>JAVHNK010000015.1:256445-295909 GCA_031216115.1 Senna siamea | reverse complement strand
TTCTGCTTCATTTCCCTTGTCAGCTTCGATTCAAATTCTTTGATTCTCCAACCCTCTCTTTCTTCACTCTAATTGGCTCATTAACTCACATTCTTAAGCCAATATTGATGAGTGAATTTCTATTTGAGCTTTCTTTTCTTCACCACTCGCCAGTATCTTCTAATATGTGTTTTTCGTTTCATTTCCTTTATGTCGGGCTCCGATTCAAATTCTTTTGATTCTCCAACCTGCCTTTCTTTCACTCTAATTGGCTCATTAACTCACATTCTTGGGCCAATATTGTTTAGTGAATTTCTATTTGAGCTTTCTTCTTCACCAAGCATCTCTAATATGTGTTGTTTCGCTTTCATTTCCTTGTCACTCCGATTCAAATTCTTTTTGATTCTCCAACCTCGCTTTTCTTCACTCTAATTGGCTCATTAACTCACATTCTTTGCCAATATTGTTTAGTAAATTTCTATTTGAGCTTTCTTTTCCTTCACCCCAAAGTATCTCTAATATGTGTTTCTTCGCTTTCTATTTCCTTATCGGGCCCGGGATTCAAATTCTTTTGATTCTCCAACTTTCGTTTTTCTTCTTCTTCACTCTAATTGGCTCATTAACTCACATTCTTAGGCCAATATTGATTATAGTGAATTCTCTATTTGAGCTTTCTTCTTCACCAAGTATCTCTAATATGTGTTTTCTGCTTTTCATTTCCTTTGTCACTTCCGACATTCAAATTCTTTTCGATTCTCCAACCTCTCTCTTTCTTCACTCTAATCGCTCATTAACTCACATTACTTCTACCAATATTGTTTCTGAAGTGAATTTCTATTTGAGCTTTCTTCTTCACCAAGTATCTCTAATATGTGTTTTCGGTTTCATTTCCTTGTCAGCTCCGACATCTCAAATTCTTTGATTCTCTCAACCCTCTTTCTTTCACTCTAATTGGCTCATTAACTCACATTCTTCAGGCCAATATTGATAAGAGTGAATTTCTATTTGAGCTTTCTTCTTCACCAAGTATCTTCTAATATGTGTTTTCGCTTTCATTTTCTTGTTAGTTCCTGGATTCAAATTCTTTTGATTCTCCAACCTGTCTTTCTTCACTTAATTGGCTCATTAACTCACATTCTTAGGCTAATATTGTTTGAAGTGAATTTCTTCATTTCGAGCTTCTTCTTCTTCACCAAGTATCTCTAATATGTGTTTTCGAATTCATTTCCTTGTTCAGCCCGATTCAGAATTCTTTTTGATTCTCCAACCCTCTCTTTTCTTCAACTCTAATTGGCTCATTAACTCACATTCTTAGGCCAATATTGATGAGTGAATTTCTTTATTTCCGAGCTTTCTTTCTTCACCTCAAGCATCTCTAATATGTGTTTTCGGGCTTCATTTCCTTTGTCAGTTCCGATTCAAATTCTTTTTCGATTCTCCAACCCTATCTTTCTTCACTCTAATTGGCTCATTAACTCACATTCTCGACCAATATTAGGTTGACGAAAGTGAATTTCTATTTGAGCTTTCTTCACCAAGTATCTCTAATATGTGTTTTGCTTTCATTTCCTTTGTCATTTCCGATTCAAATTCTTTTTCGATTCTCCAACCCTCTCTTTCTTCACTCTAATTGGGCTCATTAACTACACATTCTTAGGCCAATAACATGAGTGAATTTTCTATTTTGAGCTTTTTTTCTTCACCAAGCATCTCCTAATATGTGTTTTCGTTTCATTTCCTTGTCGGGCGGCCTGATTCAAATTCTCTTTTCGATTCTCCAACACCGTCTTTTCTTCTCTTTCACTCTAATTGGCTCATTAACTCACATTACTGTAGGCCAATATTACGTTTAGTGAATTTCTACGCGAGCTTTCTTCTTCACCAAGTATCTCTAATATGTGTTTCTCGCCATTTCCTTTGTCAATTTTGCTCCGGATTCAAATTCTTTTGATTCTCCAACCCAGTCTTTCTTCACTCTAATTGCCTGCATTAACTCACATTCTAGGCCAATGTTGATTGAAAGTGAATTTCTTTATTTCGACCTTTTATTCTTCACCAAGTATCTCTAATATGTGTTTTCGCTTCATTTCTCTTTGTCAGCTTCCGGGATTCAAATTCTTTTTCGATTCTCCTAACCCTCATCTTTCTTCACTCTTAATTGGCTCATTAACTTAAATTATTAAATAATATTGTTTAGTGAATTTCTTATTTGAGCTTTCTTTCTCTTCACCCAAAGATCTCTAATATGTGTTTTCGATTTCATTTTCCTTTGTCACTCCGCTGATTCAAATTCTTTTGAAAATCCAACCCCTCTCTTTTCTTCACTCTAATTGGCTCATTAACTCAAGCATTCTTAAGGCCAATATTGATGAGTGAATTTCTATTTGAGCTTTCTTCTTCACCAAGTATCTCTAATATGTGTTTTCGTTTCATTTCCTTGTCGGGCCCGATTCAAATTCTTTTCGATTCTCCAACCTCTCGCTCTTTCTTCACTTTAATTGGCTCATTAACTCACATTCTTAGGCCAATATTGTTTAGTGAATTTCTATTTGAGCTTTTCTTCTTCTCACTGCAAGCATTTCTAATATGTGTTTTCTGGCTTTCATTTCCTTGTCGGCCCGATTCAAATCTCTTTTCGATTCTCCAACCCTCTCTTTTCTTCACTCTAATTGGCTCATTAACTCACATTCTTAGGGGCCAATATTGTTTAGTGAATTTCTATTTGAGCTTTATTCTTCACCAAGTATCTCCAATATGTGTTTTCTGCTTTCATTTTCTTGTCAGTTCCTGATTCAAATTCTTTGATTCTCCAACCCTGCTCTTTCTTCACTCTAATCGTCTCATTAACTAAACCATTCGGGCCAATATTGTTTAGTGAATTTCTTTATTTGAGCTTTTCTTTCTTCACCAAGTATCTCTAATATGTGTTTTCGATTTCATTTCCTTGTCAGCCCGATTCAAATTCTTTTGAAATTCTCCAACCCTCTCTTTTCTTCACTCTAATTAATGCTCATTAACTCAAGTACATTCTTAGGCCAATATTGATTTAGTTGGAATTTTTATTTGAGCCTTTCTTCTTCACCAAGTATCTCTAATATGTGTTTTCGGTGCTTCATTTCCTTTGTCAGCTCTCATTCAAATTCCTTTTTGAAAATCCAACCCCCGCCTCTTTTCTTCACTTCTAATTGGCTCATTACACTCACATTATTAGGCCAATATTGATGAGTGAATTTCTTATTTGAGCTTTCTTCTTCACTCAAGTATCTCTCTAATATGTGTTTTCGATTTCATTTCCTTTGTCAGGCTCCGATTCAAATTCTTTTGATTCAAAATCCAACCCTCTTCTTTTCTTCACTCTAATTGGCTCATTAACTCAAGCATTCTTAGCCAATATTGTTTAGTGAATTTCTATTGGTGAGCTTTCTTCTTCACCAAAGTATCTCTAATATGTGTGTTTTCTGATTTCATTTCCTTGTTATTTCCGATTCAAATTCTTTTTTCGATTCTCCAACCCTCTGGCTCTTTCTTCACTCTAATTGGTTCATTAACTCACATTCTTAGTAGCCAATATTGTTTAGTGTGAATTTCTATTTTTAGCTTTCTTCTTCACCAAGTATCTCTAATATGTGTTTTCGATTTCATTTCGCTTATCACGCCCCGATTCAAATTCTTTTGATTCTCCAACCCTTCGTCTTTTCTTTCACTCTAATTGGCTCATTAACTCACATTACTTAAAGCCAATACGCTGTTTAGTGAATTTCTATTTGAGCTTTCTCTTTCTTCACCAAGTATTCCTCTAATATGTGTTTTCGTTTCATTTCCTTGTCAGCTCCGATTCAAATTCTTTTTGATTCTCCAACCCTCGTGCTTTTCTTCACTCTAATTGGCTCATTAACTCACATTCATTCGCATCAATATTGATGAAAGCTGAATTTCTATTTGAGCTTTCTTCTTCACCAAGTATCTCTAATATGTGTTTTTCGCTTCATTTCCTCTTGGTCGGGCCCGGACATTCAAATTCTTTTTGATTCTCCAACCTTCTCTCTTTCTTCACTCTAATCGGCTCATTAACTCACATTCTTAGGCCAATATTGAGATGAAAGTGAATTTCTATCATCGAGCTTTCTTCTTCTCACCAAGTAACTCTAATATGTGTTTTCTGCTTCATTTCCTTTGTCAGCCCGATTCAAATTCTTTTGATTCTCCAACCCTCTCTTTTCTTCACTCTAATTGGCTCATTAACCTGCACATATCTGTAGGCCAATATTGTTTAGTGTGAATTTTCTATTTCGAGCTTTCTTTCTTCACCAAGTATCTCTAATATGTAAGTTTTCGGATTTCATTTCCTTGTCGGGCCCGATTCAAATTCTTTTTGATTCTCCTAACCTCATCTTTCTTCACTCTAATTGGCTATCATTAACTCACATTCTTATCAGCACAATATTGTTTAGTGAATTTCTATTTTGAGCTTTTCTTCTTCACTCAAGTATCTCTAATATGTGTTTTCGTTTTCATTTCCTTGTCAGCCCGGGATTCAAATTCCTTTGAAAATCCAACCTCTTTCTTCACTCTAATTGGCTCATTAACTCACATTCTTAGGGCCAATATTGGTTGAGTGAATTTCTATTTGAGCTTTCTTCTTCACCAAGTATCTCTAATATGTAAGCTGTTTTCGGTTTCATTTCCTTTGTCGGGCCGATTCAAATTCTCTTGATTCTCCAACCCTCTCTTTCTTCACTCTAATTGGCTCATTAACTCACATTCTTAGGCCAATAATGATGAGTGAATTTCTATTTGAGCTTTCTTTTTCACCAAGTATCTCTAATATGTGTTTTCGGTTTCATTTCCTTTGGTCAGCCCTGATTCAAATTTCTTTTGATTCTCCAACCCTCTCTCTTTCTTCACTCTTAATTGGCTCATTAACTCACATTATCGACCAATATTGTTTAGTGAATTTCTATTTGAGCTTTTCTTCACCAAGTATCTCTTAATATGTGTTTTCAGTTTCATTTCCTTTGTCAGTTCCCGATTCAAATTCTTTTTGATAATCCAACTCCTCGTCTTTTCTTCTACTCTAATTGGCTCAATTAACCCCACATTCTTAGGCCAATATTGATGAGTGGAATTTCTATTTGAGCTTTTCTTCTTCACCAAGTATCTCTAATATGTGTTTTCGCTTTCTATTTCCTTTGTCAGTTCCGATTCAAATTCTTTTGAAAATCCAACCCTGCTCTTTTCTTTTCACTCTAATTGGCTCATTAACTCACATTCTTGAAGCCAATATTGATTTAGCGTTGAATTTGGCTATTTGAGCTTTTCTTCTTCACCAAGTAATCCTCTAATATGTGGTTTTCTGCTTTCTATTTACTTTGTCGGGCCCGATTCAAATTCTTTTCGATTCTCCAACCCTCTCTTTTCTTTCACTCTAATTGGCTCATTAACTCACATTCTTAGGCCAATATTGTTGAAAGTGAATTTCTATTTCGAGCTTTCTTCTTCACCAAGTATCTCTAATATGTGTTTTCGGTTTCATTTTCCTTGTCAGTTCCGGATTCAAATTCTTTTGATTCCCTCCAACCTTCTTTTCTTTCACTCTAATTGGCTCATTAACTTAAATTCTGTAGGCCAATATTGTTTAGTGAATTTCCTATTCTGAGCCTTTTCTTTTCTTCACCAAGCCAAAGTATCTCTAATTCATGTGTTTTCTGCTTTCATTTCCTTGTCGCTCCGATTCAAATTCTTTTTCGAAAATCCAACCCTCTCTTTCTTCACTCTAATTGGCTCATTAACTCACATTCTTAGGCCAATATTGTTGAGTGAATTTCTATTTGAGCTTCCTTTTTCTTCACCAAGTATTCTCCAATATGTGTTTTCGCTTTCATTTTCTTGTCGGCTCCGATTCAAATTCTTTTCGATTCTCCAACCCTCTCTTTCTTCACAATCTTAATTGGCTCATTAACTCATATTAGCTTAGGCCAATATTGTTTAGTGAATTTCTATTTGACCTTCTTTTTTTCTTCACCAAGTATCTCTAATATGTGTTTTCGCCATTTCCTCGTCAGCTCCGATTCAAATTCTTTTTGATTCTCCAACTCCTGCTCTTTTCTTCACTCTAATTGGCTCATTAACTCACATTCTTAGGCCAATATTGATGAGTGGAATTTCCTTTATTTGAGCTTTTCTTCTTCAATTTCCAAGTATCTCTCAATATGTGTTTTCTGATTTCATTTCCTCTTGTCAGGCTTCCCGGGATTCAAATTTCTTTTGATTCTCCAACCCTCTCTTTTCTTCACTCTAATTGGCTCATTAACTCACATTCTTAGGCCAATATTGTTTAGTGAATTTCTATTTGAGCTTTCTTTCTTCACCAAGTATCTCTAATATGTGTTTTCACAGGGTTTCATTTCCTTGTCACGGGCCCGATTCAAATTCTTTTGATTCTCCAACCTCTCTCTCTTCTTCACTCTAATTGTCTTCATTAACTCACATTCTTAAGGCCAATATTGATGAGTGAATTTCTTTCGCTTTGAGCTTTCTTCTTCTACCAAGCATTCTCTAATATGTGTTTCTGCCTCGGTTTCATTTCCTTTGTCAGCTCTCGATTCAAAGTTCTTTTGATTCTCCAACCCTCTCTTTTCTTTCACTCTAATCTGGCTCATTAAACTCACATTCTTAGGCCAATATTGATGAGTGAATTTCTATTTGAGCTTCTTCTTTTCTTCACCAAGTATCTCTAATATGTGTTTTTCGATTTCATTTTCCCTTTGTCAGGCTCCGATTCAAATTCTCTTGAATTCTCCAACCCTGCTCTTTCCTCACTATAATCGCCTTAGCTTACTCACATTACTAGACCAATATTGTTTAGTGAATTTTCATTTAGCCGCTCTACCAAGCATTCTAATACAGAGCTTTCTGCCATTTCCTTTGTCAGCCTGATTCGAATTTTTTGAAAATCCAACCTCTTTCTTTCACTCTAATTGGCTCATTAACTCACATTCTTAGGCTAATATTGTTTAGTGAATTTCTATTTGAGCTTTCTTTCTTCACCAAGTATCTCTAATGTATGTGTTTTCTGGCTTCATTTCCTTTGTCAGCTCCGATTCAAATTCTTTTTGATTCTCCAACCTCGCTCTCTTTTCCTTCACTCTAATTGGGCTCATTAACTCAGCATTCTTAGGGCCAATATTGTTTAGTGAATTTCTATTTTGAGCTTTCTTCTTCACCAAGCATTCTAATATGTGTTTTCGCGGTTTCATTTCCTTTGTCGGCCTGGATTCAAATTCTTTGATTCTCCAAGCCTTTCTTTTCTTCACTCTAATTGGCTCATTAACTCACATTATTAGGGCTCAATATTGTTTAGTGCGAATTTCTATTTGAGCTTTCTTCTTCACCAAGTATCTCTAATACTGTGGTTTTCTGATTTCATTTCCTTGTCGGGCCTGATCTGCAAATTCTTTTTGATTCTCCAACCCTCTCTTTTCTTTTCACTCTAATTGGCTCTATTAACTCCACATTACTTAGGCCAATATTGATGAGTGAATTTCTATTTGAGCTTTCTTCTACCCTAAGTATTCTAATATGTGTTTTCGATTTCATTTCCTTGTCAGCCTGATTCAAATTCTTTTTGATTCTCCAACCCTTCTTTCTTCACTCTAATTGGCTCATTAACCTCACATTCTAGGGCCAATATTGATGAGTGAATTTCTATTTGAGCTTTCTTCTTCACCGCCAAGCATCTCTAATATGTGTTTTCGTTTCAATTTCCTTGTCGGTTCCTGGATTCTAAATTCTTTTCGATTCTCCAACCCTATCTTTCTTTCACTCTAATTGGCTCATTCAACTCACATTCTTAGGCCAATATTGTTTAAAGTGAATTTCTATTTTAGCTTTCTTCTTCACCAAGTATCTCTAATATGTGTTTTCTGATTTCATTTCCCTTTGGGTCAGCTCCGGGATTCAAATTACATTTTGATTCTCCAACCTCTCGTGCCTTTCTTTCACTCTAATTGGCTCATTAACTCACATTCTTAGACCAATATTGTTTAGGCGGAATTTCTATTTGAGCTTTCTTCTTCACCGCCAAGTATCTCTAATATGTGTTTTCTGGCTTCATTTCCTTGTCAGCTCCGATTCAAATTCTTTTCGATTCTCCAACCCTCTCTTTCTCTTTCACTCTAATTGGCTCATTAACTCACATTCTTAAGGCCAATATTGATGAGTGAATTTCTATTTGAGCTTTCTTCTTCACCAAGTATCTCTAATATGTGTTTTCGATTTCATTTCCTTTGTCACGGGCTCCGATTCAAATTCTTTTGATTCTCCAACCCCGCTCTTTCTTCACTCTAATTGGCTCATTAACTCACATTCTTAGGCCAATATTGTTTAGTGAATTTCTATTTGAGCTTTCTTCTTTCACTCAAGTATCTCTAATATGTGTTTTCTGCTTGCTCTATTTCCTTGTCAGTTCCTGGATTCAAATTCTTTTTGATTCTCCAACCCTCGTCTTTCTTCACTATAATTGGGCTCATTAACTCACATTCTTAGGCCAATATTGTTTAGTGAATTTCTATTTGAGCTTTCTTCTTTCACCAAGTATCTCTAATATGTGTTTTCGCTTTTCATTTCCTTTGCTCAGCTCCTTGATTCGAATTCTTTTGAAAATCCAACTCCTTCTCTTTCTTTCACTCTAATTGGCTCATTAACTCACATTCTGTAGTCCAATATTGATGAGTGAATTTCTCTAGTTTGAGCTTTCTTCTTCACTCAAGTATCTCTCAATATGTGTTTTTCGGTTTCATTTCCTTGTCAGTCCTGATTCAAATTTCTTTTTGATTCTCCAACCCTCTTTCTCTTCATACTTCTAATTCGCTCATTAACTTCTACATTCTTAGGCCAATATTGATGAGTGAATTTCTATTTGAGCTTTCTTCTTCACCAAGCATCTCTAATATGTGTTTTCGGGTTTCATTTCTCTTGTCAGCCTCCGATTCAAATTCTTTTGAATTCTCCAACCCCGCGTCTTTCTTCACTCTAATTGGCTCATTAACTCACATTTCTTCTTAGGCCAATATTGTTTAAAGTGAATTTCTCATTGAGCTTTCTTTCTTCCACCAAGTATCTCTAATATGTGTTTTTCGCTTTCATTTCCTTGTCGGGCCCGATTCTAATTCTTTTGATTCTCCAACTCCCGTTTCTCTTTTCTTCACTTCTAATTGGCTTAGTAAATCACATTCTTAGGCCAATATTGATGAGTGAATTTCTATTTGAGCTTTCTTCTTCACCAAGTATCTCTAATTATGTGTTTTCTTGGGTTTCATTTCCTTGTCATTTCGATTCAAATTCTTTCTTGATTCTCCAACCCTGGGTCTTTTCTTCACTCTTAATTGGCTCATTAACTTCACATTCTGTAGGCCAATATTGTTGTTGAGTGAATTTCTATTTGAGCTTTCTTCTTCACCAAGTATCTCTTAATATGTGTTTTAGATTTCATTTCCTTGTCAGCTCCGATTCTAAATTCTTTTTGAATTCTCCAACGCCTCTCTTTCTTTCACTCTAATTGGCTCATTAACTCACATTCTTAGGCCAATATTGTTTGAAAGTGAATTTCTATTTCGAGCTTTCTTCTTCACCAAGTATCTCTAATATGTGTTTTCTAAGCTCTCATTTCCTTTGTCGGCCCGATTCAAATTCTTTGATTCTCCAACCCCAGTCTCTTTCTTCACTCTAATTGGCTCATTAACTCACATTCTTAGGCCAATATTGTTTAGTGTGAATTTCTATTTGAGCTTTCTTTCTTCACCAAGTATCTCCAATATGTGCTTTTCGGTTTCATTTCCTTGTCGGGCTCCGATTCAAATTCTTTGATTCTCCAACTCCTCTCGTTCTTCACTCTAATCACTGGCTCATTAAACTCACATTCTTAGACCAATATTGTTGAGTGAATTTCTATTTGAGCTTTCGTCTTCACCAAGTATCTCTCTAATATGTGTTTTCTGGTTTAATATTTCCTTGTCAGCTCCTGGATTCAAATTCTTTTTGATTCTCCAACCCTCGTCTTTCTTCACTCTAATTGGCTCATTAACTCAACATTCTTAGGCCAATATTGATGAGTGAATTTCTATTTGAGCTTTTCTTCTTCACCAAGTATCTCTAATATGTGTTTTCAAGCTTTCATTTCCTTGCCAGGCCTCCGATTCAAATTCTTTTTGATTCTCCAACCCTCTCTTTTCTCACTTCTCAATTGGCTCATTAACTCACATTCTTAGGCCAATATTGTTTAGTAAATTTCTATTTCAGCTTTCTTCTTCTCCAAGTATCTCTAATATGTGTTTTCGCTTTCATTTCCTTTGTCAGCCCGATTCAAATTTCTTTTGATTCTCCAACCCCCGCTCGTCTTTCTTCACTCTAATTGGCTCATTAACTCACATTACTAGGCCAATATTAAGTTTAGTTGAATTTCTATTTGAGCTTTTCTTTCTTCACCAAGTATCTCTAATATGTAAGTTTTCTCGTTTCATTTCCTTGTCGGGCCTCGGGATTCGAATTCTTTTCGATTCTCCAACCTCTCTCTTTCTTCACTTCTAATTGGCTCATTAACTCAACATTCTTAGGCCAATATTGATGAGTGAATTTCTATTTGAGCCTTTTCTTCTTCACTCAAGTATCTCTAATATGTAAGTTTTCGATTTCATTTCCTTGTCATTTCGGATTCAAATTTCTTTTTGATTCTCCAACCCTCTGCCTTTCTTCACTCTAATTCGCTCATTAACTCACAAATTAGCTTAGGCCAATATTGTTTAGTGAATTTCTATTTGAGCTTTCTTTCTTCACCAAGTATCTCTAATATGTAAGTTTTCGATTTCATCTTTCTTATCAATTCTCGATTCAAATTCTTTTGAAAATCCAACCGCCTTCTTTCTTCACTCTAATTCGCTCATTAACTCACATTCTTAAGGCCAATATTGTTTAGTGAATTTCTATTTGAGCTTTCTTCTTCACCAAGTAACTTCTAATATGTGTTTTCGCTTTCATTTCCTTGTCCGCTCCTGATTCAAATTCTTTTGATTCTCCAACCTCTCGTTTTCTTCACTCTAATTGGCTCATTAACTCACATTCTTAGGCCAATATTGTTTAGTTGAATTTCTATTTGAGCTTTTCTTCTTCACCAAGTATCTCTAATATGTGTTTTCGCGCTTTTCATTTCCTTAGTGTCATTTCTCCGATTCAAATTCTTTTTGATTCTCCAACCCGTCGTCTTTCTTCACTTAATTCGCTCATTAACTCAAGCATTCTTAGGACCAATATTGTTTAGTGAATTTCTATTTGAGCTTTCTTTTCTTCAACCAAGTATCTCTAATATGTGTTTTCTTTTTCATTTCCTTTGTCAGCCTCCGGATTCGAATTCTTTTGATTCTCCAACTCCTCTTTTTCTTCACTCTAATTGGCTCATTAACTCACATTCTTAGGCCATACTATCTGATGAGTGAATTTCTATTTCCGAGCTTTCTTTCTTCACCAAGTATCTCTAATATGTGTTTTCTAAGCTTCATTTCCTTGTCGGGCCCGATTCAAATTCTTTGATTCTCCAACCCTGGCTTTTCTTTTTCACTCTAATTGGCTCATTAACTCACATTCATAGTACAATATTATTGTTTAGTGTGAATCTCTCTATTTGAGCTTTCTTTCTTCACCAAGTATCTCTAATATGTGTTTTCGGTTTAAGCCATTTCCTTATCAGTTCTCGATTCAAATTCTTTTTGAAAATCCAACCCTCTCTTTTCTTCACTCTAATTGGAGCTCATTAACTCACACATTCTTAAGGCCAATATTGATGAGTGAATTTCTCTTTATTTGAGCTTTCTTCTTTCACCAAGCATCTCTAATATGTGCTTTCGCTTTCATTTCCCTTGTCGGGCCCGGGATTCAAATTCTTTTGATTCTCCAACCCTCTCTTTCTTCACTCTAATTGGCTCATTAACTCACATTCTTAGCCAATATTGTTTAGTGAATTTCTATTTGAGCTTTCTTCTTCACCAAGTATCTCTAATATGTGTTTTCTGCTCATTTCTCTTTGTCGGCCTGACCAAATTCTTTTGATTCTCCAAACCTATCTTTCTTCAAGCCTAATTGGGCTCATTAACTCACATTCTTAGGCCAATACGATGAGTGAATTTCTATTTATTTTCACCCAAAGATCTTTAATACGGTTGATTTCATTTCCTTGTAAAAAGCATTCGATCTCAAATTCTTTTGATTCTCCAACCTCTCTTTCTTTTCACTTAATTGGCTCATTAACTTAAATTAGCATGTGCCAATATTGATTAGTGAATTTCTATTTGAGCTTTCTTCTTCTTCACTCAAGTATCTCTATTCATGTGTTTTATTCATTTCCTTTGTCAGCTCCGATTCAAATTCTTTTTGATTCTCCAACCTTCTCGCTCTTTTCTTCACTCTTAATTGGCTCATTAACTCACATTCCTAGGACCAAATATTGCTTAGTGAATTTTCTATTTGAGCTTTCTTCTTCACCAAGTATCTCTAATATGTGTTTTCTCGATTTCATTTCCTTGTCAGCCCGATTCAAATTCTTTCGACTTCTCCAACCCTCTTTCTTTCTTTTCACTCTAATTGGCTCATTAACTCACATTACATCGGCCAATATTGTTTAGTGAATTTCTATTTGAGCTTTCTTCTTCTCACTCAAGTATCTCTAATATGTGTTTTCTGATTTCATTTCCCTTTGTCGGCTCTGATTCAAATTCTTCTTGATTCTCCAACCATCTCTTTCTTTCACTCTAATTGGCTCATTAACTTACATTCTTAGGCTAATATTGCTTCTGAGTGAATTTCTATTTGAGCTTTTCTTCTTCACCAAGTATCTATCTAATATGTGTTTTCGGTTTCATTTTCCTTGTCAGTTCCGATTCAAATTCCTTTGATTCTCCAACCCCTCGTCTTTCTTTCACTCTAATTGGCTCATTAACTTAAATCTTAGCTTAGGCCAATATTGTTTAGTGAATTTCCTCATTTGAGCTTTTCTTCTTCACCAAGTATCTCTAATACGTGTTTTCGTAAGTCATTTCCTTGTCGGGCTCCGGGGGATTCCGTAATTCTTTTGATTCTCCAACCCTCTCTTTCTTTCACTCTAATTGGCTCATTAACTCACATTCATAGCGCCAATATTGATGAGTGAATTTCTATTTGAGCTTTCTTTCTTCACTCAAGCATCTCTAATATGTGTTTTCGATTTCATTTCTTGTCAGCTCCGATTCAAATTCTTGATTCTCCAACCCTATCGTTTTCTCCTTTCAACTTTAATTCGCTCTATTAACTTAAATTCTTAGCCAATATTGTTTAGTGAATTTCTATTTGAGCTTTCTTCTTCACTCAAGTATCTCTAATATGTGGTTTTCTGATTTCCCCATTTCCTTTGTCAGCTCCTCGATTCAAATTCTTTTGAAAATCCAACCTCTCTCTTTCTTCACTCTTAATCTGGCTCATTAACTCACATTCTTAGGCCAATATTGATTTAGTGTAATTTCTATTTGAGCTTTCTTCTTCACTCAAGTATCTCTAATATGTGTTTTCGGTTTCATTTCCTTTGTCAGCCCGATTCAAATTCTTTTCGATTCTCCAACCCCGCTCGTCATTCTTTCACCTCTAATTGGCTCATTAACTTCCTACATTAATTTAGGCCTCTAATATTGGTTTAGTGAATTTCTATTTGAGCTTTCTTCTTCACCAAGTATTCTCTAATATGTAAGTTTTCGGTTTCATTTTCCTTGTCAGCCCGATTCAAATTCTTTTTGATTCTCCAACCCTCTCTTTCTTTTCTTCACTACTAATTGGCCTCATTAACTCACATCACTCTTAGGGCCAATATCTGATGAGTGAATTTCTTATTTGAGCTTTCGTTCTTCACTAAGTATCTCTAATATGTGTTTTCTCGCTTTCATTTCTTTGTCGGGCCCGATTCAAATTCTTTGAATTCTCCAACGCCTCTCTTTCTTCACTTAATTGGCTCATTAACTCACATTCTTAGGCCAATATTGTTGAGTGAATTTCTATCTAATCTTTCTTCTTCACCGAGTATCTCTAATATGTGTTTTCGGCTTTATTTCCTTATTAATTCTGATTCAAATTATTTTGGTTCTCCAACCCTCTCTTTTCTTTCACTCTCTAATTAGCTCATTAACTCACATTCTTAGGCCAATATTGATGAGTGAATTTCTTTATTTGAGCTTTCTTCTTCACCAAGTGCATCTCTAATATGTGTTTTCGCTTTCTATTTCCTTTGTCAGCTTCCTGATTCAAATTCTTTTTGATTCTCCAACTCTCTCTCTTTCTTCACTCTTAATTGGCTCATTAACTCACATTACTGGGCCAATATTGCTTTAGTGGGAATTTCTATTTGAGCTCTTTTCTTCTTCACCAAGCATCTCTTAATATGTGTTTTCGGTTTCATTTTACCTTGTCAAGCTCTCTGATTCAAATTCTTTTGATTCTCCAACGCCTCTCTTTCTTCACTCTAATTGGCTTTCATTAACTCACATTCTTAGGCCAATATTGTTTAGAGAAATTCTAATTGAGCTTTCTTCTTCACTCAAGTATCTCTAATATGTGTTTTTGTTTTCATTTCCTTGTCACGCCCTGGGTTCAAATTCTTTTGATTCTCCTAACCCTCTCTTTTCTTCACTCTAATTGGCACTCATTAACTCATACATTCTTAGGCCAATATTGTTTAGTGAATTTCTATTCTCGAGCTTTCTTCTTCACCAAGTATCTCTAATATGTGTTTTCTGATTTCATTTCCTAAGTGTCGGGCCTGATTCAATTCTTTTTGAAAATCCAACTCTGCCTCTTTTCTTCACTCTAATTGGCTCATTAACTCACATTCTTAAGCCCAATATTGATGAGTGAAATTTCTATTTGAGCTTTTGTTCTTCACCAAGTATCTCTAATATGTGTTTTCGGGTTTCATTTCCTTGTCAGCCTCGATTCAAATTCTTTTGATTCTCCAACCCTGCTTTCTTTCTTCACTCTAATTGGTCTCATTAACTCACATTACTTAGGCCAATATTGTTTAGTTGGAATTTCTATTGACCTTTATTCTTTCACCAAAGTATCTCTAATATGTGTTTTCGCTTTCATTTCCTTGTCATTTCCGGGATTCAAAGTCTTTTGATTCTCCAACCTCTATCTTTTCCTCACTCTAATTGGCTCATTAACTCACATTAGCTTAGCCAATAGTCTGCTTTAGTGAATTTCTTCTATTTAGCTTATCTTCTTCACCAAGTATCTCTCAAATATGTGTTTCTTCTCGCTTTCATTTTCTTGTCATTTCCCTGGATTCAAATTCTTTTTGAAAAATCCAACCTCTCTCTTTCTTACACTCTAATTCGGCTCATTAACCTCACATTCTTAGGCCAATATTGTTTGAAGTTGAATTTCTTATTTTGAGCTTTCTTCTTCACCAAGTATCTCTAATATGTGTTTTCGATTTCATTTCCTTTGCTCGGGCTCCGATTCAAATTCTTTGATTCTCCAACCTCGTCTTTCTTTCACTCTAATCGCTCATTAACTCACATTCTTAGGCCAATATTGTTGAGTTGAATTTTCTATTCGAGCTTTCTTCTTCACTCAAGCATCTCTAATACGTGTTTTCTGCTTCATTTCCTTTGTCACTCCGATTCAAATTCTTTTTGATTCCTCCAACTCCTCTCTTTTCTTCAACTCTAATTGGCTCATTAACTCAAGCATTCTTAGGCCAATATTGTTGAGTGAATTTCTATTTGAGCTTTCTTCTTCACCAAAGTATCTCTAATATGTGTTTTCGGTTTCATTTCCTTGTCAGTCTGGACTAATTCTTTTGAATTCTCCAACCTGCTCTTTCTTCACTCTAATTGGCTCATTAACTCACATTCTTAGGCCAATATTGTTTAGTGAATTTCCTTATTTGAGCTTTCTTCTTCACCACAAGCATCTCTAATATGTGTTTTCGGTTTCATTTCCTTTTGTCATTTCCGATTCAAATTCTTTTCGATTCTCCAACCCTCTCTTTTTTCACTCTAATTGGCTCATTAACTCACATTCTTAGCCAATATTGTTTAGTGAATTTCTATTTGAGCTTTCTTCTTCACCAAGTATCTCTAATATGTAAGTTTTCGTTTCATTTCCTTGTCAGCTCCGATCTCAAATTCTCTTGAAAATCCAACCTCCTTCTCTTTTGCTTCACTCTAATTCGCTCATTAACTCACACATTACTTAGGCCAATATTGATGAGTGAATTTATTTGAGCTTTCTTCTTCACCAAGTATCTTCTAATATGTGGTTTTCGCTTTCATTTCCTTGTCAGCCCATTCGAATTCTTTGAAAATCCAACCCTCTCTTTCTTTCACTCTAATTGGCTCATTAACTCACATTCTTAAAGGCCGATATTGATGAGTGAATTTCTATTCGAGCTTTCTTTCTTCACCAAGTATCTCTAATATGTAAGTTTTCGGTTTCATTTCCTTGTCGGGCCCGATTCAAATTAAGCTCTTGATTCTCCAACCCCTCTCTTTTCTTCACTCTAATTGGCTCATTAACTCGGGACATTCTGTAGGCCTAATATTGATGAGTGAATTTACTATTTGAGCTTTCTTCTTCACTCAAGTAATCTCTAATATGTGTTTTCGGTTTCATTTCCTCACGGGCCCGATTCCACCTCTTAATTCTCCAACCTCTTTCACTTTAATCGCTCATTAACCACCCCAGCCAATGTTGTCGAGCCACTGCTGACCTTCTTCTTCACCAAGTATCTCTAAATGCTTTGCTTACTTCCTTGTCAGCCCGATTCAAATTCTTTGATTCTCTCCAACCTCTCTTTCTTCACTCTAATTGGCTCAGACATTAACTCACATTCTTAGGCCAATGTTGTTGAGTGAATTTCTATTTGACCTTTATTCTTCACCAAGTATCTCTAATATGTGTTGCTTCTTTCATTTCCTTGTCAGCCCGATTCAAATTCTCTTGATTCTCTCCAACCCCCGTTTTCTTTCACTTTAATTGGCTCATTACTCCCTTAAACTTTTTACGCCAATATTGTTTAGTGAATTTCTATTTGAGCTTTCTTCTCTTCACCAAGTATCTCTATTATATGTGTTGGTTCGCTTTCATTTCCTTGTCGGGCCTGATTCAAATTCTTTTGAAAATCCAACCCTCTCTCTTTCTTTCACTCTAATTGGGCTCATTAACTCACATTTCTTAGCCAATATTGATGAGTGAATTTTCTCATTTGAGCTTCTCTTTCTTCTACCTCAAGTATCTCTAATATGTGTTTTCTTTCATTTCCTTTGTCAGCCCGATTCAAATTCTTTTGATTCATCCAACCCTCGTCTTTCTTCACTCTCTAATTGGCTCATTAACTCACATTCTTAGCCTAATATTGACGAGTGAATTTCTATTTGAGCTTTCTTCTTCACCAAGTATTCTCTTAATATGCTGTTTTCTGGGCTTTCATTTCCTTTGTCAGCTCCGATTCAAATTCCTTGATTCTCCAACCCTCTCTTCTTCACTTAATTGGCTCATTAACTCACATTCTTAGGCCAATATTGTTGGAGTGAATTTCTATTTGAGCTTTTCTTCTTCACTCAAGTATCTCTAATATGTGTTTTCTGCTTTCATTTCCCTTTGTCAGCCCGGGATTCAAATTCTTTTCGATTCTCCAACCCTGGCTTTTTCTTTCACTTCTAATTGGCTCAGTAACTCACATTACCGGGCCAATATTGTTTAGTTAATTTCTATTTGAGCTTTCTTCTTCACCAAGTATCTCTAATATGTGTTTTCGCTTCATTTCCTTGTCAGTTCCTATTCAAATTCTTTTGATTCTCCAATCCTCTCGTTCTTCACTCTAATTGTCTCATTAAATCACATTCTTAGGCCAATATTGCTTAGTAAAATTCTATGTTAGCTTTCTTCTTCACCAAGCATCTCTAATATGTGTTTTCGGTTTCATTTCCTTGTCAGTTCCGATTCAAATTCTTTTGATTCTCCAACCCTCTCTTTCTTCACTCTAATTAGCTCATTAACTCACATTCTTAGGCCAATATTGCTGAGTGAATTTCTATTTGAGCTTTCTTCTTCACCAAGTATCTCTAATATGTGTTTTCGCTTCATTTCCTTGTCGGCCCGATTCAAATTCTTCTGAATCTCCAACCCTCTCTTTCTTCACTCTAATTCGCTCATTAACTCACATTCTTAGCCAATATTGCTGAGTGAATTTCTATTTGAGCTTTCTTCTTCACCAAGTATCTCTAATATGTGTTTTTGGTTTCATTTCCTTTTCAGTTCCAATTCAAATTCTTTTGATTCTCCAACCCTCTCTTTCTTCACTCTAATTGGCTCATTAACTCACATTCTTAGGCCAATATTGATGAGTGAATTTCTATTTGAGCTTTCTTCTTCACCAAGTATCTCTAATATGTGTTTTCAGTTTCATTTCCTTGTCAGTTCCGTATCAAATTCTTTTGATTCTCCAACCCTCTCTTTCTTCACTCTAATTGGCTCATTAACTCACATTCTTAGGCCAATATTGTTTAGTGAATTTCTATTTGAGCTTTCTTCTTCACCAAGTATCTCTAATATGTGTTTTCGATTTCATTTCCTTGTCAGCCCGATTCAAATTCTTTCGATTCTCCAACCCTCTCTTTCTTCACTCTATTTGGCTCATTAACTCACATTCTTCGGCCAATATTGTTTAGTGAATTTCTATTTGAGCTTTCTTCTTCACCAAGTATCTCTAATATGTGTTTTCGGTTTCATTTCCTTGTCAGTTCCGATTCAAATTCTTTTGATTCTCCAACCCTGTCTTTCCTCACTCTAATTGGCTCATTAACTCACATTCTTAGGCCAATATTGTTTAGTGAATTTCTATTTGAGCTTTCTTCTTCACCAAGTATCTCTAATATGTGTTTTCGGTTTCATTTCCTTGTCAGTACCGATTCAAATTCTTTTGATTCTCCAACCCTGTCTTTCCTCACTCTAATTGGCTCATTAACTCACATTCTAGGCCAATATTGTTTAGTGAATTTCTATTTGAGCTTTCTTCTTCACCAAGTATCTCTAATATGTGTTTTCGCCATTTCCTTGTCAGGCCCGATTCAAATTCTTTGATTCTCCAACCCCCTCTTTCTTCACTCAAATTGGCCCATTAACTCACAATACTGGGCCAATATTGTTTGGTGAATCTCTATTTGAGCTTTCTTCTTCACCAAGCATCTCTAATATGTGTTTTCGGTTTCATTTCCTTGTCAGCCCGATTCAAGTTCTTTTGAATCTCCAACCCTCTCTTTCTTCACTCTAATTCGATCATTAACTCACATTCTTAGGCCAATATTGATGAATGAATTTCTATTTTAGCTTTCTTCTTCACCAAGTAACTCTAATATGTGTTTTCGGTTTCATTTCCTTGTCAGTTCCAATTCAAATTCATTTGGTTCTCCAACCCTCTCTTTCTTCACTCTAATTGGCTCATTAACTCACATTACTGGGCCAATATTGTTTAGTGAATTCTATTTGAGCTTTCTTCTTCACCAAGTATCTCTAATATGTGTTTTCGGTTTCATTTCCTTCTCAGTTCTGATTCAAATTCTTTTTATTCTCCAACCCTCTCTTTCTTCACTCTAATTGGCTCATTAAGTTACGTTCTTAGGCCAATATTGTTTAGTGAATTTGTATTTGAGGTTTCTTCTTCACCAAGTATTTCTAATATGTGTTTTCGATTTCATTTCCTTCTCAGTTCCGATTCAAATTCTTTTTATTCTCCAACCCTCTCTTTCTTCACTCTAATTGGCTCATTAAGTCACATTAGCGGGCCAATATTGTTTAGTGAATTTCTATTTGAGGTTTCTTCTTCACCAAGTATTTCTGATATATGTTTTCGATTTCATTTCCTTGTTAGTCTCGATTCAAATTCTTCTGAATCTCCAACCCTATCTTTCTTCACTCTAATTCGCTCATTAACTAACATTACTGGGCTAATATTGTTGAGTGAATTTCTATTTGAGCTTTCTTCTTCACCAAGTATCTCTAATATGTGTTTTCGATTTCATTTCCTTGTCAGCCCGGATTCAAATTCTTCTGAATCTCCAACCCTATCTTTCTTCACTCTAATTCGCTCATTAACTAACATTCTTTGGCCAATAGTGTTTAGTAAATTTCTATTTCAGCTTTCTTCTTCACCAAGTATCTCTAATATGTGTTTTCGGTTTCATTTCCTTGTCAGTTCCGATTCAAATTCTTTTGATTCTCCAACCCTCTCTTTCTTCATTCTAATTGGCTCATTAACTCACATTCTTAGGCCAATATTGATGAGTGAATTTCTATTTGAGCTTTCTTCTTCACCAAATATCCTAATATGTGTTTTCGGTTTGATTTTCTTGTCAGTTCCGTTTCAAATTCTTTTGATTCGCCAACCCTGTCTTTCCTCACTCTAATTGGCTCATTAACTCACATTCTTAGGCCAATATTGTTTAGTGAATTTCTATTTGAGCTTTCTTCTTCACCAAGTATCTCTAATATGTGTTTTTGATTTCATTTCCTTGTCAGTTCCGATTCAAATTTCAGCTTGATTCTCCAACCCTCTCTTTCTTCACTCTTATTGGCTCATTAACTCACATTCTTAGGCCAATATTGTTTAGTGAATTTCTATTTGAGCTTTCTTCTTTACCAAGTATCTCTAATATGTGATTTCGCTTCATTTCCTTGTCAGATCCGATTCAAATTCTTTTGATTCTCCAACCCTCTCTTTCTTCACTCTAATTGGCTCATTAACTCACATTCTTAGGCCAATATTGATGAGTGAATTTCTATTTGAGCTTTCTTCTTCACCAAGTATCTCTAATATGTGTTTTCGGTTTCATTTTCTTGTCGGGCCCGATTCAAATTCTTTTTGATTCTCCAACCCTCTTTTCCTCACTCTAATTGGCTCATTAACTCACATTCTTAGGCCAATATTGTTTAGTGAATTTCTATTTGAGCTTTCTTCTTCACCAAGTATCTCTAATATGTGTTTTCGCTTCATTTCCTTGTCGGTCAATTCGATTCAAATTCTTTTGATTCTCCAACCCTCTCTTTCTTCACTCTAATTGGCTCATTAAGTCACATTCTTCGGCCAATATTATTTTGTAAATTTCTATTTGAGCTTTCTTCTTCACCAAGTATCTCTAATATGTGTTTTCTATTTCATTTCCTTTGTCAGCCCGACCAAATTCTTTTGATTCTCCAACCCTGTCTTTCCTCACTCTAATTGCTCATTAACTCACATTCTTAGGCCAATATTGTTTAGTGAATTTCTATTTGAGCTTTCTTCTTCACCAAGTACCTCTAATATGTGTTTTTGGTTTCATTTCCTTGTTAGTTTCGATTCAAATTTTTTTGATTCTCTAACCCTCTCTTTCTTCACTCTAATTGGCTCAGTCATTCACATTCTAAAGCCAATATTGATTAGTAAATGTCTATTTAAGCTTTCTTCTTCACCAAGTATCTCTAATATGTGTTTCCAGTTTCATTTCCTTTGTCGGCCCGATTCAAATTCTTTTTGATTCTCCAACCCTCTCTTTCTTCGCTCTAATTGGCTCATTAAGTCAGATTCTTAGGCCAATAATGTTTAGTAAATTTCTATTTGAGCATTCTTCTTCACCAAGTATCTATAATATGTGTTTTCGTTTCATTTCCTTTGTCGGGCCTGATTCAAATTCTTTTGATTCTCCAACCCTCTCTTTCTTCACTCTAACTGGCTCATTAACTCACATTATTGGGCCAATATTGTTTAGTGAATTTCTATTTGAGCTTTATTCTTCACCAAGTATCTCTAATATGTGTTTTCGGTTTCATTTCCTTGTCAATTCTGATTCAAATTCTTTTGATTCTCCAACCCTCTCTTTCTTCACTCTAATTGGCTCATTAAGTCACATTCTTTGCCTAATATTGTTTAGTTAATTTCTATTTGAGCTTTCTTCTTCACCAAGTACCTCTAATATGTGTTTTCGGCTTCATTTCCTTGTAAGTTCCGATTCAAATTCTTTTGATTCCCCAACTCTCTCTTTCTTCATTCTAATTGGCTCATTAAGTCACATTCTTAGGCCAATATTGATGAGTGAATTTATATTTGAGCTATCTTCTTCACCAAGTGTCTCTTATATGTGTTTTCGGTTTCATTTCCTTGTCGGGCCTGATTCAAATTCTTTCTATTCTCCAACGCTCTCTTTCTTTACTCTAATTGGCTCATTTACTCACATTACTGGGCCAATATTGTTTAGTGAATTTCTATTTGAGCTTTCTTCTTCACCAAGTATCTCTAATATGTGTTTTCGCCATTTCCTTGTCAGCTTCGATTCAAATTCTTTTGATTCTCCAACCCTCTCTTTTCTTCACTCTAATTGGGCACATTAACTCACATTCTTAGGCCAATATTGTTTAGTAAGTTTGTATTTGAGATTTATTCTTTACCAAGTATTTCTCATATGTGTTTTCTAAGCTTTCATTTCCTTGTCGGGCCGATTCAAATTCTTTTGATTCTCCAACCCTCTCTTTCTTCACTCTAATCAAGGCTCATTAACTCACATTACTAGGCCAATATTGTTTAGTGAATTTCTGCTTAAGCTTTCGTCTACACCACGTATCTCTAATATGTGTTTTCGGTTTCATTTCCTTGTCAATTCCGATTCAAATTCTTCTGATTCTCTAACCTTATCTTTCTTCACTCTAATTGGCTCATTAACTCACATTACTGGGCCAATATTGCTTAGTGAATTTTTATTTGAGCTTTCTTCTTTACCAAGTATATCTAATATGTGTTTTCGGTTTCATTTCCTTATCAGTTCCAATTTAAATTCTTTTGATTCTCCAACTTTCTCTTTCTTCACTCTAATTGGCTCATTAACTCACATTACTGGGCCAATATTGTTTATCGAATTTCTACTTGAGCTTTCTTCTTCACCAAGTATCTCTAATATGTGTTTTCGGTTTCATTTCCTTGTCAGTTCTGATTCAAATTCTATTAATTCTCTAACCCTCTCTTTCTTCACTCTAATTGGCTCTTTAACTCACATTCTTAGGCCAATATTGTTGAGTGAATTTCTATTTGAGCTTTCTTCTTCACCAAGTATCTCCAATATGTGTTTTTGGTTTCATTTCCTTATCAGTTCTGATTCAAATTCTTTTTATTCTCCAACTCTGTCTTTTTTCACTATAATTAGCTCGTTAACTCACATTACTGGGCCAATATTGCTTAGTGAATTTCTATTTGAGCTATCTTCTTGACCAAGTATCTCTAATATGTGTTTTCGGTTTCATTTCCTTGTTAGTTCTGATTCAAATTCTATTGATTCTCCAACCTGTCTTTTTTCACTCTAATTGGCTCGTTAACTCACATTCTTAGGCCAATATTGTTGAGTGAATTTCTATTTGAGCTTTCTTCTTCACCAAGTATCTCCAAGAGGTGTTTTCGCTTCATTTCCTTTGCTCGGCTCCGATTCAAATTCTTTTGATTCTCCAACCCTGTCTTTCCTCACTCTAATTGGCTCATTAACTCACATTCTTAGGCCAATATTGTTTAGTGAATTTCTATTTGAGCTTTCTTCTTCACCAAGTATCTCTAATATATGTTTTCGGTTTCATTTCCTTGTCAGCTCGATTCAAATTCTTTTCGATTCTCCAACCCTCTCTTTCTTCACTCTAATCGCTCATTAACTCACATTCTTAGCCAATATTGATGAAAGTGAATTTCTATTTGAGCTTTCTTCTTCACCAAGTATCTCTAATATGTGTTTTCGGCTCATTTCTTGTCAGGGCCTGATTCAAATTCTTTTGATTCTCCAACCCTCTCTTTCTTCACTCTAATTGGCTCATTAAGTCACATTCTTCGGCCAATATTGTTTAGTAAATTTCTATTTGAGCTTTCTTCTTCACCAAGTATCTCTAATATGTGTTTTTGGTTTCATTTCATTGTCATTTCTGATTCAAGTTCTTTTAATTCTCCAACCCTCTTTGTCTTCGCTCTAATTGGCTCATTAAGTCAGATTCTTAGGCCAATAATGTTTAGTAAATTTCTATTTAAGCTTTCTTCTTCACCAAGTATCTCTAATATGTGTTTCCAGTTTCATTTCTATTTCAGTTCCAATTGAAATTCTTTTGATTCTCCTGCCGTCTCTTTCTTCACTCTAATTGGCTCATTTAGTCACATTCTTAGGCCAATATTATTGAGTGAATTTCTATTTGAGCTTTCTTCTTCACCAAGTATCACTAATATGTGTTTTCGATTTCATTTCCTTGTCAGCCCGATTCAAATTATTTCGATTCTCCAACCCTCTCTTTCTTCAATCTAATTGGCTCATTAACTCACATTCTAAGGCCAATATTGTTTAGTGAATTTCTATTTGAGCTTTCTTCTTCACCAAGTATCTCTAATATGTGTTTTCGGTTTCATTTCCTTGTCAGTTCCGATTCAAATTCTTTTGATTCTCCAACCCTCTCTTTCTTCACTCTAATTGGCTCATTAACTCACATTCTTAGGCCAATATTGTTGAGTGAATTTCTATTTGAGCTTTCTTCTTCACCAAGTATCACTAATATGTGTTTTCGGGTTCATTTCCTTGTCGGGCCCGATTCAAATTATTTTCATACTCCAACCCTCTCTTTCTTCACTCTAATTGGCTCATTAACTCACATTCTTAGGCTAATATTGATGAGTGAATTTCTATTTGAGCTTTCTTCTTCACCAAGTATCTCTAATATGTGTTTTCGATTTCATTTCCTTGTCAGTTCTGATTCAAATTCTTTTGATTCTCCAACCCTCTATTTCTTCACTCTAATTGGCTTATTAACTCACATTCTTAGACCAATATTGTTTAGTGAATTTCTATTTGAGGTTTCTTCTTCACCAAGTATCTCTAATATTTGTTTTCGGTTTCATTTCCATGTCAGTTTCGATTCAAATTCTTTTGATTCTCCAACCGTCTCTTTCTTCACTCGAATTGGCTCATTAACTCACATTACTGGGCCAATATTGTTTAGTGAATTTCTATTTGAGCTTTCTTCCTCACCAAGTATCTCTAATATGTGTTTTTGGTTTCATTTCCTTGTCAGTTCCGATTAAAATCCTTCGATTCTCCAACCCTCTCTTTCTTCCCTCTAATTGGCCCATTAAGTCACATTCTTAGGCCAATATTGTTTAGTGAATTCTATTTGAGCTTTCTTCTTCACCAAGTATCTCTAATATGTGTTTTCGGTTTCATTTCCTTGTCAGTTCTGATACAAATTCTTCTGAATCTCCAACCCTCTCTTTCTTCACTCTAATTGGCTCATTAAGTCACATTCTTAGGCCAATATTGTTTAGTGAATTTCTATTTGAGCTTTCTTCTTCACCAAGTATCTCTAATATGTGTTTTCACTATCATTTCCTTGTCAGTTCCGATTCAAATTTTTTTGATCCTCCAACCCTCTCTTTCTTCACTCTAATTGGCTCATTAACTCACATTCTTAGACCAATATTGTTTTGTGAATTTCTATTTGAGGTTTCTTCTTCACCAAGTATCTCTAATATGTGTTTTCGATTTCATTTCCTTGTTAGCTCCAATTCAAATTCTTTTGATTCTCCAACCCTCTCTTTCTTCACTCTAATTGGCTCATTAACTCACATTACTGGGCCAATATTGTTTAGTGAATTTCTATTTGAGCTTTCTTCTTCACCAAGTATCTCTAATATGTGTTTTCGTTTCTATTTCCTTGTTATTCCTGATTCAAATTCTTTTGATTCTCCAACCCTCTCTTTCTTCACTCTAATTGGCTCATTAACTCACATTCTTAGGCCAATATTGTTGAGTGAATTTCTATTTGAGCTTTCTTCTTCACCAAGTATCTCTAATATGTGTTTTCGGTTTCATTTCCTTGTCAGTTCCGATTCAAATTCTTTTGATTCTCCAACCCTCTCTTTCTTCAATCGAATTGGCTCATTAACTCACATTCTTGGGCCAATATTGTTTAGTGAATTTCTATTTGAGCTTTCTTCTTCACCAAGTATCTCTAATATGTGTTTTCGGTTTCATTTCCTTGTCAGTTCTGATTCAAATTCTTTTGGTTCTCCAACCCTCTCTTTCTTCACTCTAATTGGCTCATTAACTCACATTATTGGGCCAATATTGTTTAGTGAATTTCTATTTGAGCTTTCTTCTTCACCAAGTATCTCTAATATGTGTTTTCTGCTTCATTTCCCTTTGTCGGGCTCCGATTCAAATTCTTTTGATTCTCCAACCCTCTCTTTTTCTTCACTCTAAATGGCTCATTAAGTCACATTCTTAGGCCCATATTGTTTAGTGAATTTCTATTTGAGCTTTCTTCTTCACCAAGTATCTCTAATATGTGTTTTCGTTTTCATTTCCTTGTCATTTCTGATTCAAATTCTTTTCATTCTTCAACCCTCTCTTTCTTCACTCTAATTAGCTCATTAAGTCCCATTCTTAGGCCAATATTGTTTAGTGAATTTCTATTTGAGCTTTCTTCTTCACCAAGTATCACTAATATGTGTTTTCGTTTCATTTCCTTGTCAGCCTGATTCAAATTCTTTTTGATTCTCCAACCCTCTTTTTCACTCTAATTGGCTCATTAACTCACATTCTTAGCCAATATTGTTTAGTGAATTTCTATTTGAGCTTTCTTCTTCACCAAGTATCTCTAATATGTGTTTTCTGGCTTTCATTTCCTTGTCGGGCCCGATTCAAATTCTTTTGATTCTCTAACCCTCTATTTCTTCACTCTAATTGGCTCATTAACTCACATTCTTAGTCTAATATTGTTTAGTGAATTTCTATTTGAGCTTTCTTCTTCACCAAGTATCTCTAATATGTGTTTTCGATTTCATTTCCTTGTCAGTTCCGTTTCAAATTCCTTTAATTCTCCAACCCTCTCTTTCTTCACTCTAATTGGCTCATTAACTCACATTACTGGGCCAATATTGTTTAGTGAATTTCTATTTGAGCTTTCTTCTTCACCAAGTATCTCTAATATGTGTTTTCGGCTTCATTTCCTTGTCAGCCTGATTCAAATTCTCTTGATTCTCCAACCCTCTCTTTCTTCACTCTAATTGGCTCATTAACTCACATTCTTAGGCCAATATTGATGAGTGAATTTCTATTTGAGCTTTCTTCTTCACCAAGTATCTCTAATATGTGTTTTCGGTTTCATTTCCTTGTCAGTTCCGATTCAAATTCTTTTGATTCTCCAACCCTGTCTTTCTTCACTCTAATTGGCTCATTAACTCACATTCTTGGCCAATATTGATGAGTGAATTTCTACTTGAGCTTTCCTCTTCACCAAGTATCTCTAATATGTGTTTTCGTTTCATTTTCTTTGTCAGTACCGATTCAAATTCTTTTGATTCTCCAACCCTCTCTTTCTTCACTCTAATTGGCTCATTAACTCACATTCTTAGGCCAATATTGTTTAGTGAATTTCTATTTGAGCTTTCTTCTTCACCAACTATCTCTAATATATGTTTTCTAAGCCATTTCCTTGTCAGCCCGATTCAAATTCTTTGATTCTCCAACCTCTCTTTCTTCACTCTAATTGGCTCATTAACTCACATTCTTAGGCCAATATTGTTTAGTGAATTTCTATTTGAGCTTTCTTCTTCACCAAGTATCTCAAATATGTGTTTTCGGTTTCATTTTCTTATCAATTCCGATTCAAATTCTTTTGATTCTCCAACCTTCTCTTTCTTCACTCTAATTGGCTCATTAACTTAAATTACTGGGCCAATATTGTTTAGTGAATTTCTATTTGAGCTTTCTTCTTCACCAAGTATCTCCAATATGTGTTTTCGGTTTCATTTTCTTATCAGTTCCGATTCAAGTTCTTTTGAAAATCCAACCCTCTCTTTATTCACACTAATTGGCTCATTAACTCACATTCTTAGGCCGATATTGATGAGTGAATTTCTATTTGAGCTTTCTTCTTCACCAAGTATCTCTAATATGTGTTTTCGGTTTCATTTCCTTGTCAGTTCCGATTCAAATTCTTTTGATTCTACAACCCTTTCTTTCTTCACTCTAATTGGCTCATTAACTCACATTCTTAGACTAATATTGTTTTGTGAATTTCTATTTGAGGTTTCCTCTTCACCCAAAAGTATCTCTAATATGTGTTTTCGGCTTCATTTTCCTTTGTCAGGCTCCGATTCAAATTCTTTTGATTCTCCAACCCTCGATCTTTTCTTCACTCTAATTGGGCTCATTAACCTACACATTCTTAAGGCCAATATTGTTTAGTGAATTTCTATTCTGAGCTTTTCTTCTTCACTCAAGTATCTCTAATATGTGTTTTCGTTCTATTTCCTTTGTCGGCCCTTGATTCAAATTCTTTTGATTCTCCAACCCTCTATTTCTTCACTCTAATTGGCTCATTAACTCACATTTTTAGACTAATATTGTTTTGTGAATTTCTATTTGAGGTTTCTTCTTCACCAAGTTTTTTGATTCTCCAACCCTCTATTTCTTCACTCTAATTGGCTCATTAACTCACATTACTGGGCCAATATTCTTTAGTAAATTTCTATTTGAGCTTTCTTCTTCTTCACTCAAGTATCTCTAATATGTGTTTTCGGCTTCATTTCCTTGTCAGTTCCTATTTAAATTCCTTTTAGATTCTCCAACCCTCTCTTTTCTTCACTTTAATTGGCTCATTAACTCACATTCTTGTAGGCCAATATTGTTGAGTGAATTTCTATTCTGAGCTTTTCTCTTCTTCACCAAGTATCTCTAATATGTGTTTTCGGTTTCATTTCCTTTGCTCAGGCCCTGGGGTTCAAAAATTCTTGATTCTCCAACCCTCTCTTTTCTTCACTCTAATTGGCTCATTAACTCACATTCTTAGGCACAATATTGATTAGTGAATTTCTATTCGAGCTTTCTCTTTTCTTCACCAAGCATCTCTAATATGTGTTTTCGCGTTTCATTTCCTTGTCGGGCTTCCGACATTCAAATTCTTTTCGATTCTCCAACCCTCTCTTTCTTTCTCACTCTAATTGGCTCATTAACTCACATTCTTAGGCCAATATTGTTTAGTGAATTTCTATTTGAGCTTTTCTTCTTCACCAAGTATCTCTAATCATGTGTTTTCTGATTTTCATTTCCTTTGTCAGGCCTCCGATTCAAATTCTTGATTCTCCAACCCTCGCTTTTCTTTCACTCTAATTGGCTCATTAACTCACATTATCGACCAATATTGTTTAGTGAATTTCTATTTGAGCTTTCTTTCTTCACCAAGTATCTCTTAATATGTGTTTGTCGCTTTCATTTCCTTTGTCGGGCCTGATTCAAATTTCTTTTCGATTCTCCAAATCCCTTTGCTTTCTTTCACTCTAATTCGCTCTATTAACTCACATTCTTAGGCCAATATTGTTTAAGGTGAATTTCTCATTTGAGCTTTCTTTCCTTCACCAAGTATCTCTAATGATGTGTAAGCCATTTCTTTGTCGGGCCTGATTCAAATTATTTGATTCTCCAACCTCTCTTTCCTCACTGACCGCCACACCACATTTTATCCAATATTGCCAGTGAATTTCTATTTGGAGCTTTCTTCTTCACTCAAGCATTCTCGGTTATAAAGCTAAGCCATTTCCTTTCCATGCTGGCCCGATTCAAATTCTTTTTCGATTCTCCAACCCCCCTCATTTCTTCACTCTAATTGGCTCATTAACTCAAGCATTATTCGGGCCAATATTAGTTTAGTGAATTTCTATTTGAGCTTTCTTCTTCACCCAAAGTATCTCTAATATGTGTTTTTCGGTTTCATTTTCCCTTGTCGGGCCCGACATTCAAATTCTTTTGATTCTCCAACCCTCTCTTTCTTCACTCTAATTGGCTCATTAACTCACATTCTTTAGCCAATATTGTTTTCAGTGGAATTTCTATTTGAGCTTTCTTCTTCACCAAGCATTCTCTAATATGTGTTTTCGTCATTTCCTTTGTCAGTCCGATTCAAATTCTTCTTTTTGATTCTCCAACCCTCTCTTTCTTCACTCTGAATTGGTTCAATTAACTCACATTCTTAAGGCCAATATTGCTTTAGTTGAATTTCTATTTGAGCTTTCTTTCTTCTGTACCCAAGCATCTCTAATATGTGTTTTCGGTTTCATTTCCTTTGTCAGCCCGATTCAAATTTTCTTGATTCTCCAACCCCTCGTTCTTTTCTTCACTCTAATTGGCTCATTAACTCACATTTCTTAGGCCATAATATTTGTTTAGTGAATTTCTCTATTTCGAAGCTTTCTTCACCAAGTATCTCTACATAAAGCTGTAAGTCATTTCGCTTTCATTTCCTTGTCGGGCTCCGATCTTCAAATTCTTTTGATTCTCCAACCCTCTCTTTCTTTCACTCTAATTGGCTCATTAATAACTCAGCATTATCAGCCAATATTGTTTAGTGAATTTCTATTTGAGCTTTTCTTCTTCACTCAAGTATCTCTAATATGTGTTTTGGTTTCATTTCCTTTGTACATTTCTGATTCAAATTCTTTGATTCTCCAAACCCTCTCTTTCTTCACTCTAATTGGCTCATTAACTCACATTCTTAGGGCCAATATTGTTTAGTGAATTTCTTATTTGAGGTTTCTTTTCTTCACCAAGTATCTCTATGTTTTCTTGCTTCTATTTCTCATTACCCGATTCAAATTCTTTTGATTCTCCAACCCTCTCTTTTCTTTCACTCTAATTGGCTCATTAACTCACATTCTTAGGGCCAATATTGTTGAGTAAATTTCTATTTGAGCTCCTTCTTCTTCACTCAAGTATTCTCTAATATGTGTTTTCGGTTTCATTTCCCTTTGCCGTCAGCCCGATTCAAATTCTTTTCATTCTCCAACCCTGTCTTTTCTTCACTCTAATGTCTCATTAACTCACATAATTCTTAGGCCAATATTGTTTAGTGAATTTCTTATTTCAGCTTTCTTCTTCACTGCAAGTATCTCTAATATGTAAGTTTTCGGTCTTCATTTCCTTGTCAGACTGATTCAAATTCTTGATTCTCCAACCTGGTTTCGTCTTTCTTCACTCTAATTGGCTCATTAACTCACATTATCAGGCCAATATTAGTTTAAAGTGAATTTCCTATTTGAGCTTTCTTCCTTCACCAAGTATCTCTAATATGTGTTTTCGATTTCATTTCCTTGTCGGGCCTGATTCAAATTCTTTTGATTCTCCAACCCTCTCTTTTCTTCACTCTAATTTGGCTCATTAACTCACATTCTTAAAGGCCAATATTGCTTTCTAAAGTGAATTTCTATTTGAGCTTTTCTTTTCCTTCACTCAAGTATCTCTAATATGTGTTTTCGGTTTCATTTCCTTGTCAGCCCCGGATTCAAATTCTTTTGATTCTCCAACCTCGTCTCTTTCTTCACTCTAATTGGCTCATTAACTCACTATTCCTAGGCCTAAATATTGTTGAGTGAATTTCTATTTGAGCTTTCTTTCTTCACCAAGTATCTCTAATATGTGTTTTCTAAGCTTCATTTCCTTGTCGGGCCCAATTCAAATTCTTTTGATTCTCCAACCCTGGTTTTTCTTCACTCTAATTGGCTCATTAATCTCACATTCTTAGGCCAATATTGATGAGTGAATTTCTATTCTCGAGCTTTCTTCTTCACCAAGTTCTTTTGATTCTCCAACCCTCTCTTTTCTTCACTGACCGCTCTAACTCACACATCGGGCCACATATTAAGCCAGTAATTTCTATTTGTTTTCCTCACCAAGTATCTCTAATATGTGTTTTCGATTTCATTTCCTTGCTCATTCCGATTCAAATTTTTGATTCCTCCAACCCTGCTCTTTCTTCACTTCTTAAATTGGCTCATTAACTCACATTCTTAGGCCAATATTGTTAGAGTGAATTTCTATTTGAGCTTTCTTTCTTCACCAAGCATCTCTTAATATGTGTTTTCAGTTTCATTTCCTTGTCAGCCCGATTCAAATTCTTTTTGATTCTCCAAACCCTGTCTTTCTCTTCACTCTAATTGGCTCATTAACTCACATTCTTAGGCCAATATTGTTTAGTGAATTTCTATTTGAGCTTTCTTCTTCACCAAGTATCTCTAATATGTGTTTTCGCTTTCATTTTCCTTTATCGGGCCCGATCTCAAATTCTTTTCTTCATGTCTCCAACCTCTCTCTTTCTTTTCACTCTAATTGGCTCATTAACTCACATTATCGGGGGACCAATATTGTTTAAAGGTGAATTTCTATTTGAGCTTTCTTCTTCACCAAGTATCTCTAATGATGTGTTTTCGTTTCATTTTTTCCTTGTCAGCCTCCGATTCAAATTCTTTTGATTCTCCAACCCTCGTCTATTCTTTCACTCTAATTGGCTCATTAACTCACATTCTGTAGGCCAATATTGTCAGTGAGTGAATTTCTATTTCCGAGCTTTTCTTCTTCACCAAGTATCTCTAATACTGTGGTTTTCAAGCTTCATTTCCTTGTTCGGCTCCTGTGATTCAAAATTCTTGATTCTCCAACCCCTGGCTTTTCTTTCACTCTTAATCTGGCTCATTAACTCACATTCTTAGGCCAATATTGTTTAGTGAATTTCTATTTGAGCTTTTCTTCTTCACCAAGTATCTCTAATATGTGTTTTCTTAAGCCATTTCCTTGTCGGGCCCGATTCAAATTCTTTTCGATTCTCCAACCCTCTTTCTTTCTTTCACTCTAATTGGCCTCATTAACTCACATTCTTAGGCCAATATTGTTTAGTAAATTTCTATTTGATCTTTTCTTCTTCACCAAGTATCTCTAATATGTAAGTTTTCTGATTTCATTTTCCTTTTGTCGGGCCCATTCAAATTCTTTCGATTCTCCAACCCTCTCTTTCTTCACTCTATTTGGCTCATTAACTCACATTCTTCGCCCAATATTGTTTAGTGAATTTCTATTTGAGCTTTCTTCTTCACCAAGTATCTCTAATATGTGTTTTCTGCTTCATTTCCTTTGTCGGGCTCCGGATTCAAATTCTTTTCATTCTCTCCAACCCTCTCTTTCTTCACTCTAATTGGCCTCATTAACTCACATTACTTAGTCCAATATTGTTTAGTGAATTTCTCTATTTGAGCTTTCTTCTTCAACCAAGTATCTCTAATATGTGTTTTCTAAGCCATTTCCTTTGTCGGGCCCGATTCAAATTCTTTTGATCTCTCCAACCCTCCTTCTTTCTTCACTCTAACGGGCTCATTAACTCACATTCTTAGGCCAATATTAAGTTTAGTGAATTTCTATTTGAGCTTCTTTCTCTTCTTCACCAAGTATCTCTAATATGTGTTTCTCGATTTCATTTCCTTTGTCAGCTCCGGGATTCAAATTCTTGGAATTCTCCAACCTCTTTCTTCACTCCAATTGGCTCATTAACTCCACATTCATTAGGGCCAATATTGTTTAGTGAATTTCTATTTGAGCTTTTCTTCCCTCCTCACCAAGTATCTCCAATATGTAAGTTTTTCGGTTTCATTTCATTACAGTCTCGATTCAAGTTCTTTGAAAATCCAACCTTCTCTTTCTTCACTTAATTGGCAATCATTAACTCCTTACATTCTAGGCCAATATTGTTTTTTAGTGAATTCTCTCTATTGAGCTTTCTTCTTCACCACACAAGTATCTCTAATAAGTGTGTTTTTCTGATTTCATTTCCTTGTCGGCCCTTTGATTCAAAATTCCTTTGATTCTCCAACCTCGTCTCGCTTCTTCACTCTAATTGGCTCATTAACTCTACATTCTTAGGCCAATATTGCTTTCAGTGAATTTCTATTTGAGCTTTCTTCTTCACTCAAGTATCTCTAATATGTGTTTGTCGGTTTCATTTCCTTTGTCAGCTCTAATTCAAATTCTTTTCGATTCTCTAACCCTTTCTTTCTTCACTCTAATTGGCTCATTAACTCACATTACTAGGCCAATATTGCTTAGTGAATTTTTATTTGAGCTTTCTTCTTCACCAAGTATCTATAATATGTGTTTTTGGCGCTTCATTTCCTTTGTCGGCTCCGGGATTCAAATTCTTTCTGATTCTCCTAACCTCTCTCTTTCTTCACTCTCTAATTGGCTCATTAACTCACATTTTTAGTCCAATATTGTTTAGTGAATTCTCTATTTGAGCCTTTTCTTCTTCACCAAGTATCTCTAATATGTGTTTTCGTTTCATTTCCTTAGTCAGGCCCGATTCAAATTCTTTTTGATTTCTCCAACCTCTCTTTTCTTCACTCTAATTCGCACCATTACACTCACATTCTTAGCCAATATTGTAAGTTTGGAGTGAATTTCTCATTTTAGCTTTCATCTTCACTAAGTATCTCCAATATGTGATTTCGGTTTCATTTCCTGTCGCGCCTGATTCAAATTCTTTTTTGATTCTCTCCACCACCCTTTCTTCACTCAATTAGCTCATTAACTCACATTCTTAGGCCAATGTTGTTGAAAGTGGAATTTCTATTTGACCTTTCTTCTTCAAGTACTCAAGTATCTTCTAATATGTGTTTTCAGTTTCATTTCCTTGCCAGTTCCTATTTAAATTCTTTTGATTGTCCAACCCTCTCTTTCTTCACTCTAATCGCTCATTAACTCACATTTTCGACCAATATTGTTTAGTGAATTTCTATTTGACGCTTCTTTCTTCTTTCTACCAAGTATCTCTAATATGTAAGCTGTTTTCGATTTCATTTCCTTTGTCAGCTCTGTAAGCTTCAAATTCTTTTGATTCTCTAGCCCTCTCTTTCTTCACTCTAATTGGCTCATTAAACTCACATTTTAGCTAATATTGATGAAAGTGAATTTCTATTTGAGCTTTCTTTTCTTCACTCAAGTATTCTAATATGTGTTTTGGTTTCATTTCCTTTGTCAGCTCCGACATTCAAATTCTTTTGATTCTCCAACCCTCTCTTTCTTCATCACTCTAATTGGCTCATTAAGTCACATTCTTAGGGCCAATATTGTTGAGTGAATTTCTATTTGAGCTTTCTTCTTCACTCAAGTATCTCTAATATGTGTTTTCGCTTCATTTTTCTCATTGTCAGCTCCGATTCAAATTCTTTTGATTCTCCAACCCTCTCTTTTCTTTCGGGCCGCACTCTAATTGGCTCATTAACTCACATTCTTAGGCCAATATTGATCGAAGTGAATTTCTATTTGAGCTTTTATTCTTCACCAAGTATCTCCAATATGTGTTTTCTGATTTCATTTCCTTGTCATTTCCGATTCAAATTCTTTTCATTCTCCAACCCTCTCTTTTCTTCACTCTAATCGGGACATTAACTACACATTAGCTGGACCAATATTGTTTAGTATGAATTTCTATTTGAGCTTTCTTTTCTTCACCAAGTATCTCTTAATATGTGTTTTCTGGCCATTTCGCTGTCGGTTCCCAATTCAAATTCTTTAGAAAAACCAACCTCTCTCTTTTTCTTCACTCTTAATTGGCTCATTAACTCACATTCTGTAGGCTAATATTGTTTAGAAAGTGAATTTTTATTTCGAGCTTTCTTCTTCACCAAGTATTCCTCTAATATGTGTTTTCGGTTTCATTTCCTTGTCGGGCCCGGGATTCAAATTCTTTTTGATTCTCCAACCTGGTCTCTTTCTTCACTCTAATTGGCTCATTAACTCACATGCTTAGCGGGCCAATATTGTTTAGTGAATTTCTATTTCGAGCTTTCTTCTTCACCAAGTATCTCTAATATGTGTTTTCGATTTCATTTCCTTGTCGGGCCCGATTCAAATTCTTTTGATTCTCCAACCCTCTCTTTTCTTCACTCTAATTGGCTCATTAACTCACATTCCTTAAAGGCCAATGTTGTTGAGCTGAATTTCTATTTGAGCTTTCTTCTTCGTACCACAAGCATTCTAATATGTGTTTTCGGCTTCATTTTGCCTTGTTATTTCCGATTCAAATTCTTTGATTCTCCAACCCTGCCTCTTTCCTCACCTATAATCGCTCATTAACTCACATTCTCAGGCCAATATTTTGTTTAGTGAATTTCTATTTCACTCTTTCTTTCTTCACCAAGTATCTCTAATATTGGTGGTTTTCGCTTCATTTCCTTATGTCAGCCCGACCAAGTTCTTTTTTGGAAAATCCAACTCCTCTCTTTCTTCACTCTAATTCGCTCATTAACTCACATTCTTAGGCCAATATTAGATGAGTGAATTTCTATTTGAGCTTTCTTTTCTTCACTCAAGTATCTCTTAATATGTGTTTTCGGCTTCATTTCCTTGGTCAGCCCGGGATTCAAATTCTTTTTGATACTCCAACCCTGTCTTTCCTCACTCTAATTGGCTCATTAACTCACATTCTAGGCCAATATTGTTTAGTGAATTTCTATTTGAGCTTTCTTCTTCACCAAGCATTCTAATATGTGTTTTCGATTTCATTTCCTTTGCCAGAAATCTGATTTAAATTCTTTTGATTCTCCAACCCTGTCTTTCCTCACTCTAATTGCTCATTAACTCACATTCTTAAAGTGCCAATGTTGTTTGAGGTGAATTTCTATTTGAGCTTTTCTTCTTCACCAAGTATCTCCAATATGTGTTTTCGGTTTCATCTTCCTTATAAGTTTGGATTCAAATTGTTTTGATTCCTCCAACCTTCTCTTTCTTTTCACTCTAATTGCTCATTAACTCACATTAATCTTAGGGCCAATATTGTTTAGTGAATTTCTATTTCGAGCTTTCTTCTTCACCAAGTATCTCTGAATATGTGTTTTCTGCTTCACTTCCTTGTCAGCTCCAATTCAAATTTTTTCGATTCTCCAACCTCTCTCTTTCTTCACTCTAATCTGCTCATTAACCTTACATTCTAAAGGCCAATGTTGTTTGAGTGAATTTCTATTCGACCTTTATTCTTCACTAAGTATCTCCAATATGTGATTTCGCTTCATTTCTTTGTCATTTCCAAATTCAAATTCTTTCGATTCTCCATCCTGCCTTTTTCAATTTAATTCGCTCATTAACTTAAATTAGTGGGCCAATATCATGCAATGTAATTTCTCATTTTAATTTCTTCTTCACCAAAGATCTCTAAATGTGTTTTCGATTTCATTTCCTTGTCAGCCCGATTCAAATTCTTTGATTCTCCAACCCTCTCTTTCTTCACTCTAATTGGCTCATTAACTCACATTCTTAGGCCAATATTGATGAGTGAATTTCTATTTGAGCTTTCTTCTTCACCAAGTATCTCTAATATGTGTTTTCGTTTTCATTTCCTTGTCAGTTCCGATTCAAATTCTTTTGATTCTCCAACCCTCTCTTTCTTCACTCTAATTGGCTCATTAACTCACATTCTTAGGCCAATATTGTTGAGTGAATTTCTATTTGAGCTTTCTTCTTCACCAAGTATCTCTAATATGTGTTTTCAGTTTCATTTCCTTGTCAGTTCCGATTCAAATTCTTTTGATTCTCCAACCCTCTCTTTCTTCACTCTAATTGGCTCATTAACTCACATTCTTAGGCCAATATTGTTTAGTGAATTTCTATTTGAGCTTTCTTCTTCACCAAGTATCTCTAATATGTGTTTTCGGTTTCATTTCCTTGTCAGTTCCGATTCAAATTCTTTGGATCTCTAGCCCTCTCTTTTCTTCACTCTAATTGGCTCATTAACTCACATTCTTAGGCCAATATTGTTTAGTAAATTTCTATTTGAGCTTTCTTCTTCACCAAGTATCTCTAATATGTGTTTTCGTTTCATTTCCTTGTCAGCCGATTCAAATTCTTTTGATTCTCCAACCCTCTCTTTCTTCACTCTAATTGGCTCATTAACTCACATTCTTAGGCCAATATTGTTGAGTGAATTTCTATTTGAGCTTTCTTCTTCACCAAGTATCTCTAATATGTGTTTTTGCTTTCATTTCCTTGTCAGCCTCGATTCAAATTCTTTTGATTCTCCAACCTCTCTTTCTTCACTCTAATTCCTCATTAACTCACATTCTTAGGCCAATATTGTTTAGTGAATTTCTATTTGAGCTTTCTTCTTCACCAAGTATCTCTAATATGTGTTTTCGGTTTCATTTCCTTGTCAATTCCGATTCAAATTCTTTTGATTCTCCAACCCTCTCTTTCTTCACTCTAATTGGCTCATTAACTCACATTCTTAGGCCAACATTGTTGAGGGAATTTCTATTTGAGCTTTCTTCTTCACCAAGTATCTCTAATATGTGTTTTCGATTTCATTTCCTTGTCAGTTCCGATTCAAATTTTATCAATTCTCCAACCCTCTCTTTCTTCACTCTAATTGGCTCATTAAGTCACATTCTTAGGCCAATATTGTTTAGTGAATTTCTATTTGAGCTTTCTTCCTCACCAAGTATCTCTAATATGTGTTTTCGGTTCTATTTCCTTGTCAGTTCCGATTCAAATTCTTTTGATTCTCCAACCCTCTTTTTCTTTACTATAATTGGCTCATTAACTCACATTACTGGGCCAATATTTTTGAGTGAATTTGTATTTGAGCTTTCTTCTTCTCCAAATATCTCTAATACATGTTTTCGATTTCACTTCCCTGTCAGTTCCGATTCAAATTCTTTGGATCTTCAACCCTCTCTTTCTTCACTCTAATTGCCTCATTAACTCACATTCTTAGGCCAATATTGTTTAGTGAATTTCTATTTGAGCTTTCTTCTTCACCAAGTATCTCTAATATGTGTTTTCGGTTTCATTTCCTTGTCAGTTCCGATTCAAATTCTTTTGATTCTCCAACCCTCTCTTTCTTCACTCTAATTGGCTCATTAAGTCACATTACTGGGCCACTATTGTTTAGTGAATTTCTATTTGAGCTTTCTTCTTCACCAAGTATCTCTAATATGTGTTTTCGTTTCTATTTCCTTGTCAGTTCCTATTCAAATTCTTTTGATTCTCCAACCCTCCTTTTCTTCACTCTAATTGGCTCATTAACTCACATTCTTAGGCCAATATTGTTGAGTGAATTTCTATTTGAGCTTTCTTCTTCACCAAGTATCTCTAATATGTGTTTTCGATTTCATTTCCTTGTCATTCCGATTCAAATTCTTTTGTTTCTCCAACCCTCTCTTTCTTCACTCTAATTGCTCATTAAGTCACATTCTTAGGCCATTATTGTTTTGTGAATTTCTATTTGAGCTTTCTTCTTGACCAAGCATCACTAATATGTGTTTTTGGGTTCATTTCCTTGTCAGGCCGATTCAAATTCTTTTGATTCTCCAACCCTCTCTTTCTTCACTCTAATTGGCTCGTTAAGTCACATTCTTAGGCCAATATTGTTGAGTGAATTTCTATTTGAGCTTTCTTCTTCACCAAGTATCTCTAATATGTGTTTTCAGTTTCATTTCCTTGTCAGTTCCGATTCAAATTCTTTTGATTCTCCAACCCTCTCTTTCTTCACTCTAATTGCTCATTAACTCACATTCTTAGGCCAATATGGTTGAGTGAATTTCTATTTGAGCTTTTTCTTCA
>JAVHNK010000015.1:182562-255945 GCA_031216115.1 Senna siamea | reverse complement strand
AACCCTCTCTTTCTTCACTGTAATTGGCTCATTAACTCACATTACTGGACCAATATTGTTTAGTGAATTTCTATTTGAGCTTTCTTCTTCACCAAGTATCTCTAATATGTGTTTTTGGTTTCATTTCCTTGTCAGTTCTGATTCAAATTCTTTTGATTCTCTAACCCTCTCTTTCTTCACTCTAATTGGCTCATTAACTCACATTCTTAGGCCAATATTGTTGAGTGAATTTCTATTTGAGCTTTCTTCTTCACCAAGTATCTCTAATATGTGTTTACGGTTTCATTTCCTTGTCAGTTCTGGTTCAAATTCTTTTGATTCTCCAACCCTCTCTTTCTTCACTCTAATTGGCTCATTAACTCACATTCTTAGGCCAATATTGTTTAGTGAATTTCTATTTGAGCTTTCTTCTTCACCAAGTATCTCTAATATGTGTTTGTTTCATTTCCTTGTCGATTCGATTCAAATTCTTTTGATTCTCAACCCTCTCTTTCTTCACTCTAATTGGCTTATTAACTCACATTCTTAGGCCAATATTGTTGAGTGAATTTCTATTTGAGCTTTCTTCTTCACCAAGTATCTCTAATATGTGTTTTCGATTTCATTTCCTTGTCAGTTCGATTCAAATTCTATTGATTCTCCAACCCTCTCTTTCTTCACTCTAATTGGCTCATTAACTCACATTCTTAGGCCAATATTATTGAGTGAATTTCTATTTGAGCTTTCTTCTTCACCAAGTATCTCTAATATGTGTTTTCAGTTTCATTACCTTGTCAGTTCCGATTCAAATTCTTTTGAATCTCCAACCCTCTCTTTCTTCACTCTAATTAGCTCATTAACTCACATTCTTAGGCCAATATTGTTGAGTGAATTTCTATTTGAGCTTTCTTCTTCACCAAGTATCTCTAATATGTGTTTTTGGTTTCATTTCCTTGTCAGTTCCGATTCAAATTCTTTTGATTCTCCAACCCTCTCTTTCTTCACTCTAATTGGCTCATTAACTCACATTACTGGGCCAATATTGTTGAGTGAATTTCTATTTGAGCTATCTTCTTCACCAAGTATCTCTAATATGTGATTTCGGTTTCATTTCCTTGTCAGTTCCGATTCAAATTCTTTTGGTCCTCTAACCCTCTCTTTCTTCACTCTAATTGGCTCATTAACTCACATTCTTAGGCCAATATTGTTGAGTGAATTTCTATTTGAGCTTTCTTCTTCACCAAGTATCTCTAATATGTGTTTTCGGTTTCATTTCCTTGTCAATTCCGATTCAAATTCTTTTGATTCTCCAACCCTCTCTTTCTTCACTCTAATTGGCTTATTAACTCACATTCTTAGGCCAATATTGTTGAGTGAATTTCTATTTGAGCTTTCTTCTTCACCAAGTATCTCTAATATGTGTTTTTCGTTTCATTTCCTTGTCAGTTCCGATTCAAATTCTTTTGATTCTCCAACCTCTCTTTCTTCACTCTCATTGGCTCATTAAGTCACATTCTTAGGCCAATATTGTTTAGTGAATTTCTATTTGAGCTTTCTTCTTCACCAAGTATCTCTAATATGTGTTTTCGGTTTCATTTCCATGTCAGTTTCGATTCAAATTCTTTTAATTCTTCAACCCTCTCTTTCTTCACTCTAATTGGCTCATTAACTCACATTACTGGGCCAATATTGTTGAGTGAATTTCTATTTGAGCTTTCTTCTTCACCAAGTATCTCTAATATGTGATTTCGGTTTCATTTCCTTGTCAGATCCGATTCAAATTCTTTTGATTCTCCAACCCTCTCTTTCTTCACTCTAATTAGCTCATTAACTCACATTCTTAGGCCAATATTGTTTAGTGAATTTCTATTTGAGCTTTCTTCTTCACCAAGTATCTCTAATATGTGTTTTTGGTTTCATTTCCTTGTCAGTTCCGATTCAAATTCTTTTGATTCTCCAACCCTCTCTTTCTTCACTCTAATTGGCTCATTAACTCACATTCTTAGGCCAATATTGTTGAGTGAATTTCTATTTGAGCTTTCTTCTTCACCAAGTATCTCTAAGATGTGTTTTGCGTTTCATTTCCTTGTCAATTCTGATTCAAATTCTTTTGATTCTCCAACCCTCTCTTTCTTCACTCTAATTGGCTCATTAAGTCACATTCTTAGGCCAATATTGTTGAGTGAATTTCTATTTAATTTTTCTTCTTCACTAAGTATCTCTAATATGTGTTTTCGGTTTCATTTCCTTGTTAGTTCAGATACGAATTCTTTTGAATCTCCAACCCTCTCTTTCTTCACTCTAATTGGCTCATTAACTCACATTACTAGGCCAATATTGTTTAGTGAATTTCTATTTGAGCTTTCTTCTTCACCAAGTTTCTCTAATATGTGTTTTGGTTTCATTTCCTTGTCGATTCGATTCAAATTCTTTTGATTCTCCAACCCTCTCTTTCTTCACACTAATTGGCTCATTAACTCACATTCTTAGGCCAATATTGTTTAGTGAATTTCTATTTGAGCTTTCTTCTTCACCAAGTATCTTTAATATGTTTTCGATTTCATTTTCTTGTCAATTCCAATTCAAATTCTTTTGAGTCTCTAACCCCCTCTTTCTTTACTCTAATTGGCTCATTAACTCACATTCCTAGGCCAATATTGTTGAGTGAATTTCTATTTGAGCTTTCTTCTTCACCAAGTATCTCTAATATGTGTTTTCGGTTTCATTTCCTTGTCAATTCCGATTCAAATTCTTTTGATTCATCAACCCTCTCTTTCTGTACTCTAATTGGCTCATTAACTCACATTCTTAGGGCAATATTGTTGAGTGAATTTCTATTTGAGCTTTCTTCTTCACCAAGTATCACTAATATGTGTTTTCGGTTTCATTTCCTTGTCAATTCCGAATCAAATTCTTTTGATTCTTCAACCCTCTCTTTCTTTACTCTAATTGGCTCATTAACTCACATTCTTAGGCCAATATTGTTGAGTGAATTTCTATTTGAGCTTTCTTCTTCACCAAGTATCTCTAATATGTGTTTTTGGTTTCATTTCCTTGTCAATTCCGATTCAAATTCTTTTGATTCTTCAACCCTCTCTTTCTTCACTCTAATTGGCTCATTAACTCACATTACTGGGCCAATATTGTTTAGTGAATTTCTATTTGAGCTTTCTTCTTCACCAAGTATCTCTAATATGTGTTTTCGGTTTCATTTCCTTGTCAATTCTGATTCAAATTTTTTCGATTCTCGAACCGTCTCTTTCTTCACTCTAATTGGCTCATTAACTAACATTCTTAGGCCAATATTGTTTAGTGAATTTCTATTTGAGCTTTCTTCTTCACCAAGTATCTCTAATGTGTGTTCGGTTTCATTTCCATTTCAATTCATCTTCAAATTCTTTTGATTCTCCAACCCTCTCTTTCGTTACTCTAATTGGCTCATTAACTCACATTCTTAGGCCAATATTGTTGAGTGAATTTCTATTTGAGCTTTCTTCTTCACCAAGTATCTCTAATATGTGTTTTCGGTTTCATTTCCTTGTCAATTCTGATTCAAATTCTTTCGATTCGCCAACCCTCTCTTTCTTCACGCTAATTGGCTCATTAACTCACATTCTTAGGCCAATATTGTTTAGTGAATTTCTATTTAAGCTTTCTTCTTCACCGAGTATCTCTAATACGTGTTTTGGTTTCATTTCCTTGTCGATTCGATTCAAATTCTTTTGATTCCCCAACCCTCTCTTTCTTCACTCTAATTGGCTCATTAACTCACATTCTTAGGCCAATATTGTTTAGTGAATTTCTATTTGAGCTTTCTTCTTCACCAAGTATCTCTAATATGTTTTCGGTTTCATTTTCTTGTCAGTTTCGATTCAAATTCTTTTGATTCTCCAACCCTCTCTTTCTTCACTCTAATTGGCTCATTAACTCACATTCTTAGGCCAATATTGTTGAGTGAATTTCTATTTGAGCTTTCTTCTTCACCAAGTATCTCAAATATGTGTTTTCGGTTTTTATTTCCTTGTCAATTCCGATTCAAATTCTTTTGATTCTTCAACCCCCTCTTTCTTCACTCTGAATGGCTCATTAAGTCATATTCTTAGGCCAATATTGTTGAGGGAATTTCTATTTGAGCTTTCTTCCTCACCAAGTATCTCTAATATGTGTTTTCGTTTTCATTTCGTTGTCAATTCTGATTCATATTCTTTTGATTCTCCCACCCTCTCTTTCTGCACACTAATTGGCTCATTAAGTCACATTCTTAGGCCAATTTTATTGAGTGAATTTCTATTTGAGCTTTCTTCTTCACCAAATATCACTAATATATGTTTTTGGTTTCATTTCCTTGTCAGTTCTGATTCAAATTCTTTTGATTCTCCAACCCTCTCTTTCTTCACTCTAATTGGCTCATTAAGTCACATTCTTAGGCCAATATTGTTAAGTGAATTTCTATTTGAGCTTTCTTCTTCACCAAGTATCTCTAATATGTGTTTTCGGTTTCATTTCCTTGTCGATTCGATTCAAATTCTTTCGATTCGCCAACCCTCTCTTTCTTCACTCTAATTGGCTCATTAACTCACTTTACAGGGCGAATATTGTTTAGTGAATTTCTATTTGAGCTTTCTTCTTCACCAAGTATCTCTAATATGTGTTTTCGGTTTCATTTCCTTGTCAATTCTGATTCAAATTCTTTTGATTCTTCAACCCTCTCTTTCTTCACTCTAATTGGCTCATTAACTCACATTCTTAAGCCAATATTGTTGAGTGAATTTCTATTGGAGCTTTCTTTTTCACCAAGTATCTCTAATATGTGTGTCCGGTTTCATTTCCATTTCAGTTCAGTTTCAAATTCTTTTGCATCTCCACCCTTTCTTTCTTTACTCTAATTGGCTCATTAAGCCACATTCTTAGGCCAATTTTGTTGAGTCAATTTCTATTTGAGCTTTCTTGTTCACCAAGTATCTCTAATATGTGTTTTCGGTTTCATTTCCTTGTCAATTCCGATTCAAATTCTTTTGATTCTCCAACCCTCTCTTTCTTCACTCTAATTGGCTCATTAACTCACATTCTTAGGCCAATATTGTTGAGTGAATTTCTATTTGAGCTTTCTTCTTCACCAAGTATCTCTAATATGTGTTTTTGGTTTCATTTCCATGTCAGTTTCGATTCAAATTCTTTTGATTCTCCAACCCTCTCTTTCTTCACTCTAATTGGCTCATTAACTCACATTCTTAGGCCAATATTGTTTAGTGAATTTCTATTTGAGCTTTCTTCTTCACCAAGTATCTCTAATATGTGTTTTCAGTTTCATTTCCTTGTCGATTCGATTCAAATTCTTTTGATTCTCTGCCCCTCTCTTTTTTCACTCTAATTGGCTCATTAACTCACATTCTTAGGCCAATATTGATGAGTGAATTTCTATTTGAGCTTTCTTCTTCACCAAGTATCTCTAATATGTGTTTTCGGTTTCATTTCCTTGTCAGTTCCAATTCAAATTCTTTTGATTCTCCAACCCTGTCTTTCTTCACTCTAATTGGCTCATTAACTCACATTCTTAGGCCAATATGGTTGAGTGAATTTCAATTTGAGCTTTTTTCGTCACCAAGTATCTCTAATATGTGTTTCGGTTTCATTTCCTTATCAATTCTGATTCAAATTCTTTTGATTCTCCAACCCTGTCTTTCCTCACTCTAATTGGCTCATTAACTCACATTGTTAGGCCAATATTGTTTACTGAATTTCTATTTGAGCTTTCTTCTTCACCAAGTATCTCTAATATTTGTTTTCAGTTTCATTTCCTGGTCAGTTCCGATTCAAATTCTTTTGATTCTCCAACCCTCTCTTTCTTCACTCTAATTGGCTCATTAACTCACATTCTTAGGCCAATATTGTTGAGTGAATTTCTATTTGAGCTTTCTTCTTCACCAAGTATCTCCAATATGTGTTTTTGGTTTCATTTCCTTGTCGATTCGATTCAAATTCTTTTGATTCTCCAACCCTGTCTTTCTTCACTCTAATTGGCTCATTAACTCACATTCTTAGGCCAATATTGATGAGTGAATTTCTATTTGAGCTATCTTCTTGACCAAGTATCTCTAATATGTGTTTTCGGTTTCATTTCCTTGTCAGTTCTGATTCAAATTCTATTGATTCTCTAACCCTTTCTTTCTTCACTCTAATTGGCTCATTAACTCACATTACTGGGCCAATATTGCTTAGTGAATTTTTATTTGAGCTTTCTTCTTCACCAAGTATCTCTAATATGTGTTTTCGGTTTCATTTCCCTGTCAATTCCGATTCAAATTCTTTTGATTCTCCAGCCCTCTCTTTCTTCACTCTAATTGGCTCATTAAGTCACATTCTTAGGCCAATATTGTTGAGTGAATTTCAATTTGAGATTTCTTCTTCACCAAAAATCTCTAATATGTGTTTTCGGTTTCATTTCCTTGTCAATTCCGATTCAAATTCTTTTGATTCTCCAACTTTCTCTTTTTTCACTCTAATTGGCTCTTTAACTCACATTCTTAGGCCAATATTGTTGAGTGAATTTCTATTTGAGCTTTCTTCTTCACCAAGTATCTCCAATATGTGTTTTTGGTTTCATTTGCTTGTCAATTCCGATTCAAATTCTTTTGATTCTTCAACCCTCTCTTTCTTTACTCTAATTGGCTCATTAACTCACATTCTTAGGCCAAGATTGTTGAGTAAATTTCTATTTGAGCTTTCTTCTTCACCAAGTATTTCTAATATGTGTTTTTGGTTTCATTTCCTTGTCAGTTCTGATTCAAATTCTTTTGATTCTCCAACCCTCTTTTTTTTCACTCTGATTGGCTCATTAACTCACATTACAGGGCCAAAATTGATTAGTGAATTTCTATTTGAGCTTTCTTCTTCACCAAGTATCTCTAATATGTGTTTTCGGTTTCATTTCCCTTTCAGTTCTGATTCAAATTCTTTTGATTCTCCAACCGTCTCTTTCTTCACTCTAATTGGCTCATTCACTCACATTATTAAGCCAATATTGTTGAGTGAATTTCTATTTGAGCTTTCTTCTTCACCAAGTATCTCTAATATGTGTTTTCGGTTTCATTTCCTTGTCAATTCTGATTCAAATTCTTTTGATTCTCAACCCTCTCTTTCTTCACTCTAATTGGCTCATTAACTCACATTCTTAGGCCAATATTGTTGAGTGAATTTCTATTTGAGCTTTCTTCTTCACCAAGTATCTCTAATATGTGTTTTGGTTTCATTTCCTTGTCGATTCGATTCAAATTCTTCTGATTCTCCAACCCTCTCTTTCTTCACTCTAATTAGCTCATTAACTCACATTCTTAGGCCAATATTGTTGAGTGAATTTCTATTTGAGCTTTCTTCTTCACCAAGTATCTCTAATATGTGTTTTGGTTTCATTTCCTTGTCGATTCGATTCAAATTCTTTTGACTCCTCAACCCTCTCTTTCTTCACTCTAATTGGCTTATTAAGTCACATTCCTAGGCCAATATTGTTTAGTGAATTTCTATTTGAGCTTTCTTCTTCACCAAGTATCTCTAATATGTGTTTTCGAATTCATTTCCTTGTCAGTTCCGATTCAAATTCTTTTGATTCTCCAACCCTCTCTTTCTTCACTCTAATTGGCTCATTAACTCACATTACTGGGCCAATATTGTTTAGTGAATTTCTATTTGAGCTTTCTTCTTCACCAATTATCTCTAATATGTGTTTTTGATTTCATTTCCTTGTCAATTCAGAATCAAATTCTCTTGATTCTCTAACCCTCTCTTTCACCACTCTAATTGGCTCATTAAGTCACATTCTTAGGCCAATATTGTTGAGTCAATTTCTATTTGAGGTATCTTCTTCACCAAGTATCTCTAATATGTGTTTTCGGTTTCATTTCCTTGTCAGTTCTGATTCAAATTCTTTTGATTCTCCAACCCTCTCTTTTTTCACTCTAATTGGCTCATTAACTCACATTCTTAGGCCAATATTTTTGAGTGAATTTCTATTTGAGCTTTCTTCTTCACCAAGTATCTCTAATATGTGTTTTCGGTTTCATTTCCTTGTCAGTTCTGATTGAAATTCTTTTGATTCTCCAACCCTCTCTTTATTCACTCTAATTGGCTCATTAACTCACATTCTTAGGCCAATATTGTTGAGTGAATTTCTATTTGAGCTTTCTTCTTCACCAAGTATCTCTCATATGTGTTTTCGGTGTCATTTCCTTGTCACTTCCGATTCAAATTCTTTTGATTCTCAACCCTCTCTTTCTTCACTCTAATTGGCTCATTAACTCACATTCTTAGGCCAATATTGTTGAGTGAATTTCTATTTGAGGTTTCTTCTTCACCAAGTATCTCTAATATGTGTTTTCGGTTTCATTTCCTTCTAAATTCTGATTCAAATTCTTTTGATTCTCCAACCCTCTCTTTCTTCACTCTGATTGGCTCATTAACTCACATTCTTAGGCCAATATTGTTTAGTGAATTTCTATTTGAGCTTTCTTTTTCACCAAGTATCTCTAATTTGTGTTTTCGGTTTCATTTCCTTTTCAATTCTGATTCAAATTCTTTTGATTCTCCAACCCTCTCTTTCTTCACTCTAATTGGCTCATTAACTCACATTCTTAGGCCAATATTATTGAGTGAATTTCTATTTGAGCTTTCTTCTTCACCAAGTATCACTAATATGTGTTTTCAGTTTCATTTCCTTGTCAATTCTGATTCAAATTCTTTTGACTCTCCAACCCTCTCTTTCTTCACTCTAATTGGCTCCTTACGTCACATTCTTAAGCCAATATTATTCAGTGAATTTCTATTTGAACTTTCTTTTTCACCAAGTATCTCTAATATGTGATTTCAGTTTCATTTCATTGTCAATTCCGATTCAAATTCTTTTGATTCTCCAACCCTCTCTTTCTTCACTCTAATTGGCTCATTAACTCACATTCTTAGGCCAATATTGTTGAGTGAATTTCTATTTGAGCTTTCTTCTTCACCAAGTATCTCTAATATGTGTTTTCGGTTTCATTTCCTTGTCAGTTCCGATTCAAATTCTTTTGATTCTTTAACCCTCTCTTTCTTCACTCTAATTGGTTCATTAACTCACATTCTTAGGCCAATATTGTTTAGTGAATTTCTATTTGAGCTTTCTTCTTCACCGAGTATCTCTAATATGTGTTTTTAGTTTCATTTCCTTGTCAGTTCCGAATCAAATTCTTTTGATTCTTCAACCCTCTCTTTCTTCACTCTAATTGGCTCATTAACTCACATTACTGGGCCAATATTGTTGAGTGAATTTCTATTTGAGCTTTCTTCTTCACCAAGTATCTCTAATATGTGTTTTTGGTTTCATTTCCATGTCAGTTCCGATTCAAATTCTTTTGAATCTCCAACCCTCTCTTTCTTCACTCTAATTAGCTCATTAACTCACATTCTTAGGCTAATATTGTTGAGTGAATTTCTATTTGAGCTATCTTCTTCACCAAGTATCTCTAATATGTGTTATTTGGTTTCATTTCCTTGTCAATTCCGATTCAAATTCTTTTGATTCTCCAACCCTCTCTTTCTTCACTCTAATTGGCTTATTAACTCACATTCTTAGGCCAATATTGTTGAGTGAATTTCTATTTGAGCTTTCTTCTTCACCAATTATCTCTAATATGTGTTTTGGTTTCATTTCCTTGTCGATTCGATTCAAATTCTTTTGATTCTTCAACCTTGTCTTTCTTTACTCTGATTGGCTCATTAACTCACATTCTTAGGCCAATATTGTTGTGTGAATTTCTATTTGAGCTTTCTTCTTCACCAATTATCTCTAATATGTGTTTTTGGTTTCATTTCCTTGTCAGTTCCAATTCAAATTCTTTTGATTCTGCAACCCTGCCTTTCTTCACTCTAATTGGCTCATTAACTCACATTCTTAGGCCAATATAGTTGAGTGAATTTCCATTTGAGCTTTTTTCATCACCAAGTATCTCTAATATGTGTTTTCGGTTTCATTTCCTTGCTAGTCTCGCTTCAAATTCTTTTGATTCTCCAACTCTCTCTTTCTTCACTCTAATTGGCCCATTAACTCACATTCTTAGGCCAATATTGTTGAGTGAATTTCTATTTGAGCTTTCTTCTTCACCAAGTATCTCTAATATATGTTTTCGGTTTCATATCCTTGTTAGTCAAGATTCAAATTCTTTTGATTCTCCAACCCTCTCTTTCTTCACTCTAATTGGCTCATTAAGTCACATTCTTAGGCCAATATTGTTTGGTGAATTTCTATTTGAGCTTTCTTCTTCACCAAGTTTCTCTAATATGTGATTTCGGTTTCATTTCCTTGCCAGTTCCGATTCAAATTCTTTTGATTCTCCAACCCTCTCTTTCTTCACTCTAATTGGCCCATTAACTCACATTCTTAGGCCAATATTGTTGAGTGAATTTCTATTTGAGCTTTCTTCTTCACCAAGTATCTCTAATATATGTTTTCGGTTTCATTTCCTTGTCAGTTTCGATTCAAATTATTTTGATTCTCCAACCCTCTCTTTCTTTACTCTAATTGGCTCATTAACTCACATTCTTAGGCCAATATTGTTTAGTGAATTTCTATTTGAGCTTTCTTCTTCACCAAGTATCTCTAATATGTGTTTTCAGTATCATTTCCTTGTCAGTTCCGATTCAAATTTTTTCGATTCTCCAACCCTCTCTTTCTTCACTCTAATTGGCTCATTAAGTCACATTCTTAGGCCAATATTGTTTAGTGAATTTCTATTTCAGCTTTCTTCTTCACCAAGTATCTCTAATATGTGTTTTTAGTTTCATTTCCTTGCCAATTCGGATTCAAATTCTTTTGATTCTCCAACCCTCTCTTTCTTCACTCTAATTGGCTGATTAAGTCACATTCTTAGGCCAATATTGTTGAGTGAATTTCTATTTGAGCTTTCTTCCTCAACAAGTTTCTCTAATATGTGTTTTCGGTTTCATTTCCTTGTCAATTCGGATTCAAATTCTTTTGATTCTCCAACCCTCTCTTTGTTCACTCTAATTGGCTCGTTAAGTCACATTCTTAGGCCAATATTGTTGAGGGAATTTCTATTTGAGCTTCTTGTTCACCAAGTATCTCTAATATGTGTTTTCGGTTTCATTTCCTTGTCAGTTCCGATTGAAATTCTTTTGATTCTCCAACCCTCTCTTTCTTCACTCTAATTGGCTAATTAACTCAAATTCTTAGGCCAATATTGTTTTGTGAATTTCTATTTGAAATTTCTTCTTCACCAAGTATCTCTCATATGTGTTTTCGGTTTCATTTCCTTCTAAATTCCGATTCAAATTCTTTTGATTCTCCAACCCTCTCTTTCTTTACTCTAATTGGCTCATTAACTCACATTCTTAGGCCAATATTGTTTAGTGAATTTCTATTTGAGCTTTCTTCTTCACCAAGTATCTCTAATATGTGTTTTGGTTTCATTTCCTTGTCGATTCTGATTCAAATTCTTTTGATTCTCCAACCCTCTCTTTCTTCACTTTAATTGGCTCATTAACTCACATTCTTAGGGCAATATAGTTGAGTGAATTTCTATTTAAGCTTTCTTCTTCACCAAGTATCTCTCATATGTGTTTTTAGTTTCATTTCCTTGTCAGTTCTGATTCAAATTCTTTTGATTCTCGACCCCCTCTTTCTTTACTCTAATTGGCTCATTAACTCACATTCTTAGGCCAAAATTGTTGAGTGAATTTCTATTTGAGCTTTCTTTTTCACCAAGTTTTTCTAATATGTGTTTTCAGTTTCATTTCCTTGTCAAGTTCCGATTCAAATTCTTTTGATTCTCAACCCTCTCTTTCATCACTCTAATTGGCTCATTAACTCACATTCTTAGGCCAATATTTTTTAGTGAATTTCTATTTGAGCTTTCTTCTTCACCAAGTATCTCTAATATGTGTTTTGGTTTCATTTCCTTGTCGATTCGATTCAAATTCTTTTGATTCTCCAGCCCTCTCTTTCTTCACTCTAATTGGCTCATTAACTCACATTCTTAGGCCAATATTGTTGAGTGAATTTCTATTTGAGCTTTCTTCTTCACCAAGTATCTCTAATATGTGTTTTCGGTTTCATTTCATTGTCAATTCCGATTCAAATTCTTTTGATTCTCCAACCCTCTCTTTCTTCACTCTAATTGGCTCATTAACTCACATTCTTAGGCCAATATTGTTGAGTGAATTTCTTTTTGAGCTTTCTTCTTCACCAAGTATCTCTAATATGTGTTTTTGGGTTTATTTCCTTGTCGATTCGATTCAAATTCTTTTGATTCTCCAACCCTCTCTTTCTTCACTCTAATTGGCTCATTAACTCACATTACTAGGCCAATATTGTTTAGTGAATTTCTATTTGAGCTTTCTTCCTCACCAAGTATCTCTGATATATGTTTCCGATTTCATTTCCTTGTCTGTTCCGATTCAAATTCTTTTGATTCTCCAACCCTCTCTTTCTTCACTCTAATTGGCTCATTAACTCACATTCTTAGGCCAATATTGTTGAGTGAATTTCTATTTGAGCTTTCTTCTTCACCAAGTATCTCTAATATGTGTTTTCGATTTCATTTCCTTGTCAATTACGATTCAATTTCTTTTGATTCTTCAACCCACTCTTTCTTCACTCAAATTGGCTCATTAACTCACATTCTTAGGCCAATATTGTTGAGTGAATTTCTATTTGAGCTTTCTTCTTCACCAAGTATCTCTAATATTTGTTTTTGGTTTCATTTCCTTGTCAGTTCTGATTAAAATTCTTTTGGTTCTCCAACCCTCTCTTTCTTCACTCTAATTGGCTCATTAACTCACATTCTTAGGCCAATATTGTTGAGTGAATTTCTATTTGAGCTTGCTTCGTCACCAAGTATCTCTAATATGTGTTTTGGTTTCATTTCCTTGTCAGTTCCGATCCAAATTCTTGTGATTCTCCAACCCTCTCTTTCTTCACTCTAATTGGCTCATTAACTCACATTCTTAGGCCAATATTGTTGAGTGAATTTCTATTTGAGCTTTCTTCTTCACCAAGTATCTCTAATATGTGTTTTGGTTTCATTTCCTTGTCGATTCAGATTCAAATTCTTTTGATTCTCCAACCCTCTCTTTCTTCACTCTTATTGGCTCATTAACTCACATTCTTAGGCCAATATTGTTTAGTGAATTTCTATTTGAGCTTTCTTCTTTACCAAGTATCTCTAATATGTGTTTTGGTTTCATTTCCTTGTCAGTTCGATTCAAATTCTTTTGATTCTCAACCCTCTCTTTCTTCACTCTAATTGGCTCATTAACTCACATTCTTAGGCCAATATTGATGAGTGAATTTCTATTTGAGCTTTCTTCTTCACCAAGTATCTCTAATATGTGATTTCGGTTTCATTTCCTTGTCAGTTCCGGTTCAAATTCTTTTGATTCTTCAACCCTCTCTTTCTTCACTCTAATTGGCCCATTAACTCACATTCTTAGGCCAATATTGTTGAGTGAATTTCTATTTGAGCTTTCTTCTTCACCAAGTTTCTCTAATTTGTGTTTTCGGTTTCATTTCCTTGTCAGTTCGATTCAAATTCTATTGATTCTCCAACACTTTCTTTCTTCACTCTAATTGGCCCATTAACTCACATTCTTAGGCCAATATTGTTTAGTGAATTTCTATTTGAGCTTTCTTCTTCACCAAGTTTCTCTAATATGTGATTTCGGTTTCATTTCCTTGCCAGTTCGATTCAAATTCTTTTAATTCTCCAACCCTCTCTTTCTTCACTCTAATTGGCCCATTAACTCACATTCTTAGGCCAATATTGTTTGGTGAATTTCTATTTGAGCTTTCTTCTTCACCAAGTATCTCTAATTTGTGTTTTCGGTTTCATTTCCTTGTCGATTCGATTCAAATTCTTTTGATTCTCCAACCCTCTCTTTCTTCACTCTAATTGGCCCATTAACTCACATTCTTAGGCCAATATTGTTGAGTGAATTTCTATTTGAGCTTTCTTCTTCACCAAGTATCTCTAATATATGTTTTCGGTTTCATATCCTTGTCGATTCAGATACAAATTCTTTTGATTCTCCAACCCTCTCTTTCTTCACTATAATTGGCCCATTAACTCACATTCTTAGGCCAATATTGTTGAGTGAATTTCTATTTGAGCTTTCTTCTTCACCAAGTTTCTCTAATATGTGTTTTTGATTTCATTTCCTTGTCGATTCGATTCAAATTCTTTCGATTCTCCAACCCTCTCTTTCTTCACTCTAATTGGCCCATTAACTCACATTCTTAGGCCAATATTGTGGAGTGAATTTCTATTTGAGCTTTCTTCTTCACCAAGTATCTCTAATATATGTTTTCGGTTTCATTTCCTTGCCAGTTTCGATACAAATTCTTTTAATTCTCCAACCCTCTCTTTCTTCACTCTAATTGGCCCATTAACTCACATTCTTAGGCCAATATTGTGGAGTGAATTTATATTTGAGCTTTCTTCTTCACCAAGTATCTCTAATATATGTTTTCGGTTTCATTTCCTTGTCGATTCAGATTCAAATTCTTTTGATTCTCCAACCCTCTCTTTCTTCACTCTAATTGGCCCATTAACTCACATTCTTAGGCCAATATTGTTGAGTGAATTTCTATTTGAGCTTTCTTCTTCACCAAGTTTCTCTAATTTGTGTTTTCGATTTCATTTCCTTGTCGATTCGATTCAAATTCTTTTGATTCTCCAACCCTCTCTTTCTTCACTCTAATTGGCTCATTAAGTCACATTCTTAGGCCAATATTGTTGAGTGAATTTCTATTTGAGCTTTCTTCTTCACCAAGTATCTCTAATATGTGTTTTGGTTTCATTTCCTTGGCAATTCTGATTCAACTTCTTTTGATTCTCCAATCCTCTCTTTCTTCACTCTAATTGGCTCATTAAGTCACATTCTTAGGCCAATATTGTTGAGTGAATTTCTATTTGAGCTTTCTTTTTCACCAAGTATCTCTAATATGTGTTTTCGTTTCATTTCCTTGTCAATTCCGATTCAAATTCTTTTGATTCTCCAACCCTCTCTTTCTTCACTCTAATTGGCTCATTAACTCACATTCTTAGGCCAATATTGTTGAGTGAATTTCTATTTAAGCTTTCTTCTTCACCAAGTATCACTAATATGTGTTTTCGGTTTCATTTCCTTGTCAATCCGATTCAAAATCTTTTGATTCTTCAACCCTCTCTTTCTTTACTCTGATTGGCTCATTAACTCACATTCTTTGGCCAATATTGTTGAGTGAATTTCTATTTGAGCTTTCTTCTTCACCAAGTATCTCTAATATGTGTTTTTGGTTTCATTTCCTTGTCAGTTCGATTCAAATTCTTTTGATTCTCCAACCCTCTCTTTCTTCACTCTAATTGGCTCATTAAGTCACATTCTTAGGCCAATATTATTGAGTGAATTTCTATTTGAGCTTTCTTCTTCACCAAGTATCACTAATATGTGTTTTCGGTTTCATTTCCTTGGCAATTCCATTCAAATTCTTTTGATTCTCCAACCCTCTCTTTCTTCACTCTAATTGGCTCATTAACTCACATTACTAGGCCAATATTGTTTAGTGAATTTCTATTTGAGCTTTCTTCTTCACCAAGTATCCCTAATATGTGTTTTCGGTTTCATTTCCTTGTCAATCGATTCAAATTCTTTTGATTCTCCAACCCTCTCTTTCTTCACTCTAATTAGCTCATTAACTCACATTCTTAGGCCAATATTGTTGAGTGAATTTCTATTTGAGCTTTCTTCTTCACCAAGTATCTCTAATATGTGTTTTCGGTTTCATTTCCTTGTCAATTCTGATTCAAATTCTTTTGACTCTCGAACCCTCTCTTTCTGCACTCTAATTGGCTCATTAACTCACATTCTTAGGCCAATATTATTGAGTGAATTTCTATTTGAGCTTTCTTCTTCACCAAGTATCTCTAATATGTGTTTTCGGTTTCATTTCCTTGTCAGTTCTGATTCAAATTCTTTTGATTCTCCAACCCTCTCTTTCTTCACTCTAATTGGCTCATTAACTCACATTCTTAGGCCAATATTGTTTAGTGAATTTCTCTTCGAGCTTTCTTCTTCACCAAGTATCTCTAATATGTGTTTTTGGTTTCATTTCCTTGTCAGTTCTGATTCAAATTCTATTGATTCCCGAACCCTCTCTTTCTTCACTCTAATTAGCTCATTAACTCACATTCTTAGGCCAATATTGTTGAGTGAATTTCTATTTGAGCTTTCTTCTTCACCAAGTATCTCTAATATGTGTTTTCGAATTCATTTCATTGTCAGTTCCGATTCAAATTCTTTTGATTCTCCAACCCTCTCTTTCTTCACTCTAACTGGCTCATTAACTCACATTACTGGGCCAATATTGTTTAGTGAATTTCTATTTGAGCTTTCTTCTTCACCAAGTATCTCTAATATGTGTTTTTGGTTTCATTTCCTTGTCAATTCAGATTCAAATTCTTTTGATTCTTCAACCCTCTCTTTCTTTACTCTAATTGGCTCATTAACTCACATTCTTAGGCCAATATTGTTGAGTGAATTTCTATTTGAGCTTTCTTCTTCACCAAGTATCACTAATATGTATTTTTGGTTTCATTTCCTTGTCAGTTCTGATTCAAATTCTTTTGATTCTCCAACCCTCTCTTTTTTCACTCTAATTGGCTCCTTAACTCACATTACCTGGCCAATATTATTGAGTTAATTTCTATTTGAGCTTTCTTCTTTACCAAGTATCTCTAATATGTGTTTTCGGTTTCATTTCCTTGTCAATTCCGATTCAAATTCTTTTGATTCTCCAACCCTCTCTTTCTTCACTCTAATTGGCTCATTAACTCACATTACTGGGCCAATATTGTTTAGTGAATTTCTATTTGAGCTTTCTTCTTCACCAAGTATCTCTAATATGTGTTTTTGGTTTCATTTCCTTGTCAATTCAGATTCAAATTCTTTTGATTCTCCAACCCTCTCTTTCTTCACTCTAATTGGCTCATTAACTCACATTACTGGGCCAATATTGTTTAGTGAATTTCTATTTGAGCTTTCTTCTTCACCAAGTATCTCTAATATTTGTTTTTGGTTTCATTTCCTTGTCAGTTCCGATTCAAATTCTTTTGATTCTCCAACCCTCTCTTTCTTCACTCCAATTACTTCATTAACTCACATTCTTAGGCCAATATTGTTGAGTAAATTTCTATTTGAGCTTTCTTCTTCACCAAGTATCTCTAATATGTGTTTTTGGTTTCATTTCCTTGTCAGTTCAGATTCAAATTCTTTTGATTCTCCAACCCTCTCTTTCTTCACTCTAATTGGCTCATGAACTCACATTCTTAGGCCAATATTGTTTAGTGAATTTCAATTTGAGCTTTCTTCTTCACCAAGTATCTCTAATATGTGTTTTCGGTTTCATTTCCTTGTCAGTTCCGATTCAAATTCTTTTGATTCTCCAACCCTCTCTTTCTTCACTCTAATTGGCTCATTAACTCACATTCTTAGGCCAATATGGTTGAGTGAATTTCAATTTGAGCTTTTTTCGTCACCAAGTATCTCTAATATGTGTTTTCGGTTTCATTTCGTTGTCAGTTCCAATTCAAATTCTTTTGCATCTCCACCCTTTCTTTCTTTACTCTAATTGGCTCATTAACTCACATTCTTAGGCCAATATTGTTGAGTGAATTTCTATTTGAGCTTTCTTCTTCACCAAGTATCTCTAATATGTGTTTTCGGTTTCATTTCCTTGTCAATTCTGATTCAAATTCTTTTGATTCTTCAACCCTCTCTTTCTTTACTCTAATTGGCTCATTAACTCACATTCTTAGGCCAATATTGTTGAATGAATTTCTATTTGAGGTTTCTTCTTCACCAAGTATCTCCAATATGTGTTTTTGGTTTCATTTCCTTGTCAGTTCTGATTCAAATTCTTTTGATTCTCCAACCCTCTCTTTCTTCACTCTAATTGGCTCATTAACTCACATTCTTAGGCCAATATTGTTTAGTGAATTTATATTTGAGATTTCTTCTTCAGCAAGTATCTCTAATATGTGTTCGGTGTCATTTCCATGTCAATTCGGATTCAAATTCTTTTGATTCCCCAACCCTCTGTTTCTTTGCTCTAATTGGCTTATTAAGTCACATTCCTAGGCCATTATTATTTAGTGAATTTCTATTTGAGCTTTCTTCTTCACCAAGTATCTCTAATATGTGTTTTCGGTTTCATTTCCTTGTCAATTCTGATTCAAATTCTTTTGATTCTCCAACCCTCTCTTTCTTCACTCTAATTGGCTCTTTAAGTCACATTCTTAGGCCAATATTATTGAGTGAATTTCTATTTGAGCTTTCTTCTTCACCAAGGATCTCTAATATGAGTTTTCGGTTTCATTTTCATGTCAGTTCCAATTCAAATGCTTTTGATTCCCCAACGCTCTCTTTCTTCACTCTAATTGGCTCATTAACTCACTTGTTAGGCCAATATTGTTGAGTCAATTTCTATTTTAGCTATCTTCTTCACCAAGTATCTCTAATATGTGTTTTCGGTTTCATTTCCTTGTCAATTCCGATTCATATTCTTTTGATTCTCTAACCCTCTCTTTCTTCACTCTAATTGGCTCATTAACTCACATTCTTAGGCCAATATTGTTGAGTGAATTTCTATTTGAGCTTTCTTCTTCACCAAGTATCTCTAATATGTGTTTTCGGTTTCATTTCCTTGTCAGTTTCGATTCAAATTCTTTTGATTCTCCAACCCTGTCTTTCCTCACTCTAATTGGCTCATTAACTCACATTCTTAGGCCAATATTGTTTAGTGAATTTCTATTTTAGCTTTCTTCTTCACCAAGTATCTCTAATGTGTTTTCGGTTTCATTTCCTTGTCAGTTCCGATTCAAATTCTTTTGATTCTCCAACCCTCTCTTTCTTCACTCTAATTGGCTCATTAACTCACATTCTTAGGCCAATATTGTTTAGTGAATTTCTATTTGAGCTTTCTTCTTCACCAAGTATCTCTAATATGTGTTTTCGGTTTCATTTCCTTGTCAGTTCCGATTCAAATTCTTTTGATTCTCCAACCCTCTCTTTCTTCACTCTAATTGGCTCATTAACCCACATTCTTAGGCCAATATTGATGAGTGAATTTCTATTTGAGCTTTCTTCTTCACCAAGTATCTCTAATATGTGTTTTCGGTTTCATTTCCTTGTCAATTCTGATTCAAATTCTTTTGATTCTCCAACCCTCTCTTTGTTCACTCTAATTGGCTCTTTAAGTCACATTCTTAGGCCAATATTTTTGAGTGAATTTCTATTTGAGGTTTCTTCTTCACTAAGTATCTCTAATATGTGTTTGTGGTTTCATTTCCTTGTCAGTTCTGATTCAAATTCTTTTGATTCTCCAACCCTCTCTTTCTTCACTTTAATTGGCTCATTAACTCACATTCTTAGGGCAATATAGTTGAGTGAATTTCTATTTAAGCTTTCTTCTTCACCAAGTATGTCTCATATGTGTTTTTAGTTTCATTTCCTTGTCAGTTCTGATTAAAATTCTTTTGAATCTCCAACCCTCTCTTTCTTCGCTCTAATTGGCTCATTAACTCACATTCTTATGCCAATATTGTTGAGTGAATTTCTATTTGAGCTTTCCTCTTCACTAAGTATCTTTAATATGTGTGTCTGGTTTCATTTCCTTGTCGATTCAGATACAAATTCTTTTGATTCTCCAACCCTCTCTTTCTTCCCTCTAATTGGCCCATTAACTCACATTCTTAGGCAAATATTGTTGAGTGAATTTCTATTTGAGCTTTCTTCTTCACCAAGTATCTCTAATATGTGTTTTCGGTTTCATTTCCTTGTCAGTTCCGATTCGAATTCTTTTGATTCTCCAACCCTCTCTTTCTTCGCACCAATTGGCTCATTAACTCACATTCTTAGGCCAATATTGTTGGGTGAATTTCTATTTGAGCTTTCTTCTTCACCAATTATCTCTAATATGTGTTTTTGATTTCATTTCCTTGTCAGTTCCGATTCAAATTCTTTTGATTCTCCAACCCTCTCTTTCTTCACTCTAATTGGCTCATTAACTCACATTCTTAGGCCAATATTGGGTAGTGAATTTGTATTTGAGCTTTCTTCTTCACCAAGTATCTCTAATATATGTTTTCGGTTTCATTTCCTTGTCGATTCGATTCAAATTTTTTTGATTCCCCAACCCTCTCTTTCTTCACTCTAATTGGCTCATTAACTCACATTCTTAGGCCAATATTGTTGAGTGAATTTCTATTTGAGCTTTGTTCTTCACCAAGTATCCCTAACATGTGTTGTTGGTTTCCTTTCCTTGTCGATTCGATTCAAATTCTTTTGATTCTCCAACCCTCTCTTTCTTCACTCTAATTGGCCCATTAACTCACATTCTTAGGCCAATATTGTTTAGTGAATTTGTATTTGAGCTTTCTTCTTCACCAAGTATCTCTAATATGTGTTCGGTTTCATTTCCTTGTTAGTTCCAACTCAAATTCTTTTGATTCTCCAACCCTCTCTTTCTTCACTCTAATTGGCTCATTAACTCACATACATAGGCCAATATTGTTTAGTGAATTTTTATGTGAGCTTTCTTCTTCACCAAGTATCTCTAATATATGTTTTCGATTTTATTTCCTTGTCAATTCTGATTCAAATTCTTTTGATTCTCCAACCCTCTCTTTCTTCACTCTAATTGGCCCATTAACTCACATTCTTAGGCGAATATTGTTGAGTGAATTTCTATTTGAGCTTTCTTCTTCACCAAGTATCTCTAATATGTGATTTCGGTTTCATTTCCTTGTCTATTCCGATTCAAATTCTTTTGATTCTCCAACCCTCTCTTTCTTCACTCTAATTGGCTCATTAACTCACATTCTTAGGCCAATATTGTTGAGTGAATTTCTATTTGAGGTTTCTTCTTCACCAAGTATCTCTAATATTTGTTTTGGTTTCATTTCCTTGTCGATTCGATTCAAATTCTTTTGATTCTCAACCCTCTCTTTCTTCACTCTAATTGGCTCATTAACTCACATTCTTAGGCGAATATTGTTGAGTGAATTTCTATTTGAGCTTTCTTCTTCACCAAGTATCTCTAATATGTGATTTCGGTTTCATTTCCTTGCCAGTTCCGATTCAAATTCTTTTGATTCTCCAACCCTCTCTTTCTTCACTCTAATTGGCTCATTAACTCACATTCTTAGGCCAATATTGTTTAGTGAATTTTTATGTGAGCTTTCTTCTTCACCAAGTATCTCTAATATATGTTTTCAGTTTCATTTCCTTGTCGATTCGATTCAAATTCTTTTGATTCTCCACACCTCTCTTTCTTCACTCTAATTGGCCCATTAACTCACATTCTTAGGCGAATATTGTTGAGTGAATTTGTATTTGAGCTTTCTTCTTCACCAAGTATCTCTAATATGTGTTTTGGTTTCATTTCCTTGTCAGTTCGATTCAAATTCTTTTGATTCTCCAACCCTCTCTTTCTTCACTCTAATTGGCTCATTAACTCACATTCTTAGGCCAATATTGTTGAGTGAATTTGTATTTGAGCTTTCTTCTTCACCAAGTATCTCTAATACGTGTTTTGGTTTCATTTCCTTGTCGATTCAGATTCAAATTCTTTTGATTCTCCAACCCTCTCTTTCTTCACTCTAATTGGCTCATTAACTCACATTCTTAGGCCAATATTGTTGAGTGAATTTCTATTTGAGCTTTCTTCTTCACCAAGTATCTCTAATATGTGTTTTGGTTTCATTTCCTTGTCGAGTTCGATTCAAATTCTTTTGATTCTCCAACCTCTCTTTCTTCACTCTAATTGGCTCATTAACTCACATTCTTAGGCCAATATTATTGAGTGAATTTCTATTTGAGCTTTCTTCTTCACCAAGCATCTCTAATATGTGTTTTCGGTTTCATTTCCTTGTCAATTCGATTCAAATTCTTTTGATTCTCGAACCCTCTCTTTCTTCACTCTAATTGGCTCATTAACTCACATTACTAGGCCAATATTGTTTAGTGAATTTCTATTTGTGCTTTCTTCTTCACCAAGTATCTCTAATATGTGTTTTCGGTTTCATTTCCTTGTCGATTCTGATTCAAATTCTTTTGGTTCTCCAACCCTCTCTTTCTTCACTCTAATTGGCTCATTAACTCACATTACAGGGCCAATATTGTTTAGTGAATTTCTATTTGAGCTTTCTTCTTCACCAATTATCTCTAATATGTGTTTTTGATTTCATTTCCTTGTCAGTTCGATTCAAATTCTTTTGATTCTCAACCCTCTCCTTCTTCACTCTAATTGGCTCATTAACTCACATTCTTAGGCCAATATTGTTGAGTGAATTTCTATTTGAGCTTTCTTCTTCACCAAGTATCTCTAATATGTGTTTTGGTTTCATTTCCTTGTCGATTAGATTCAAATTCTTTTGATTCCCCAACCCTCTCTTTCTTCACTCTAATTGGCTCATTAACTCACATTCTTAGGCCAATACTGTTGAGTGAATTTCTATTTGAGCTTTCTTCTTCACCAAGTATCTCTAATATGTGTTTCGGTTTCATTTCCTTGTCGATTCGATTCAAATTCTTTTCATTCTCCAACCCTCTCTTTCCTCACTCTAAATGGCTCATTAAGTCACATTCTTAGGCCAATATTGTTGAGGGATATTCTATTTGAGCTTTCTTCTTCACCAAGTATCTCTAATATATGTTTTCGGTTTCATTTCCTTGTCAGTTTCGATTCAAATTATTTTGATTCTCGACCTCTCTTTCTTTACTCTAATTGGCTCATTAACTCACATTCTTAGGCCAATATTGTTTAGTGAATTTCTATTTGAGCTTTCTTCTTCACCAAGTATCTCTAATATGTGTTTTGGTTTCATTTCCTTGTCGATTCGATTCAAATTTTTTCGATTCTCCAACCCTCTCTTTCTTCACTCTAATTGGCTCATTAACTAACATTCTTAGGCCAATATTGTTTAGTGAATTTCTATTACAGCTTTCTTCTTCACCAAGTATCTCTAATATGTGTTTTCGTTTCTATTTCCTTGTCAGTTCCTATTCAAATTCTTTTGATTCTCCAACCCTCCTTTTCTTCACTCTAATTGGCTCATTAACTCACATTACTGGGCCAATATTGTTGAGTGAATTTCTATTTGAGCTTTCTTCTTCACCAAGTATCTCTAATATGTGTTTTGGTTTCATTTCCTTGTCGATTCGATTCAAATTCTTTTGATTCTCAACCCTCTCTTTCTTCACTCTAATTGGCTCATTAACTCACATTCTTAGGCCAATATTGTTGAGTGAATTTCTATTTGAGCTTTCTTCTTCACCAAGTATCTCTAATATGTGTTTTGGTTTCATTTCCTTGTCGAGTTCGATTCAAATTCTTTTGATTCTCCAACCTCTCTTTCTTCACTCTAATTGGCTCATTAACTCACATTCTTAGGCCAATATTGTTGAGTGAATTTCTATTTGAGCTTTCTTCTTCACCAAGTATCTCTAATATGTGTTTTGGTTTCATTTCCTTGTCGATTCGATTCAAATTCTTTTGATTCTCGACCCTCTCTTTCTTCACTCTAATTGGCTCATTAACTCACATTCTTAGGCCAATATTGTTGAGTGAATTTCTATTTGAGCTTTCTTCTTCACCAAGTATCTCTAATATGTGTTTCGGTTTCATTTCCTTGTCGATTCGATTCAAATTCTTTTGATTCTCAACCCTCTCTTTCTTTACTCTAATTGGCTCATTAACTCACATTCTTAGGCCAATATTGTTTAGTGAATTTCTATTTGAGCTTTCTTCTTCACCAAGTATCTCTAATATGTGTTTTGGTTTCATTTCCTTGTCAGTTCAGATTCAAATTCTTTTGATTCTCCAACCTCTCTTTCTTCACTCTAATTGGCTCATTAACTAACATTCTTAGGCCAATATTGTTTAGTGAATTTCTATTTGAGCTTTCTTCTTCACCAAGTATCTCTAATGTGTGTTTTCGGTTCCATTTCCTTGTCAATTCTGATTCAAATTCTTTTGGTCCTCTAACCCTCTCTTTCTTCACTCTAATTGGCTCATTAACTCACATTCTTAGGCCAATATTGTTGAGTGAATTTCTATTTGAGCTTTCTTCTTCACCAAGTATCTCTAATAAGTGTTTTCAGTTTCATTTCCTTGTCGATTCAGATTCAAATTCTTGTGATTCTCCAACCCTCTCTTTCTTCACTCTAATTGGCCCATTAACTCATATTCTTAGGCCAATATTGTTGAGTGAATTTCTATTTGAGCTTTCTTCTTCACCTAGTATCTCTAATATGTGTTTTGGTTTCATTTCCTTGTCGATTCGATTCAAATTCTTTTGATTCTCAACCCTCTCTTTCCTCACTCTAATTGGCTCATTAAGTCACATTCTTAGGCCAATATTGTTTAGTGAATTTCTATTTGAGCTTTCTTCTTCACCAAGTTTCTCTAATATGTGATTTCGGTTTCATTTCCTTGTCGATTCGATTCAAATTCTTTTGATTCTCCAACCCTCTCTTTCTTCACTCTAATTGGCTCATTAACTCACATTCTTAGGCGAATATTGTTGAGTGAATTTCTATTTGAGCTTTCTTCTTCACCAAGTATCTCTAAGATGTGTTTTGGTTTCATTTCCTTGTCAGTTCGATTCAAATTCTTTTGATTCTCCAACCCTCTCTTTCTTCACTCTAATTGGCTCATTAACTCACATTCTTTGGCCAATATTGTTGAGTGAATTTCTATTTGAGCTTACTTCTTCACCAAGTATCACTAATATGTGTTTTGATTTCATTTCCTTGTCGATTCGATTCAAATTCTTTTGATTCTCCAACCCTCTCTTTCTTCACTCTAATTGGCTCATTAACTCACATTCTTAGGCCAATATTGTTGAGTGAATTTCTATTAAAGCTTTCTTCTTCACCGAGTATCTCTAATATGTGTTTTTAGTTTCATTTCCTTCTCAGTTTCGAATCCAATTCTTTTGATTCTTCAACCCTCTCTTTCTTTACTCTAATTGGCTCATTAAATCACATTATTAGGACAATATTGTTGAGTGAATTTCTATTTGAGCTTTCTTCTTCACCAAGTATCACTAATATGTGTTTTCGGTTTCATTTCCTTGTCAATTCTGATTCAAATTATTTTGATTCTTCAACCCTTTCTTTCTTCACTCTAATTCGCTCCTGAAGTCACATTCTTAAGCCAATATGGTTGAGTGAATTTCTATTTGTGCTTTCTTTTTCACCAAGTATCTCTAATATGTGTATTCGGTTTCATTTCCTTGTCAATTCTGATTCAAATTCTTTTGATTCTCCAACCCTATCTTTCTGCACTCTAATTGGTTCATTAACTCACATTCTTAGGCCAATATTATTGAGTGAATTTCTATTTGAGCTTTCTTCTTCACCAAGTATCTCTAATAGGTGTTTTTGGTTTCATTTCCTTGTCAGTTCTGATTCAAATTCTTTTGATTCTCCAACCGTCTCTTGCTTCACTGTAATTGGCTCATTAACCCACATTACTGGGCCAATATTCTTTAGTGAATTTCTATTTTGAGCTTTCTTCTTCACCGAGTATCTCTAATATGTGTTTTCGATTTCATTTCCTTGTCAGTTTCGATTCAAATTCTTTTGATTCTCCAACCCTCTCTTTCTTCACTCTAATTGGCTCATTAACTCACATTCTTAAGCCAATATTGTTGAGTGAATTTCTATTTGAGCTTTCTGCTTCACTAAGTATCTCTAATATGTGTGTCTGGTTTCATTTCCTTGGCAGTTCTGATTCAAATTCTTTTGATTCTCCAACCCTCTCTTTCTTCACTCTAATTGGCTCATTAACTCACATTCTTAGGCCAATATTGTTGAGTGAATTTCTATTTGAGCTATCTTCTTCACCAAGTATCTCTAATATGTGTTTTCGGTTTCATATCCTTGTCAGTTCCGATTCAAATTCTTTTGATTCTCCAACCCTCTCTTTCTTCACTCTAATTGGCTCATTAACTCACATTCTTAGGCCAATATTGTTGAGTGAATTTCTATTTGAGCTATCTTCTTCACCAAGTATCTCTAATATGTGTTTACGGTTTCATATCCTTGTCGATTCAGATTCAAATTCTTTTAATTCTCCAACCCTCTCTTTCTTCACTCTAATTGGCCCATTAACTCACATTCTTAGGCCAATATTGTTTGGTGAATTTCTATTTGAGCTTTCTTCTTCACCAAGTATCTCTAATATGTGTTTTCGGTTTCATTTCCTTGTCAGTTCGATTCAAATTCTTTTGATTCTCCAACCCTCTGTTTCTTCACTCTAATTGGCTCATTAACCCACATTCTTAGGCCAATATTGTTCACTCAATTTCTATTTTAGCTGTCTTCTTCACCAAGTATCTCTAATATGTGTTTTGGTTTCATTTCCTTGTCGATTCGATTCAAATTCTTTTGATTCTCACCCTCTCTTTCTTCACTCTAAATAGCTCATTAACTCACATTCTTAGGCCAATATTGTTTAGTGAATTTCTATTTCAGCTTTCTTCTTCACCAAGTATCTCTAATATGTGTTTTTAGTTTCATTTCCCTGCCAATTCGGATTCAAATTCTTTTGATTCCCGAACCCTCTCTTTCTTCACTCTAATTGGCTCATTAACTCACATTACTGGGCCAATATTGTTTAGTGAATTTCTATTTGAGCTTTCTTCTTCACCAAGTATCTCTAATATGTGTTTCGGTTTCATTTCCTTGTCGATTCGATTCAAATTCTTTTGATTCTCTCAACCCTCTCTTTCTTCACTCTAATTGGCTCATTAACTCACATTCTTAGGCGATATATTGTTGAGTGAATTTCTATTTGAGCTTTCTTCTTCACCAAGTATCTCTAATATGTGTTTTGGTTTCATTTCCTTGTCGATTCGATTCAAATTCTTTTGATTCCCCAACCCTCTCTTTCTTCACTCTAATTGGCTCATTAAGTCACATTCTTAGGCCAATATTGTTTAGTGAATTTCTATTTGAGCTTTCTTCTTCACCAAGTATCTCTAATATGTGTTTTTAGTTTCATTTCCTTGTCAATTCAGATTCAAATTCTTTTGATTCTCCAACCCTCTCTTTCTTCACTCTAATTGGCCCATTAACTCACATTCTTAGGCCAATATTGTGGAGTGAATTTCTATTTGAGCTTTCTTCTTCACCAAGTATCTCTAATATATGTTTTCGGTTTCATTTCCTTATCAATTCTGATCCAAATTCTTTTGAATCTCCAACCCTCTCTTTCTTCACTCTAATTGGCTCATTAACTCACATTATTGGGCCAATATTGCTAAGTCAATTTCTATTTGAGCTTTCTTCTTCACCAAGTATCTCTAATATGTATTTTTGGTTTCATTTCCTTGTCAGTTCTGATTCAAATTCTTTTGATTCTCCAACCCTCTCTTTCTTCACTCTAATTGGCTCATTAAGTCACATTCTTAGGCCAATATTGTTGAGTGAATTTCTATTTGAGCTTTCTTCTTCACCAAGTATCTCAAATATGTGTTTCGGTTTCATTTCCTTGTCGATGTTAGATTCAAATTCTTTTGATTCCCGACCCTCTCTTTCTTCACTCTAATTGGCTCATTAACTCACATTACTGGGCCAATATTGTTTAGTGAATTTCTATTTGAGCTTTCTTCTTCACCAAGTATCTCTAATATGTGTTTTGGGTTTCATTTCCTTGTCAGTTCCGATTCAAATTCTTTCAATTCTCCAACCCTCTCTTTCTTCACTCTAATTGGCTCATTAACTCACATTTCCGGGCCAATATTGTTTAGTGAATTTCTATTTGAGCTTTCTTCTTCACCAAGTATCTCTAATATGTGGTTCGGTTTCATTTCCTTGTCAGTTCCGATTCAAATTCTTTTGATTCTCCAACCCTCTCTTTCTTCACTCTAATTGGCTCATTAAGTCACATTCTTAGGAAAAAATTGATCTGTGAATTTCTATTTGAGTATTCTTCTTCACTAAGTATCTCTAATATGTGTTTTCGGTTTCATTTCCTTGTCAGTTCAAATTCAAATTCTTTTGATTCCCCAACCCTCTCTTTCTTCACTCTAATTGGCTCATTAACTCATATTACTAGGCCAATATTGTTTATTGAATTTCTATTTGAGCTTTCTTCTCCACCAAGTATCTCTAATATGTGATTTCGGTTTCAGTTCCTTGTCGAGTTAGATTCAATTCTTTTGATTCTCCAACCCTCTCTTTCATCACTCTAATTGGCTCATTAACTCACATTCTTCGGCCAATATTGTTTAGTGAATTTGTTTGTGAGCTTTCTTCTTCACCAAGTATCTCTCATATGTGTTTTGGTTTCATTTCCTTGTCGATTCGATTCAAATTCTTTTGATTCTCTCAACCCTCTCTTTCTTCACTCTAATTGGCTCATTAACTCACATTCTTAGGCCAATATTGTTGAGTGAATTTCTATTTGAGCTTTCTTCTTCACCAAGTATCTCTAATAAGTGTTTTGAGTTTCATTTCCTTGTCGAGTTCGATTCAAATTCTTTTGATTCTCCAACCCTCTCTTTCTTCACTCTAATTGGCTCATTAACTCACATTATTAGGCCAATATTGTTTAGTGAATTTCTATTTGAGCTTTCTTCTTCACCAAGTATCTCTAATATGTGTTTTTGGTTTCATTTCCTTGTCAATTCCGATTCAAATTCTTTTGATTCTTCAACCCTCTCTTTCTTTACTCTAATTGGCTCATTAACTCACATTCTTAGGCCAATATTGTTGAGTGAATTTCTATTTGAGCTTTCTTCTTCACCAAGTATCTCTAATATGTGTTTTCGGTTTCATTTCCTTGTCAGTTCCAATTCAAATTCTTTAAATTCTCCAACCCTCTCTTTCTTTACTCTAATTGGCTCATTAAGTCACATTATTAAGCCGATATTGTTGAGTGAATTTCTATTTGAGCTTTCTTCTTCACCAAGTATCTCTAATATGTGTTTTCGGTTTCATTTTCTTGTCAGTTCTGATTCAAATTCTTTTGATTCTTCAACCCTCTCTTTCTTCACTCTAATTGGCTCATTAACTCACATTCTTAGGCCAATATTGTTGAGTGAATTTCTATTTGAGCTTTCTTCTTCACCAAGTATCTCTAATATGTGTTTTCGTTTCATTTCCTTGTCAATTCCGATTCAAATTCTTTTGATTCTCCAACCCTCTCTTTCTTCACTCTAATTGGCTCATTAACTCACATTCTTTGGCCAATATTGTTGAGTGAATTTCTATTTGAGCTTTCTTCTTCCCTGAGTATCACTAATATGTGTTTTCGATTTCATTTCCTTGTCAATTCTGATTCAAATTCTTTTGATTCTTCAACCCTCTCTTTCTTTACTCTAATTGGCTCATTAACTCACATTCTTAGGCCAATATTGTTGAGTGAATTTCTATTTGAACTTTCTTCTTCACCAAGTGTCTCTAATATGTGTTTCGGTTTCATTTCCTTGTCGATTCGATTCAAATTCTTTTGATTCTCCAACCCTCTCTTTCTTCACTCTAATTGGCTCATTAACTCACATTCTTAGGACAATATTGTTTAGTGAATTTGTATTTGATCTTCCTTCATCACCAAGTATATCTAATATGTGTTTTCGGTTTCATTTCCTTGTCCATTCTGATTCAAATTCTTTTGATTCTCCAACCCTCTCTTTCTACACTCTAATTGGCTCATTAACTCACATTCTTAGGCCAATATTGTTGAGTGAATTTCTATTTGAGCTTTCTTCTTCACCAAGTATACCTAATATGTGTTTTTGGTTTAATTTCCTTGTCAATTCTGATTCAAATTCTTTTGATTCTCCAACCCTCTATTTCTTTACTCTAATTGGCTCATTAACTCACATTCTTAGGCCAATATTATTGAGTGAATTTCTATTTGAGCTTTCTTCTTCACCAAGTATCTCTAATATGTGTTTTTGGTTTCATTTCCTTGTCAGTTCTGATTCAAATTCTATTGATTCTCCAACCGTCTCTTGCTTCACTCTAATTGGCTCATTAACTCACATTCTTAGGCCAATATTGTTGAGTGAATTTCTATTTGAGCTTTCTTCTTCACCAAGTATCTCTAATATGTGTTTTCGGTTTCATTTCCATGTCAGTTCCAATTCAAATTCTTTTCATTCTCCAACCCTCTCTTTCTTCACTCTAATTGGCTCATTAACTCACATTCTTAGGCCAATATTGTTGAGTGAATTTCTATTTGAGCTTTCTTCTTCACCAAGTATCTCTAATATGTGTTTTCAGTTTCATTTCCTTGTCAATTCCGATTCAAATTCTTTTGATTCTCCAACCCTCTCTTTCTTCACTCTAATTGGCTCCTTAAGTCACATTCTTAAGCCAATATTGTTGAGTGAATTTCTATTTGAGCTTTCTTCTTCACCAAGTATCTCTAATATGTGTTTTGGTTTCATTTCCTTGTCGATTCGATTCAAATTCTTTTGATTCTCCAACCCTCTCTTTCTTTACTCTAATTGGCTCATTATCTCACATTCTTAGGCCAATATTGTTGAATGAATTTCTATTTGAGCTTTCTTCTTCACCAAGTATCACTAATATGTGTTTTCGGTTTCATTTCCTTGTCGATTCGATTCAAATTCTTTTGATTCTCCAACCCTCTCTTTCTTCACTCTAATTGGCTCATTAACTCACATTCTTAGGCCAATATTGTTGAGTGAATTTCTATTTGAGCTTTCTTCTTCACCAAGTATCACTAATATGTGTTTTCGGTTTCATTTCCTTGTCAATTCTGATTCAAATTCTTTTGATTCCCCAACCCTCTCTTTCTTCACTCTAATTGGCTCATTAACTCACATTCTTAGGCCAATACTGTTGAGTGAATTTCTATTTTTGCTTTCTTCTTCACCAAGTATCACTAATATGTGTTTTAGGTTTCATTTCCTTTTCAGTTCCAATTCAAGTTCTTTCGATTCTCCAACCGTCTCTTTCTTCACTCTAATTGGCTCACTAACTCACATTCTTAGGCCAATATTGTTGAGTGAATTTCTATTTAAGCTTTCTTCTTTACTGAGTATCTCTAATATGTGTTTTCAGTTTCATGTCCTTGTCAGTTCCAATTCAAATTCTTTTAATTCTCTAACCCTCTCTTTTTTCACCCTAATTGGCTCATTAACTCACATTTTTAGGCCAATATTGTTGAGTGAATTTCTATTTGAGCTTTCTTCTTCACCAAGTATCTCTAATATGTGTTTTGGTTTCATTTCCTTGTCGATTCGATTCAAATTCTTTTGATTCTCCAACCTCTCTTTCTTCACTCTAATTGGCTCATTAACTCACATTCTTAGGCCAATATTGTTGAGTGAATTTCTATTTGAGCTTTCTTCTTCACCAAGTATCTCTAATATGTGTTTTGGTTTCATTTCCTTGTCGATTCGATTCAAATTCTTTTGATTCTCCAACCTCTCTTTCTTCACTCTAATTGGCTCATTAACTCACATTCTTAGGCCAATATTGTTGAGTGAATTTCTATTTGAGCTTTGTTCTTCACCAAGTATCTCTAATATGTGTTTTGGTTTCATTTCCTTGTCAGATTCGATTCAAATTCTTTTGATTCTCAACCCTGTCTTTCCTCACTCTAATTGGCTCATTAACTCACATTCTTAGGCCAATATTTTTTAGTGAATTTCTATTTGACCTTTCTTCTTCACCAAGTATCTCCAATATGTGTTTTCGGTTTCATTTTCTTGTCAGTTCCGATTCAAATTCTTTTGATTCTCCAACCCTCTCTTTCTTCACTCGAATTGGCTCATTAACTCACATTCTTAGGCCAATGTTGTTGAGTGAATTTCAATTTGAGCTTTCTTCTTCACCAAGTATCTCTAATATGTGTTTTCGGTTTCATTTCCTTGTCAGTTCCGATTCAAATTCTTTTGGTCCTCCAACCCTCTCTTTCTTCACTCTAATTGGCTCATTAACTCACATTCTTAGGGCAATATTGTTGAGGGAATTTCTATTTGAGCTTTCTTCTTCACCAAGGATCTTTAATAAGTGTTTTCGGTTTCATTTCCGTGTCAGTTTTGATTCAAATTATTTTGATTCCCCAACCCTCTCTTTCTTCACTCTATATGGCTCATTAACTCACATTACTGGGCTAATATTGTTTAGTGAATTTCTATTTGAGCTTTCTTCTTCACCAAGTATCTCTAATATGTGTTTTCGGTTTCATTTCCTTGTCGATTCGATTCAAATTCTTTTGATTCTCAACCCTCTCTTTCATCACTCTGATTGGCTCATTAACTCACATTCTTAGGCCAATATTGTTGAGTGAATTTCTATTTGAGCTTTCTTCTTCACCAAGTATCTCTAATATGTGTTTTTGGTTTCATTTCCTTGTCCATTACGATTCAAATTCTTTTGATTCTCCAACCCTCTCTTTCTTCACTCTAATTGGCTCATTAACTCACATTCTTAGGCCAATATTGTTGAGTGAATTTCTATTTAAGCTTTCTTCTTCACCGAGTATGTCTATTATGTGTTTTCCGTTTCATTTCCATGTCAGTTCCGATTCAAATTCTTTTGATTCTCCAACCCTCTCTTTCTTCACTCTAATTGGCTCATTAACTCACATTACTGGGCCAATATTGTTTAGTGAATTTCTATTTGAGCTTTCTTCTTCACCAAGTATCTCTAATATGTGTTTTCGGTTTCATTTCCTTGTCAATTCCAATTCAAATTCTTTTGAACCTCCAACCCTCTCTTTCTTCACTCTAATTGGCTCATTAACTCACATTCCCAGGCCAATATTGTTGTGTGAATTTCTATTTAAGCTTTCTTCTTCACCGAGTATCTCTAATATGTGTTTTCGGTTTCATTTCCTTGTCGATTCGATTCAAATTCTTTTGATTCTCAACCCTCTCTTTCTTCACTCTAATTGGCTCATTAACTCACATTCTTAGGCCAATATTGTTTAGTGAATTTCTATTTGAGCTTTCTTCTTCACCAAGTAACTCTAATATGTGTTTTGGTTTCATTTCCTTGTCGATTCAGATTCAAATTCTTTTGATTCTCCAACCTCTCTTTCTTCACTCTAATTGGCTCATTAACTTAAATTATTGGGCCTATATTGTTTAGTGAATTTCTATTTGAGCTTTCTTCTTCACCAAGTATCTCTAATATGTGTTTTGGATTCATTTCCTTGTCGATTCAGATTCAAATTCTTTTGATTCTCCAACCCTGTCTTTCCTCACTCTAATTGGCTCATTAACTCACATTCTTAGGCCAATATTGTTTAGTGAATTTCTATTTGAGCTTTCTTCTTCACCAAGTATCTCTAATATGTGTTTTGGTTTCATTTCCTTGTCGATTAGATTCAAATTCTTTTGATTCTCCAACCCTCTCTTTCTTCACTCTAATTGGCTCATTAACTCACATTCTTAGGCCAATATTGATGAGTGAATTTCTATTTGAGCTTTCTTCTTCACCAAGTATCTCTAATATGTGTTTTCGGTTTCATTTCCTTGTCGATTCGATTCAAATTTTTTCGATTCTCTAACCCTCTCTTTCTTCACTCTAATTGGCTCATTAACTCACATTCTTAGGCCAATATTATTGAGTGAATTTCTATTTGAGCTTTCTTCTTCACCAAGTATCTCTAATATGTGTTTTCGGTTTCATTTCCTTGTCAATTCGGATTCAAATTCTTTTGATTCTCCAACCCTCTCTTTCTTCACTCTAATTGGCTCATTAAGTCACATTCTTAGGCCAATATTGTTGAGTGAATTTCTATTTGAGCTTTGTTCTTCACCAAGTATCTCTAAGATGTGTTTTTGGTTTCATTTCCTTGTCAATGCAGATTCAAATTCTTTTGATTCTCCAACCCTCTCTTTCTTCACTCTAATTGGCTCATTAACTCACATTACTGGGCCAATATTGTTTAGTGAATTTCTATTTGAGCTTTCTTCTTCACCAAGTATCTCTAATATGTGTTTTAGGTTTCATTTCCTTGTCAATTCTGATTCAAATTCTTTTGATTCTCCAACCCTCTCTTTCTTCACTCTAATTGGCTCATTAACTCACATTCTTAGGCCAATATTGTTGAGTGAATTTCTATTTGAGCTTTCTTCTTCACCAAGTATCTCTAATATGTGTTTTCGGTTTCATTTCCTTATCAATTCTGATCCAAATTCTTTTGATTCTCCAACCCTCTCTTTCTTCACTCTAATTGGCACATTAAGTCACATTCTTAGGCCAATATTATTGAGTGAATTTCTATTTTGGCTTTCTTCTTCACCAACTATCACTAATATGTGTTTTCGGTTTCATTTCCTTGTCGATTCGATTCAAATTCTTTTGATTCTCAACCCTGTCTTTCTTCACTCTAATTGGCTCATTAACTCACATTCTTAGGCCAATATTGTTTAGTGAATTTCTATTTGAGCTTTCTTCTTGACCAAGTATCTCTAATATGTGTTTTCGGATTCATTTCCTTGTCGATTCGATTCAAATTCTTTTGATTCTCAACCCTCTCTTTCTTCACTCTAATTGGCTCATTAACTCACATTCTTAGGCCAATATTGTTTAGTGAATTTCTATTTGAGCTTTCTTCTTCACCAAGTATCTCTAATATGTGTTTTCGGTTTCATTTCCTTGTCGGTTTCGATTCAAATTCTTTTGATTCTCCAACCCTCTCTTTCTTCACTCTAATTGGCTCATTAACTCACATTACTGGGCCAATATTGTTGAGTGAATTTCTATTTGAGCTTTCTTCTTCACCAAGTATCTCTAATATGTGTTTTTGGTTTCATTTCCTTGTCAATTATGATTCAAATTATTTTGATTCTTCAACCCTCTCTTTCTTCACTCTAACTGGCTCATTAACTCACATTCTTAGTCCAATATTGTTGAGTGAATTTCTATTTGAGCTTTCTTCTTCAACAAGTATCTTTAATATGTGTTTTGGGTTTCATTTCCTTGATAGTTTCGATTCAAATCCTTTTGATTCTCCAACCCTCTCTTTCTTCACTCTAATTGGCTAATTAACTCACATTCTTAGGCCAATATTGTTGAGTGAATTTCTATTTGAGCTTTCTTCTTCACCAAGTATCTCTAATATGTGTTTTTGGTTTCATTTCCTTGTCTTTTCTGATTCAAATTCTTTTGATTCTCCAACCCTCTCTTTCTTCACTCTAATTGGCTCATTAACTCACATTACTGGGCCAATATTGTTTAGTGAATTTCTATTTGAGCTTTCTTCTTCACCAAGTATCTCTAATATGTGTTTTTGGTTTCATTTCCTTGTCAATTCTGATTCAAATTCTTTTGATTCTCCAACCCTCTCTTTCTGCACTCTAATTGGCTCATTAACTCACATTCTTAGGCCAATATTATTGAGTGAATTTCTATTTGAGCTTTCTTCTTCACCAAGTATCTCTAATATGTGTTTTCGGTTTCATTTCCTTGTCAATTCCGATTCAAATTCTTTTGATTCTCCAACCCTCTCTTTCTTCACTCTAACTGGCTCATTAACTCACATTACTGGGCCAATATTGTTTAGTGAATTTCTATTTGAGCTTTCTTCTTCACCAAGTATCTCTAATATGTGTTTTTGGTTTCATTTCCTTGTCAATTCCGATTCAAATTCTTTTGATTCTCCAACCCTCTCTTTCTTCACTCTAATTGGCTCATTAACTCACATTCTTAGGCCAATATTGTTGAGTGAATTTCTATTTGAGCTTTCTTCTTCACCAAGTATCTCTAATATGTGTTTTTGGTTTCATTTCCTTGTCAGTTCTGATTCAAATTCTTTTGATTCTCCAACCCTCTCTTTCTTCACTCTAATTGGCTCATTAACTCACATTACTGGACCAATATTGTTTAGTGAATTTCTATTTGAGCTTTCTTCTTCACCAAGTATCTCTAATATGTGTTTTTGGTTTTATTTCCTTGTCAGTTCTGATTCAAATTCTTTTGATTCTCCAACCCTCTCTTTCTTCACTCTAATTGGCTCATTAACTCACATTACTGGGCCAATATTGTTGAGTGAATTTCTATTTGAGCTTTCTTCTTCACCAAGTATCTCTAATATGTGTTTTTGGTTTCATTTCCTTGTCAGTTTCGATTCAAATCCTTTTGATTCTCCAACCCTCTCTTTCTTCACTCTAATTAGCTCATTAACTCACATTCTTAGGCCAATATTGTTGAGTGAATTTCTATTTGAGCTTTCTTCTTCACCAAGTATCTCTAATATGTGTTTTTCGTTTCATTTCCTTGTCAATTCCGATTCAAATTCTTTTGATTCTTCAACCCTCTCTTTCTTCACTCAAATTGGCTCATTAACTCACATTACTGGGCCAATATTGTTTAGTGAATTTCTATTTGAGCTTTCTTCTTCACCAAGTATCTCTAATATGTGTTTTTGGTTTCATTTCCTTGTCAATTTCGATTCAAATTCTTTTGATTCTCCAACCCTCTCTTTCTTCACTCTAATTGGCTCATTAACTCACATTATTGGGCCAATATTGTTTAGTGAATTTCTATTTGAGCTTTATTCTTCACCAAGTATCTCTAATATGTGTTTTGGTTTCATTTTCCTTGTCGATTGATTCAAATTCTTTTGATTCTCCAACCCTCTCTTTCTTCACTCTAATTGGCTCATTAACTCACATTCTTAGGCCAATATTGTTGAGTGAATTTCTATTTGAGCTTTCTTCTTCACCAAGTATCTCTAATATGTGTTTTTGGTTTCATTTCCTTGTCAATTCTGATTCAAATTCTTTTGATTCTCCAACCCTCTCCTTCTTCACTCTAATTGGCTCATTAACTCACATTACTGGGCCAATATTGTTTAGTGAATTTTGATTTGAGCTTTCTTCTTCACCAAGTATCTCTAATATGTGTTTATGGTTTCAATTCCTTGTCTGTTTCGATTCAAATTCTATTGATTCTCCAACCCTCTCTTTTTTCACTCTAATTGGCTCATTAACTCACATTACTGGGCCAATATTGCTTAGTGAATTTCTATTTGAGCTATCTTCTTCACCAAGTATCTCTAATATGTGTATTCGGTTTCATTTCCTTGTCAATTCTGATTCAAATTCTTTTGATTCTCCAACCCTCTCCTTCTTCACTCTAATTGGCTCATTAACTCACATTCTTAGGCCAATATTGTTGAGTGAATTTCTATTTGAGCTTTCTTCTTCACCAAGTATCTCTAATATGTGTTTTCGGTTTCATTTCCTTGTCAATTCTGATTCAAATTCTTTTGATTCTCCAACCCTCTCTTTCTGCACTCTAATTGGCTCATTAACTCACATTCTTAGGCCAATATTATTGAGTGAATTTCTATTTGAGCTTTCTTCTTCACCAAGTATCTCTAATATGTGTTTTCGGTTTCATTTCCTTGTCAGTTCTGATTCAAATTCTATTGATTCTCGAACCCTCTCTTTTTTCACTCTCATTGGCTCATTAACTCACATTCTTAGGCCAATATTGTTTAGTAATTTCTATTTAAACTTGCTTCTTCACCAAGTATCTCTAATATATGTTTCTGGTTTGACTTCCATTTCAGTTCTGAATCAAATTCATTTGATTCTCCAACCCTCTCTTTCTTCACTCTAAGTGGCTCATTAAGTCACATTGTTAGGCCAATATTGTTTAGTGAATTTTTATTTGAGCTTTCTTCTTCACCAAGTATCTCTAATATGTGTTTTCGATTTCATTTCCTTGTCAATACTGATTCAGATTCCTTTGATTCTCTAGCCCTCTCTTTCTTCACTCTAATTGGCTCATTAACTCACATTCTTTGGCCAATATTGTTTAGTAAATTTCTATTTGAGCTTTCTTCTTCACCAAGTATCTCTAATATGTGTTTTTGGTTTCATTTCCTTGTCAGTTTTGATTCAAATTCTTTTGATTCTCCAACCCTCTCTTTCTTCACTCTAATTGGCTCATTAACTCACATTCTTAGGCCAATATTGTTGAGTGAATTTCTATTTGAGCTTTCTTCTTCACCAAGTATCTCTAATATGTGTTTTCCGATTCAAATTCTTTTGATTCTCCAACCCTCTCTTTCTTCACTCTAATTGGCTCATTAACTCACATTCTTAGGCCAATATTGTTGAGTGAATTTCTATTTGAGCTTTCTTCTTCACCAAGTATCTCTAATATGTGTTTTTGGTTTCATTTCCTTGTCAGTTCTGATTCAAATTCTTTTGATTCTCCAACCCTCTCTTTCTTCACTCTAATTGGCTCATTAACTCACATTCTTAGGCCAATATTGTTGAGTGAATTTCTATTTGAGCTTTCTTCTTCACCAAGTATCTCTAATATGTGTTTTCGGTTTCATTTCCTTGTCAATTCTGATTCAAATTCTTTTGATTCTCTAACCCTCTCTTTCTTCACTCTAATTGGCTCATTAACTCACATTCTTAGGCCAATATTATTGAGTGAATTTCTATTTGAGCTTTCTTCTTCACCAAGTATCTCTAATATGTGTTTTCGGTTTCATTTCCTTGTCAATTCCGATTCAAATTCTTTTGATTCTCCAACCCTCTCTTTCTTCACTCTAATTGGCTCATTAACTCACATTACTGGGCCAATATTGTTGAGTGAATTTCTATTTGAGCTTTCTTCTTCACCAAGTATCTCTAATATGTGTTTTTGGTTTCATTTCCTTGTCAGTTCTGATTCAAATTCTTTTGATTCTCCAACCCTCTCTTTCTTCACTCTAATTGGCTCATTAACTCACATTACTGGACCAATATTGTTGAGTGAATTTCTATTTGAGCTTTCTTCTTCACCAAGTATCTCTAATATGTGTTTTTGGTTTTATTTCCTTGTCAGTTCTGATTCAAATTCTTTTGATTCTCCAACCCTCTCTTTCTTCACTCTAATTAGCTCATTAACTCACATTCTTAGGCCAATATTGTTGAGTGAATTTCTATTTGAGCTTTCTTCTTCACCAAGTATCTCTAATATGTGTTTTCGGTTTCATTTCCTTGTCAATTCCGATTCAAATTCTTTTGATTCTCCAACCCTCTCTTTCTTCACTCTAACTGGCTCATTAACTCACATTCTTAGGCCAATATTGTTTAGTAAGTTTTTATGTGACCTTTCTTCTTCACCAAGTATCTCTAATATGTGATTTTGGTTTCATTTCCTTGTCAGATCCGATTCAAATTCTTTTGATTCTCCAACCCTCTCTTTCTTCACTCTAATTGGCTCATTAACTCACATTCTTAGGCCAATATTGTTTAGTGAATTTCTATTTCAGCTTTCTTCTTCACCAAGTATCTCTAATATGTGTTTTTCGGTTTCATTTCCTTGTCGATTCGATTCAAATTCTTTTGATTCTCCAACCTCTCTTTCTTCACTCTAATTGGCTCATTAACTCACATTCTTAGGACCAATATTGTTGAGTGAATTTCTATTTGAGCTTTCTTCTTCACCAAGTATCTCTAATATGTGTTTTTGTTTCATTTCCTTGTCAATTCGATTCAAATTCTTTTGATTCTAACCCTCTCTTTCCTCACTCTAATTGGCTCATTAAGTCACATTCTTAGGCCAATATTGTTTAGTGAATTTCTATTTGAGCTATCTTCTTCACCAAGTATCTCTAATATGTGTTTGGTTTCATTTCCTTGTCGATTCGATTCAAATTCTTTTGATACTCCAACCCTATCTTTCTTCACTCTAATTGGCTCATTAACTCACATTCTTAGGCCAATATTGTTGAGTGAATTTCTATTTGAGCTTTCTTCTTCACCAAGTATCTCTAATATGTGTTTTCGGTTTCATTTCCTTGTCAGTTCCGATTCAAATTCTTTTGATTCTCCACCCGTCTCTTTCTTCACTCTAATTGGCTCATTAAGTCACATTACTGGGCCAATATTGTTGAGTGATTTCTATTTGAGGTTTCTTCTTCACCAAGTATACCTAATATGTGTTTTCGATTTCATTTCCTTGTAAGTTCTGATACAAATTCTTTTGAATCTCCAACCCTCTCTGTCTTCACTCTAATTGGATCATTAACTCACATTACTAGGCCAATATTGTTTAGTAAATTCTATTTGAGCTTTCTTCTTCACCAAGTATCTCTAATATGTGTTTTCGGTTTAAGTTCCTTGTGAATTCCAATTCAAATTCTTTTGATTCGCCAACCTTCTCTTTCTTCACTCTAATTGGCTCATTAACTCACATTCTTAGGCCAATATTGTTGAGTGAATTTCTATTTGAGCTTTCTTCTTCACCAAGTATCTCTAATATGTGTTTTCGGTTTCATTTCCTTGTCAGTTCCGATTCAAATTCTTTTGATTCTCCAACCCTCTCTTTCTTCACTCTAATTGGCTCATTAACTCACATTCTTAGGCCAATATTGTTGAGTGAATTTCTATTTGAGGTTTCTTCTTCACCAAGTATCTACAATATGTGTTTTGGTTTCATTTCCTTGATCCAGTTTAGATTCAAATTCTTTTGGTTCTCTAACCCTCTCTTTCTTAACTCTAATTGGCTCATTAACTCATATTCTTAGGCCAATATTGTTTAGTGAATTTTTGTTTGAGCTTTCTTCTTCACCAAGTATCTCTAATATGTGTTTCGGTTTCATTTCCTTATCAATTCTGATCCAAATTCTTTTGATTCTCCAACCCTCTCTTTCTTCACTCTAATTGGCTCATTAAGTCACATTCTTAAGCCAATATTGTTGAGTGAATTTCTATTTGAGCTTTCTTCTTCACCAAGTATCTCTAATATGTGTTTGTGGTTTCATTTCCTTGTCAGTTCTGATTCAAATTCTTTTGATTCTCCAACCCTCTCTTTCTTCACTCTAATTGGCTCATTAACTCACATTCTTAGGCCAATATTGTTGAGTGAATTTCTATTTGAGCTTTCTTCTTCACCAAGTATCTCTAATATGTGTTTTCGGTTTCATTTCCTTGTCAATTCCGATTCAAATTCTTTTGATTCTCTAACCCTCTCTTTCTTCACTCTAATTGGCTCATTAACTCACATTCTTAGGCCAATATTGTTGAGTGAATTTCTATTTGAGCTTTCTTCTTCACCAAGTATCTCTAATATGTGTTTTCGGTTTCATTTCCTTGTCAATTCCAATTCAAATTCTTTTAATTCTCTAACCCTCTCTTTTTTCACCCTAATTGGCTCATTAACTCACATTTTTAGGCCAATATTGTTGAGTGAATTTCTATTTAAGCTTTCTTTTTTACCGAGTATCTGTAATATGTGTTTTCGATTTCATTTCCTTGTCGATTCGATTCAAATTCTTTCGATTCTCCAACTGTCTCTTTCTTCACTCTAATTGGTTCATTAACTCACATTCTTAGGCCAATATTGTTGAGTGAATTTCTATTTGAGCTTTCTTCTTCACCAAGTATCTCTAATATGTGTTTTTGGTTTCATTTCCTTGTCAGTTCCGATTCAAATTCTTTTGATTCTCCAACCCTCTCTTTCTTCACTCTAATTGGCTCATTAACTCACATTCTTAGGCCAATATTGTTGAGTGAATTTCTATTTGAGCTTTCTTCTTCACCAAGTATCTCTAAAATGTGTTTTCGGTTTCATTTCCTTGTGAGTTCTGATTCAAATTCTTTTGATTCTCCAACCCTCTCTTTCTTCACTCTAATTAGCTCATTAACTCACATTCTTAGGCCAATATTGTTGAGTGAATTTCTATTTGAGCTTTCTTCTTCACCAAGTATCTCTAATATGTGTTTTTGGATTCATTTCCTTGTCGGTTCGATTCAAATTCTTTTGATTCTCCAACCCTCTCTTTCTTCACTCTAATTGGCTCATTAACTCACATTCTTAGGCCAATATTGTTGAGTGAATTTCTATTTGAGCTTTCTTCTTCACCAAGTATCACTAATATGTGTTTTCGGTTTCATTTCCTTGTCAATTCCGATTCAAATTCTTTTGATTCTTCAACCCTCTCTTTCTTCACTCAAATTGGCTCATTAACTCACATTACTGGGCCAATATTGTTTAGTGAATTTCTATTTGAGCTTTCTTCTTCACCAAGTATCTCTAATATGTGTTTTCGGTTTCATTTCCTTGTCAATTTCGATTCAAATTCTTTTGATTCTCCAGCCCTCTCTTTCTTCACTCTAATTGGCTCATTAAGTCACATTCTTAAGCCAATATTGTTGAGTGAATTTCTATTTGAGCTTTCTTCTTCACCAAGTATCTCTAATATGTGTTTTCGGTTTCATTTCCTTGTCAATTCTGATTCAAATTCTTTTGATTCTCCAACCCTCTCTTTCTTCACTCTAATTGGCTCATTAACTCACATTCTTAGGCCAATATTGTTGAGTGAATTTCTATTTAAGCTTTCTTCTTCACCCAGTATCTCTAATATGTGTTTTTAGTTTCATTTCCTTGTCAATTCCGATTCAAATTCTTTTGATTCTCCAACCCTCTCTTTCTTCACTCTAATTGGCTCATTAACTCACATTACCGGGCCAATTTTGTTTAGTGAATTTCTATTTGAGCTTTCTTCTTCACCAAGTATCTCTAATATGTGTTTTCGGTTTCATTTCCTTGTCAATTCTGATTCAAATTCTTTTGATTCTCGAACCCTCTCTTTTTTCACTCTAATTGGCTCATTAACTCACATTCTTAGGCGATATTGTTTAGTGAATTTCTATTTGAGCTTTCTTCTTCACCAAGTATCTCTAATATGTGTTTTGGTTTCATTTCCTTGTCGATTTCGATTCAAATTCTTTTGATTCTCCAACCCTCTCTTTCTTCACTCCTAATTGGCTCATTAACTCACATTCTTTGGACCAATATTGTTTAGTGAATTTCTATTTGAGCTTTCTTCTTCACCAAGTATCTCTAATATGTGTTTTCGGTTTCATTTCCTTGTCAATTCCGATTCAAATTCTTTTGATTCTTCAATCCTCTCTTTCTTCACTCTAATTGGCTCCTTAAGTCACATTCTTAAGCCCATATTGTTGAGTGAATTTCTATTGGAGCTTTCTTCTTCACCAAGTATCACTAATATGTGTTTTCAGTTTCATTTCCTTGTCAATTCTGATTCAAATTCTTTTGATTCTCCAACCCTCTCTTTCTTCACTCTAATTGGCTCATTAAGTCACATTCTTAGGCCAATATTATTGAGTGAATTTCTATTTGAGCTTTCTTCTTCACCAAGTATCACTAATATGTGTTTCAGGATTCATTTCCTTATGGGTTCCGATTCAAATTCTTTTGATTCTCCAACCCTCTCTTTTTTCACTCTAATTGGCTCATTAACTCACATTACTGGCCCAATATTGTTTAGTGAATTTCTATTTGAGCTTTCTTCTTCACCAAGTATCTCTAATATGTGTTTTCGGTTTCATTTCCTTGTCAATTCTGAATCAAATTCTTTTGATTCTCCAACCCTCTCTTTCTTCACTATAATTGGTCATTAAGTCACTTTCTTAGGACAATATTGCTTAGTTAAATTCTATTTTAGATTTCTTCTTCCCCAAGTATCTCTAATATGTGATTTCGATTTCATGTCCTTATCAGTTCGATTTCAAATTCTTTTGATTCTCTAACCCTCTCTTTCTTCACTCTAATTGGCTCATTAAGTCACATTCTTAGGCCAATATTGTTCAGTAAATTTCTATCTGAGATTTCTTCCTCACCAAGTATTTCTCATATGCCTTTTCGGTTTCATTTCCTTGTCAGTTCCTATTTAAATTCTTTTTATTGTCGAACCCTCTCTTTCTTCACTCTAATTGGCTCACTAAGACACATTCTTATGCCAATATTGATTTGAAAATTTTTATTTGAGCTTTCTTCTTCACCAAGTCTTTCTAATATGTGTTTTCGGTTTCATTTCCTTGTCAGTTCCTATTTAAATTCTTTTGATTGTCCAACCCTCTCTTAATTCACTATAATTGGCTCAATAAGTCACATTCTTTTGCCAATATTGTTTAGTGAATTTGTATTTGAGCTTTCTTATTTACCAAGTATCTCTAATAAGTGTTTTGGTTTCATTTCCATGTCAATTCTGATTCAAATTCTTTTGATTCTACAACCCTCTCTTTCTTCACTCTAATTGGCTCAGTAAGTCACATTTTTAGGCCAATATTGTTGAGTGAATTTCTATTTGAGCTTTCTTCTTCACCAAGTATCTCTAATATGTGTTTTTGGTTTAATTTCCTTGTTGAATTCGATTCAAATTCTTTTGATTCTCCAACCCTCTCTTTCTTCACTCTAATTGGGTCATTAACTCACATTCTTAGACAAATATTGTTTTGTGAATTTCTATTTGAGGTTTCTTCTTCGCCAAGTATCCCTAATATATGTGTTTTGGTTTCATTTCCTTGTGGGATTCAGTTCAAATTCTTTTGATTCTCAACCCTCTCTTTCTTCACTCTAATTGGCTCATTAACTCACATTCTTAGGCTGATATTGTTTAGTGAATTTCTATTTGAGCTTTCTTCCTCACCAAGTATCTCTAATATGTGTTTTCGGATTCATTTCCTTGTCAGTTCCGAGTCAAATTCTTTTGATTCTCCAACCCTCTCTTTCTTCACTCTAATTGGCTCATTAACTCACATTCTTAGGACAACGTTGTTTAGTGAATTTCTATTTGAGCTTTCTTCTTCACCAAGTATCTCTAATATGTGTTTTCGGTTTCATTTCTTATCAGGTTCTGATTCAAATTCTTTTGATTCTCCAACCCTCTCTTTCTTCACTCTAATTGGCTCATTAACTCACATTCTTAGGCCAATATTATTGAGTGAATTTCTATTTGAGCTTTCTTCTTCACCAAGTATCACTAATATGTGTTTTCGGTTTCATTTCCTTGTCAGTTTCGATTCAAATTCTTTTGATTCTCCAACCCTCTCTTTCTTCACTCTAATTGGCTCATTAAGTCACATTCTTAGGCCAATATTGTTTAGTGAATTTCTATTTGAGCTTTCTTCTTCACCAAGTATCTAGAATATGTGTTTTCGGTTTCATTTCCTTGTCAATTCTGATTCAAATTCTTTTGACTCTCCAACCCTCTCTTTCTTCACTCTAATTGGCTCCTTACGTCACATTCTTAAGCCAATATTATTCAGTGAATTTCTATTTGAACTTTCTTTTTCACCAAGTATCTCTAATATGTGATTTCAGTTTCATTTCATTGTCAATTCCGATTCAAATTCTTTTGATTCTCCAACCCTCTCTTTCTTCACTCTAATTGGCTCATTAACTCACATTACTGGGCCAATATTGTTGAGTGAATTTCTATTTGAGCTTTCTTCTTCACCAAGTATCTCTAATATGTGTTTTCAGTTTCATTTCCTTGTTAGTTAGATTCAAATTCTTTTGAATTCTCGACCCTCTCTTTCTTCACTCTAATTGGCTCATTAACTCACATTCTTGGGCCAATATTGTTTAGTGAATTTCTATTTGAGCTTTCTTCTTCACCAAGTATCTCTAATATGTGTTTTTGGTTTCATTTCCTTGTCAGTTCTGATTCAAATTCTTTTGATTCTCCAACCCTCTCTTTCTTCACTCTAATTGGCTCATTAACTCACATTCTTAGACCAATATTGTTTTGTGAATTTCTATTTGAGGTTTCTACTTCACCAAAGTATCTCTAATATGTGTTTTTACGTTTCATTTCCTTGTCATTCGATTCAAATTCTTTTGATTCTCCAACCCTCTCTTTCTTCACTCTAATTGGCTCATTAACTCACATTACTGGACCAATATTGTTGAGTGAATTTCTATTTGAGCTTTCTTCTTCACCAAGTATCTCTAATATGTGTTTTCGGTTTCATTTCCTTGTCATTTCTGATTCTAGTTCTTTTGATTCTCCAACCCTCTCTTTCTTCACTCTAATTGGCTCATTAAGTCACATTCTTAGCACAATATTGACGAGTAAATTTCTATTTGAGTTTTCTTCTTCACTAAGTATCTATAATATGTTCCTTTGGTTTCATTTCCTTCTCAGTTCTGATTCAAATTCTTTTGATTCTCTAACTCTCTCTTTCTCCACTCTAATTGGCTCATTAAGTCACATTCTTTGGCCAATATTGTTTAGCAAATTTCTATTTGAGCTTTCTTAATGACCAAGTATCTCTAATATGTGTTTTCGATTTAATTTCCTTGTCAGTTCCGATTCAAATTCTTTTGAAGCTCCAACCCTCTCTTTCTTCACTCTAATTGGCTAATTAACTCACATTCTTGGAGGCCAATGATGTGTTGAGTGAATTTCTATTAGAGCTTTTCTTCTTCACCAAGTATCTCCTAATATGTGTTTTCGGTTTCATTTCCTTGTCGAGTTTAGATTCAAATTCTTTTGATCTCTCCAACCCTCTCTTTCTTCACTCTAATTGGCTCATTAACTCATATTCTTGGACCAATATTGTTGAGTGAATTTCTATTGAGACTTTCTTCACTTCACCAAGTATCTCTAATAATGTTGTTTTGGTTTCATTTCCTTGTCGATTCTTGATTCAAATTCTATTGAAATTCTCAACCCTCTCTTTCTTCACTCTAATTGGCTCATTAAGTCACATTCTTAGGCCAATATTGTTTAGTGAATTTCTGCTTAAGCTTTCTTCTTCACCACGTATCTCTTATATGTGTTTTCGGTTTCATTTCCTTGTTATTTCTGATTCAAATTCTTTTGATTCTACGACCTCTCTTTCTTGCTCCAATTGGCTCATTAACACACATTCTTAGGCTGATATTGTTGGGTGAATTTCTATTTAAACTTTCTTCTTGCAAGTATCTTAAATATGTGTTTTTTTGGTTTCATTTCCTTGTCGGTTCTAATTTAGAAATTCTTGTGATTCTCAACCCTCTCTTTCATCGCTCTAATTGGCTTTCATTAACTCACATTATTAGGGCGATATTGTAAGTGAATTTCTATTTGAGCTTTCTTCTTCATCAAGTATCTCTAATATGTGTTTTCGGTTTCAGTTCCTTGTCAGTTTCGAATCAAATTCTTTTGATTCTCCAATCCTATCTTTCTTCAATCTAATTGGCTCATTAACTCACATTCTTAGGCCAATATTTGTTTAGTGAATTTCTATTTGAGCTTTCTTCTTCACCAAGTATCTCTAATATGTGTTTTCGATTTCATTTCCTTCTCAGTTCCGATTCAAATTCTTTTTATTCTCCAACCTCTCTTTCTTCACTCTAATGGCTCATTAACTCACACATTCTTTGGCCAATATTGTTTAGTGAATTCTATTTGAGCTTTCTCCTTCACCAAGTATCTCTGATATGTGTTTTCGGTTTCATTTCCTTCTCGTTCGATTCAACTTCTTTTGATTCTCCAACCCTCTCTCTTTTCACTCTAATTGGCTCATTAACTCACATTCTTAGGCCAATATTGATGAGTGAATTTCTATTTGAGCTTTCTTCTTCACCAAGTATCTCTAATATGTGTTTTTCGTTTCATTTCCTTGTCAATTCCGATTCAAATTCTTTTGATTCTCCAACCCTCTCTTTCTTCACTCTAAATTGGCTCATTAACTCACATTCTTTAGGCCAATATTGTTTAGTGAATTTCTATTTGAGCTTTCTTCTTCACCAAGTATCTCTAATATTTGTTTTCAGTTTCATTTCCTTGTCAGTTCCGATTCAAATTCTTTTGATTCTCTAACCCTGACTTTCCTCACTCTAATTGGCTCATTTACTCACATTCTTAGGCCAATGTTGTTGAGTGAATTTCTATTGAGCTTTCTTCTTCACCAAGTATCTCTAATATGTGTTTTCGGTTTCATTTCCTTGTCAGTTCCGATTAAAATTCTTTTCATTCCCCAACCCTGTCTTTCTTCACTCTAATTGGCTCATTAACTCACATTCTTAGGCCAATATTGTTTAGTGAATTTCTATTTGAGCTTTTTTCTTCACCAAGTATCTCTAATATGTGTTTTGGTTTCATTTCTTTTCAGTTCGATTCAAATTCTTTTGATTCTTCAACCCTCTCTTTCTTCACTCTAATTGGCTCATTAACTCACATTCTTAGGCCAATATTGATGAGTGAATTTCTATTTAAGCTTTCTTCTTCACTAAGTATCTCTAATATGTGCTTTTGGTTTAATTCCCTGTCAGTTCCGATTCAAATTCTTTCAATTCTCCAACCCTCTCTTTCTTCACTCTAATTGGCTCATTAACTGACATTCTTAGGCCAATATTGTATAATGAATTTCTATTTGAGCTTTCTTCTTCACCAAGTATCTCTAATATGTGTTTTCGTTTCATTTCCCTTGTCAGTTCGATTCAAATTCTTTTGATTCTCAAACCCTCTCTTTCTTCACTCTAATTGGCTCATTAACTCACATTCTTAGGCCAATATTGTTGAGGGAATTTCTATTTGAGGTTTCTTCTTCTCCAAGTATCTCTAATATGTGTTTTCGGTTTCATTTCCTTCTAAATTCCGATTCAAATTCTTTTGATTCTCAAACCCTCTCTTTCTTCACTCTAATTGGCTCATTAACTCACATTCTTAGGCCAATATTGTTTAGTGAATTTCTATTTGAGCTTTCTTCTTGACCAAGTATCTCTAATATGTGTTTTCGGTTTTTATTTCCTTGTCAATTCCGATTCAAATTCTTTTGATTCTCCAACCCCCTCTTTCTTCACTCTGAATGGCTCATTAACTCACATTCTTAGGCCAATATTGTTGAGGGAATTTCTATTTGAGCTTTCTTCCTCACCAAGTATCTCTAATATGTGTTTTCGGTTTCATTTCCTTGTCAGTTCGATTCAAATTCTTTTGATTTCCCAACCCTCTCTTTCCTTACTCTAATTGGCACATTAACTCACATTCTTAGGCCAATATTGTTGAGTGAACTTCTATTTGAGCTTTCTTCTTCATCAAGTAACACTAATATGTGTTTTCGTTTCATTTCCTTGTCATTCGATTCAAATTCTTTGATTCTCCAACCTCTCTTTCTTCACTCTAATTTGGCTCATTAACTCACATCACATCTAGGCCCAATATTGTTGAGTGAAATTTCTATTTGAGCTTTCTTCTTCACCAAGTATCTCTAATATGTGTTTTCGGTTTCATTTCCTTGTCATTCCGATTCAAATTCTTTTGATTCTCAACCCTCTCTTTCTTCACTCTAATTGGCTCATTAACTCACATTCTTAGGCCAAATATTTGTTGAGTGAATTTCTATTTGAGCTTTCTTCTTCACCAAGTATCTCTCATATTTGTTTTCAGTTTCATTTCCTTGTCGAGTTCGATTCAAAATTCTTTTGATATTCCAACCCTCTGTTTCTTCACTCTAATTGGCTCATTAAGTCACATTCTTAGGCTAATATTGTTTAGTAATTTCTATTTGAGCTTCCTTATTCACCAAGTATCTCTAATATGTGTTTTCGTTTTCATTTCATTGTCATTTGCAATTCAAATTTTGTTGATTGTCCAACCCTCTCTTTCTTCACTCTAATTGGCTCATTAAATTACATTCTTACGCCAATATTGTTTAGTAAATTTCTATTTAAGCTTTCTTCTTCACCTAGTATCTCTAATATGTGTTTTCGGTTTCATTTCCTTGTCGATTCGATTCAAATTCTTTTGATTCTCCAACCCTCTCTTTCTTCACTCTAATTGGCTCATTAACTCACATTACTGGGCCAATATTGTTTAGTGAATTTATATTTGAGATTTCTTCTTCAGCAAGTATCTCTAATATGTGTTCGGTTTTATTTCCTTGTCAATTCTGTTTCAAATTCTTTTGATTCTCCAACCTCTCTTTCTTCACTCTAATTGGCTTATTAACTCACTTGTTAGGCCAATATTGTTGAGTCAATTTCTATTTTAGCTATCTTCTTCACCAAGTATCTCTAATATCTAATATGTGTTTTGGTTTCATTTCCTTGTCATTCCGATTCAAATTCTTTGATTCTCCAACCTTCTCTTTCTTCACTCTAATTGGCCCATTAACTCACATTCTTAGGCCAATATTGTTGAGTGAATTTCTATTTGAGCTTTCTTCTTCACCAAGTATATCTAATATATGATTTTCATTTCCTTGTCATTCGATTCAAATTCCTTTGATTCTCCAACCCTCTCTTTCTTCACTCTAATTGGCTCATTAAATCACATTCTTAGGCCAATATTGTTGAGTGAATTTCTATTTGAGCTTTCTTCTTCACCAAGTATCTCTAATATGTGTTTTCGATTTCATTTCCTTGTTAGTTCCAATTCAAATTCTTTCGATTCTCCAACCCTCTCTTTCTTCACTCTAATTGGCTCATTAAGTCACATTCTTAGGCCAATATTTTTGAGTGAATTTCTATTTGAGCTTTCTTCCTCACCAAATATCTCTAATATGTGTTTTCGGTTTCATTTCCTTGTCAGTTTTGATTCAAATTCTTTTGATTCTCCAACCCTCTCTTTCTTCACTCTAATTGGCTCATTAAGTCACATTCTTAGGCCAATATTGTTTAGTGAATTTCTATTTGAGCTTTCTTCTTCACCAAGTATCTCTAATATGTGCTTTTGGTTTCATTTCCTTGTCAGTTCCGATTCAAATTCTTTGATTCTCCGACCCTCTTTTTCTTCACTCTAATTGGCTCATTAACTCACATTACTGGGCTAATATTGTTTAGTGAATTTCTATTTGAGCTTTCTTCTTCACCAAGTATCTCTAATATGTGTTTTCGGTTTCATTTCCTTGTCAGTTCCGATTCAAATTCTTTTGATTCTCCAACCCTCTCTTTCTTCACTCTAATTGGCTCATTAACTCACATTCTTAGGCCAATATTGTTGAGTGAATTTCTATTTGAGCTTTCTTCTTCACCAAGTATCTCTAATATGTGTTTTTGGTTTCATTTCCTTGTCAATTCCGATTCAAATTCTTTTGATTCTCCAACCCTCTCTTTCTTCACTCTAATTGGCTCATTAACTCACATTCTTAGGCCAATATTGTTTAGTGAATTTCTATTTGAGCTTTCTTCCTCACCAAGTATCTCTAATATGTGTTTTCGGTTTCATTTCTTGTCAATTCCGATTCAAATTCTTTTGGTCCTCCAACCCTCTCTTTCTTCACTCTAATTGGCTCTTTAAGTCACATTCTTAGGCCAATATTTTTTAGTGAATTTCTATTTGAGGTTTCTTCTTCACTAAGTATCTCTAATATGTGTTTTTGTTTCATTTCCTTGTCAGTTCTGATTCAAATTCTTTTGATTCTCCAACCCTCTCTTTCTTCACTCTAATTGGCTCATTAACTCACATTCTTAGGCCAATATTGTTGAGTGAATTTCTATTTGAGCTATCTTCTTCACCAAGCATCTCTAATATGTGTTTTCGGTTTCATTTCCTTGTCAATTCAAATGCTTTTGATTCTCCAACCCTCTCTTTCATCACTCTAATTGGCTCATTAACTCACTTTACTGGACCAATATTGTTTAGTGAATTTCTATTTGAGCTTTCTTCTTCACCAAGTATCTCTAATATGTGTTTTCGGTTCCATTTCCTTGTCAATTCCGATTCAAATTCTTTTGATTCTCCAACCCTCTCTTTCTTCACTCTAATTGGCTCATTAAGTCACATTCTTAGGCCAATATTGTTGAGTGAATTTCTATTTGAGCTTTCTTCTTCACCAAGTATCTCTAATATGTGTTTTCGGTTTCATTTCCTTGTCAGTTCCGATTCAAATTCTTTTGATTCTCCAACCCTCTCTTTCTTCACTCTAATTGGCTCATTAACTCACATTCTTAGGCCAATATTGTTGAGTGAATTTCTATTTGAGCTTTCTTCTTCACCAAGTATCTCTAATATGTGTTTTCGTTTCTATTTCCTTGTCAGTTCCTATTCAAATTCTTTTGATTCTCCAACCCTCCTTTTCTTCACTCTAATTGGCTCATTAACTCACATTCTTAGGCCAATATTGTTTAGTGAATTTCTATTTGAGCTTTCTTCTTCACCAAGTATCTCTAATATGTGTTTTCGGTTTCATTTCCTTGTCAGTTCCGATTCAAATTCTATTGATTCTCCAACCCTCTCTTTCTTCACTCTAATTGGCTCATTAACTCACATTACTGGGCCAATATTGCTTAGTGAATTTCTATTTGAGCTTTCTTCTTCACCAAGTATCTCTAATATGTGTTTTTGGTTTCATTTCCTTGTCAGTTCTGATTCAAATTCTTTTGATTCTCCAACCCTCTCTTTCTTCACTCTAATTGGCTCATTAACTCACATTCTTAGGCCAATATTGTTGAGTGAATTTCTATTTGAGCTTTCTTCTTCACCAAGTATCTCTAATATGTGTTTTTGGTTTCATTTCCTTGTCAGTTCTGATTCAAATTCTATTGATTCTCCAACCCTCTCTTCACTCACTAATTGGCTCATTAACTCACATTCTTAGGCCAATATTGTTTAGTGAATTTCTATTTGAGCTTTCTTCTTCACCAAGTATCTCTAATATGTGTTTTCGGTTTCATTTCCTTGTCATTTCTGATTCAAATTCTTTTGATTCTCCAACCCTCTCTTTCTTCACTCTAATTGGCTCATTAACTCACATTCTTAGGCCAATATTGTTGAGTGAATTTCTATTTGAGCTTTCTTCCTCAACAAGTTTCTCTAATATGTGTTTTCGGTTTCATTTCCTTGTCAGTTTCGATTCAAATCCTTTGATTCTCCAACCCTCTCTTTCTTCACTCTAATTGGCTCATTAACTCACATTCTTAGGCCAATATTGTTTAGTGAATTTCTATTTGAGGTTTCTTCTTCACCAAGTATCTCTAATATGTGTTTTCGGTTTCATTTCCTTGTCAGATCCAAGTCAAATTCTGTTGATTCTCCAACCCTCTCTTTCTTCACTCTAATTGGCTCATTAACTCAAATTCTTAGGCCAATATTGTTTTGTGAATTTCTATTTGAGCTTTCTTCTTCACCAAGTATCTCTAATATGTGTTTTGGTTTCATTTCCTTGTCATTCGATTCAAATTCTTTTGATTCTCCAACCTCTCTTTCTTCACTCTAATTGGCTTATTAACTCACATTCTTAGGCCAATATTGTTGAGTGAATTTCTATTTGAGCTTTCTTCTTCACCAATTATCTCTAATATGTGTTTTTGGTTTCATTTCCTTGTCGATTCAAATTCTTTTGACCAACCCTCTCTTTTTTCACTCTAATTGGCTCATTAACTCTCATTCTTAGGCCAATATTGTTGAGTGAATTTCTATTTGAGCTTTCTTCTTCACCAAGTATCTCTAATATGTGTTTTTGGTTTCATTTCCTTGTCAGTTTCGATTCAAATTCTTTTGATTCTCCAACCCTCTCTTTCTTCACTCTAATTGGCTTATTAACTCACATTCTTAGGCCAATATTGTTGAGTGAATTTCTATTTCAGCTTTCTTCTTCACCAAGTATCTCTAATATGTGTTTTCGGTTTCGGTTCCTTGTGATTTCTAATTCAAATTCTTTTGATTCGCCAACCATGTCTTTCTTCACTCTAATTGGCTCATTAACTCACATTCTTAGGCCAATATTGTTTAGTGAATTTCTATTTGAGCTTTCTTCTTCACCAAGTATCTCTAATATGTGTTTTCGGTTTCATTTCCTTGTCAGTTTCGATTCAAATTCTTTTGATTCTCCAACCCTCTCTTTCTTCACTCTAATTGGCTCATTAACTCACATTCTTAGGCCAATATTGTTTAGTGAATTTCTATTTGAGCTTTATTCTTCACCAAGTATCTCTAATATGTGTTTTCGTTTCATTTCCTTCTCAGTTCTGATTCAAATTCTTTTGATTCCCCAACCATCTCTTTCTTCACTATAATTGGCTCATTAAGTCACATTCATAGGCCAATATTGTTTAGTGAATTTGTATTTGAGCTTTCTTCTTCACCAAGTATCTCTAATATGTGTTTTTGGTTTCTTTTCCTTGTCAACTCCGATTGAAATTCTTTTGATTCTCCAACCCTCTCTTTCTTCACACTAATTGGCTCATTAACTCACATTCTTAGGCCAATATTGTTGAGTGAATTTCTATTTGAGCTTTCTTCTTCACGAAGTATCTCTAATATGTGTTTTCGGTTTCCTTTCCTTGTCAGTTCTGATTCAAATTCTTTTGATTCTCCAACGCTCTCTTTCTTCACTCTAATTGGCTTATTAACTCACATTCTTAGGCCAATATTGTTTAGTGAATTTGTATTTGAGCTTTCTTCTTCACCAAGTATCTCTAATATGTGTTTTCGTTTCATTTCCTTGTCATTCGATTCAAATTCTTTTGAATCTCCAAACCTATCTTTCTTCAATCTAATTGGCTCATTAACTCACATTCTTAGGCCAATATTGTTTAGTGAATTTCTATTTGAGCTTTCTTCTTCACCAAGTATCTCTAATATGTGTTTTCGTTTCATTTCCTTGTCGTTCGATTCAAATTCTTTTGGTCCTCCAACCCTCTCTTTCTTCACTCTAATTGGCTCATTAACTCACATTCTTAGGCCAATATTGTTGAGTGAATTTCTATTTGAGCTTTCTTCTTCACCAAGTATCTCTAATATGTGTTTTCGGTTTCATTTCCTTGTCGATTCGATTCAAATTCTTTTGATTCTTCAACCCTGTCTTTCTTCACTCTAATTGGCTCATGAACTCACATTCTTAGGCTAATATTGTTTAGTGAATTTCTATTTGAGCTTTCTTCTTCACCAAGTATCTCTAATATGTGTTTTGGTTTCATTTCCTTGTCAGTTCCAATTCAAATTCTTTTGATTCTCCAACCCTCTCTTTCTTCACTCTAATTGGCTCATTAACTCACATTGTTAGGCCAATATTGTTTAGTGAATTTCTATTTGAGCTTTCTTCTTCACCAAGTATCTCTAATATGTGTTTATGGTTTCATTTCCTTGTCATTCCGATTCAAATTCTTTTGATTCTCCAACCCTCTTTCTTCACTCTAATTGGCTCATTAACTCACATTCTTAGGCCAATATTGTTTAGTGAATTTCTATTTGAGCTTTCTTCTTCACCAATTATCTCCAATATGTGTATTCGGTTTTATTTGCTTGTCAATTCTGTTTCAAATTCTTTTGATTCTCCAACCCTCTCTTTCTTCACTCTAATTGGCTCATTAACTCACATTCTTAGGCCAATATTGTTTAGTGAATTTCTATTTGAGCTTTCTTCTTCACCAAGTATCTCTAATATGTGTTTTCGGTTTCATTTCCTTGTCAGTACCGATTCAAATTCTTTTGATTCTCCAACCCTGTCTTTCCTCACTCTAATTGGCTCATTAACTCACATTCTTAGGCCAATATTGTTTAGTGAATTTCTATTTGAGCTTTCTTCTTCACCAAGTATCTCTAATATGTGTTTTCGGTTTCATTTCCTTATCGATTCGATTCAAATTCTTTTGATTCTCCAACCCTCTCTTTCTTCACTCTAATTGGCTCATTAACTCACATTCTTAGGCCAATGTTGTTGAGTTAATTTCTATTTGAGCTTTCTTCTTCACCAAGTATCTCTAATATGTTTTCGGTTTGATTTTCTTGCCAGTTTCGATTCAAATTCTATTGATTCTCCAACGTCTCTTTCTTCACTCTAATTGGCTCATTAACTTAAATTAGTGGGCCAATATTGTTTAGTGAATTTCTATTTGAGCTTTCTTCTTCACCAAGTATCTCTGATATGTGTTTCCAATTTCATTTCCTTGTCAATTTCGACTCAAATTCTTTTGATTCTCCAACCCTCTCTTTCTTCACTCTAATTGGCTCATTAACTCACATTCTTAGGCCGATATTGATGAGTGAATTTCTATTTGAGCTTTCTTCTTCACCAAGTATCTCTAATATGTGTTTTCGGTTTCATTTCATTTCCGCTTCAAATTATTTTGAATCTCCAACCCTCTCTTTCCTCACTCTAATTTGCTCATTAACTCACATTATTGGGGCAATGTTGTTTAGTGAATTTCTATTTGAGCTTTCTTCTTCACCAAGTATCTCTAATACGTGTTTTCAGTTTCATTTCCTTGTTAGTTCCGATTCAAGTTCTTTCGATTCTCCAACCCTCTCTTTCTTCACTCTAATTGGCTCATTAAGTCACATTCTTAAGCCAATTTTCTTGAGTGAATTTCTATTTGAGCTTTCTTCTTCACCAAGTATCTTTAATATGTGTTTTCGATTTCATTTCCTTGTCAATTCCAATTCAAATTCTTTTGAGTCTCTAACCCTCTCTTTCTTTACTCTAATTGGCTCATTAACTCACATTCCTAGGCCAATATTGTTGAGTGAATTTCTATTTAAGCTTTCTTCTTCACCGAGTATCTCTAATATGTGTTTTTGGTTTCATTTCCTTGTCAGTTCTGATTCAAATTCTTTTGATTCTCCATACCTCTCTTTCTTCACTCTAATTGGCTCATTAAGTCACATTCTTAGGCCAATATTGTTGAGTGAATTTCTATTTGAGCTTTCTTCTTCACCAAGTATCTCTAATATGTGTTTTCGTTTCATTTCCTTGTCAATTCTGATGCAAATTGTTTTGATTCTCCAACCCTCTCTTTGTTCACTCTAATTGGCTCATTAAGTCACATTCTTAGGCCAATATTGTTGAGGGAATTTCTATTTGAGGTTTCTTCTTCACCAAGTATCTCTAATATGTGTTTTCGGTTTCATTTCCTTGTCATTCGATTCAAATTCTTTTGATTCTCCAACCTCCCTTTCTTCACTCTAATTGGCTCATTAACTCACATTGTTAGGCCAATATTGTTTAGTGAATTTCTATTTGAGCTTTCTTCTTCACCAAGTATCTCTAATATGTGTTTTCGGTTTCATTTTCTTGTCAGTTCCAATTCAAATTCTTTTGATTCTCCAACCCGATCTTTCCTCACTCGAATTGGCTCATTAACTCACATTCTTCGGCCAATATTGTTGAGTGAATTTCAATTTGAGCTTTCTTCTTCATCAAGTATCTCTAATATGTGTTTTCGGTTTCATTTCCTTGTCAGTTCCGAATCAAATTCTTTTGATTCTCCAATCCTATCTTTCTTCAATCTAATTGGCTCATTAACTCACATTTTTAGTCCAATATTGGTTAGTGAATTTCTATTTGAGCTTTCTTCTTCACCAAGTATCTCTAATATGTGTTTTCGGTTTCATTTCCTAGTCAGTTCCGATTCAAATTCTTTTGATTCTCCAACCCTCTCTTTCTTCACTCTAATTGGCTCATTAACTCACATTACTAGGCCAATATTGTTTAGTGAATTTCTATTTGAGCTTTCTTCTTCACCAAGTATCTCTAATATGTGTTTTCGGTTTCATTTCATTGTTAGTTCCAATTCAAATTCTTTTGATAATCCAACCCTCTCTTTCTTCACTCTAATTGGTTCATTAACTCACATTCTTAGGCCAATATTGTTTAGTGAATTTCTATTTGAGCTTTCTTCTTCACCAAGTATCTCTAATATGTGTTTTCGGTTTCATTTCCTTGTCCATTCCGATTCAAATTCTTTTGATTCTCCAACCCTCTCTTTCTTCACTCTAATTGGCTCATTAACTCACATTCTTAGGCCAATATTGTTTAGTGAATTTCTATTTGAGCTTTCTTCTTCACCAAGTATCTCTAATATGTGTTTTCGGTTTCATTTCCTTGTCAGTTCTGATTCAAATTCTTTTGATTCTCCAACCCTGTCTTTCTTCACTCTAATTGGCTCATTAACTCACATTCTTAGGCCAATATTGATGAGTGAATTTCTATTTGAGCTTTCTTCTTCACCAAGTATCTCTAATATGTGTTTTCAGTTTCATTTCGTTGTCAGTTCCTTCTCAAATTCTTCGGATTCTCCAACCTTGTCTTTCCTCACTCTAATTGGCTCATTAACTCACATTCTTAGGCCAATATTGTTTAGTGAATTTCTATTTGAGCTTTCTTCTTCACCAAGTATCTCTAATATGTGTTTTCGGTTTCATTTCCTTATCAATTCCGATTCAAATTCTTTTGATTCTCCAACCCTCTCTTTCTTCACTCTAATTGGCTCATTAACTCACATTACTGGGCCAATATTGTTTAGTGAATTTCTATTTGAGCTTTCTTCTTCACCAAGTATCTCTAATATGTGTTTTCAGTTTCATTTCCTTGTCAGTTCCGATTCAAATTCTTTTGATTCTCCAACCCTCTCTTTCTTCACTCTAATTGGCTCATTAACTCACATTCTTAGGCCAATTTTGTTGAGTGAATTTCTATGTGAGCTTTCTTCTTAACCTAGTATCTCTAATATGTTTTTTCGATTTCATTTCCTTGTCAATTTCGATTCAAATTCTTTTGATTCTTCAACCCTCTCTTTCTTCACTCTAATTGGCTCATTAACTCACATTCTTAGGGCAATATTGTTGAGGGAATTTCTATTTGAGCTTTCTTCTTCACCAAGTATCTCTAATATGTGTTTTCGGTTTCATTTCCTTGTCAGTTTCGATTCAAATCCTTTTGATTCTCCAACCCTCTCTTTCTTCACTCTAATTGGCTCATTAACTCACATTCTTAGGCCAATATTGTTGAGTGAATTTCTATTTGAGCTTTCTTCTTCACCAAGTATCTCTAATATGTGTTTTTGGTTTCATTTCCTTGTCAATTCTGATTCAAATTCTTTTGATTCTCCAACCCTCTCTTTCTGCACTCTAATTGGCTCATTAACTCACATTCTTAGGCCAATATTATTGAGTGAATTTCTATTTGAGCTTTCTTCTTCACCAAGTATCTCTAATATGTGTTTTCGGTTTCATTTCCTTGTCAATTTCGATTCAAATTCTTTTGATTCTCCAACCCTCTCTTTCTTCACTCTAACTGGCTCATTAACTCACATTACTGGGCCAATATTGTTTAGTGAATTTCTATTTGAGCTTTCTTCTTCACCAAGTATCTCTAATATTTGTTTTTGGTTTCATTTCCGTGTCAGTTCCGATTCAAATTCTTTTGATTCTCCAACCGTCTCTTGCTTCACTGTAATTGGCTCATTAACTCACATTACTCGACCAATATTGTTTAGTGAATTTCTATTTGAGCTTTCTTCTTCACCAAGTATCTCTAATATGTGTTTTTGGTTTCATTTCCTTGTCAGTTTCGATTCAAATCCTTTTGATTCTCCAACCCTCTCTTTCTTCACTCTAATTGGCTAATTAACTCACATTCTTAGGCCAATATTATTGAGTGAATTTCTATTTGAGCTTTCTTCTTCACCAAGTATCTCTAATATGTGTTTTTGGTTTCATTTCCTTGTCAATTCCGATTCAAATTCTTTTGATTCTCCAACCCTCTCTTTCTTCACTCTAATTGCCTTATTAACTCACATTACTAGGCCAATATTGTTTAGTGAATTTCTATTTGAGCTATCTTCTTTACCAAGTATCTCTTATATGTGTTTTCGGTTTATTTCCTTGTCTGTTCCGATTCAAATTCTTTTGATTCCCCAACCCTCTCTTTCTTCAATCTAATTGGCTCATTAAGTCACATTCTTAGGCCAATATTGTTAAGTGAATTTTTGTTTAAACTTTCTTCTTCACCAAGTATCTCTAATATGTGTTTTCGGTTTCATTTCCTTGTCAGTTCCGATTCAAATTCTTTTGATTCCCCAACCCTCTCTTTCTTCACTCTAATTGGCTCATTAACTCACATTCTTAGGCAATATTGTTTAGTGAATTTCTATTTGAGCTTTCTTCTTCACCAAGTATCTCTAATATGTGTTTTCAGTTTCATTTTCTTGTCAGTTCGATTCAAATTCTTTTGATTCTCCAACCTCTCTTTCTTCACTCTAATTGGCTCATTAACTCACATTCTTAGCCAATATTGTTTAGTGAATTTCTATTTGAGCTTTCTTCTTCACCAAGTATCTCTAATATGTGTTTCCGGTTTCATTTCCTTGTCAATTCCGATTCAAATTCTTTTGATTCTCCAACCCTCTCTTTCTTCACTCTAATTGGCTCATTAACTCACATTCTTAGGCCAATATTGTTTAGTGAATTTCTGTTGAGCTTTCTTCTTCACCAAGTATCTCTAATATGTGTTTTAGGTTTCATTTCCTTGTCAGTTCTGATTCAAATTCTTTTGATTCTCCAACCCTCTCTTTCTTCACTCTAATTAGCTCATTAACTCACATTCTTAGGCCAATATTGTTGAGTGAATTTCTATTTGAGCTTTCTTCTTCACCAAGTATCCCTAATATGTGTTTGGTTTCATTTCCTTATCATTCGATTCAAATTCTTTTGATTCTCCAACCCTCTCTTTCTTCACTCTAATTAGCTCATTAACTAACATTCTTAGGCCAATATTGTTGAGTGAATTTCTATTTGAGCTTTCTTCTTCACCAAGTATCTCTAATATGTGTTTTTGGTTTCATTTCCTTGTCAGTTCCGATTCAAATTCTTTTGATTCTCCAACCCTCTCTTTCTTCACTCTAATTGGCTCATTAACTCACATTCTTAGGCCAATATTGTTGAGTGAATTTCTATTTGAGCTTTCTTCTTCACCAAGTATCTCTAATATGTGTTTTTCGTTTCATTTCCTTGTCAATTCCGATTCAAATTCTTTTGATTCTCCAACCCTCTCTTTCTTCACTCTAATTGGCTTATTAACTCACATTCTTAGGCCAATATTGTTGAGTGAATTTCTATTTGAGCTTTCTTCTTCACCAAGTATCTCTAATATGTTTTTTCGGTTTCATTTCCTTGTCAATTCCGATTCAAATTCTTTTGATTCTTCAATCCTCTCTTTCTTCACTCTAATTGGCTCATTAACTCACATTCTTAGGCCAATATTGTTGAGTGAATTTCTATTTGAGCTTTCTTCTTCACCAAGTATCTCTAATATGTGTTTTTGGTTTCATTTCCTTGTCATTCGATTCAAATTCTTTTGATTCTCCAACCTCTCTTTCTTTACTCTAATTGGCTCATTAACTCACATTCTTAGGCCAATAATGTTGAGTGAATTTCTATTTGAGCTTTCTTCTTCACCAAGTATCTCTAATATGTGTTTTCGGTTTCATTTCCTTGTCAATTCGATTCAAATTGTTTTGATTCTCCAACCCTCTCTTTCTTCACTCTAATTGGTTCATTAACTCACATTTTTAGGCCAATATTGTTTAGTGAATTTCCATTTGAGCTTTCTTCCTCACCAAGTATCTCTAATATGTGTTTTCGGTTTCATTTCCTTGTCATTTCCATTCAAATTCTTTTGATTCTCCAACCCTGTCTTTCTTCACTCTAATTGGCTCATTAACTCACATTCTTAGGCCAATATTGTTTAGTGAATTTCTATTTGAGCTTTCTTCTTCACCAAGTATCTCTAATATGTGTTTTCGATTTTATTTCCTTGTCAGTTCTGATTCAAATTCTTTTGATTCTCCAACCCTCTCTTTCTTCACTCTAATTGGCTCATTAACTCACATTCTTAGGCCAATATTGTTGAGTGAATTTCTATTTGAGCTTTCTTCTTCACCAAGTATCTCTAATATTTGTTTTCGTTTCATTTCCTTGTCAGTTCCGATTCAAATTCTTTTGATTCTCCAATCATATCTTTCTTCTATCTAATTGGCTCATTAACTCACATTCTTAGGCCAATATTGTTGAGTGAATTTCTATTTGAGCTTTCTTCTTCACCAAGTATCTCTAATATGTGTTTTCGGTTTCATTTCCTTGTCAATTCTGATTCAAATTCTTTTGATTCTCCAACCCTCTCTTTCTTCACTCTAATTGGCTCATTAACTCACATTCTTAGGCCAATATTGTTGAGTGAATTTCTATTTGAGCTTTCTTCTTCACCAAGTATCTCTAATATGTGTTTTCGGTTTCATTTCCTTGTCAGTTTCGATTCAAATTCTTTTGATTCTCCAACCCTCTCTTTCTTCACTCTAATTGGCTCATTAACTCACATTCTTAGGCCAATATTGTTGAGTGAATTTCTATTTGAGCTTTCTTCTTCACCAAGTATCTCTAATATGTGTTTTCGTTTCATTTCCTCGTCAATTCTGATTCAAATTCTTTTGATTCTCCAACCCTCTCTTTTTTCACTCTAATTGGCTCATTAACTCACATTCTTAGGCCAATATTTTTGAGTGAATTTCTATTTGAGCTTTCTTCTTCACCAAGTATCTCTAATATGTGTTTTCGGTTTCATTTCCTCGTCAATTCTGATTCAAATTCTTTTGATTCTCCAACGCTCTCTTTCTTCACTCTAATTGGCTCATTAACTCACATTACTAGGCCAATATTGTTTAGTGAATTTCTATTTGAGCTTTCTTCTTCACCAAGTATCTCTAATATGTGTTTTCGGTTTCATTTCCTCGTCAATTCTGATTCAAATTCTTTTGATTCTCCAACCCTCTCTTTTTTCACTCTAATTGGCTCATTAACTCACATTCTTAGGCCAATATTGTTGAGTCAATTTCTATTTGAGCTATCTTCTTCACCAAGTAATGTCTAATATGTGTTTTCGGTGTCATTTCCTTGTCAGTTCCGATTCAAATTCTTTTGATTCTCCAACCCTCTCTTTCTTCACTCTAATTGGCTCATTAAGTCACATTCTTAGGCCAATATTGTTTAGTGAATTTCTATTTAAGCTTTCTTCTTCACCAAGTATCTCTAATATGTGTTTTCGTTTCATTTCCTTGTCGATTCGATTCAAATTCTTTTGATTCTCCAACCCTCTCTTTCTTCACTCTAATTGGCTCATTAACTCACATTCTTAGGCCAATATTGTTTAGTGAATTTCTATTTGAGCTTTCTTCTTCACCAAGTATCTCTAATATGTGTTTTCGGTTTCATTTCCTTGTCAGTTCTGATTCAAATTCTTTTGATTCTCCAACCCTCTCTTTCTTCACTCTAATTGGCTCATTAACTCACATTCTTAGGCCAATATTGTTGAGTGAATTTCTATTTGAGCTTTCTTCTTCACCAAGTATCTCTAATATGTGTTTTCTGTTTCATTTCCTTGTCATTCGATTCAAATTCTTTTGATTCTCCAACCCTCTCTTTCTTCACTCTGATTGGCTCATTAACTCACATTCTTAGGCCAATATTGTTTAGTGAATTTCTATTTGAGCTTTCTTCTTCACCAAGTATCTCTAATATGTGTTTTCGGTTTCATTTCCTTGTCAGATCCAAGTCAAATTCTGTTGATTCTCCAACCCTCTCTTTCTTTACTCTAATTGGCTAATTAACTCAAATTCTTAGGCCAATATTGTTGAGTGAATTTCTAGTTGAGCTTTCTTCCTCACCAAGTATCTCTAATATGTGTTTTCGGTTTCATTTCCTTGTCAATTCCGATTTAAATTCTTTTGATTCTCCAACCCTCTCTTTCTTCACTCTAATTGGCTAATTAACTCACATTCTTAAGCCAATATTGTTGAGTGAATTTCTATTTGAGCTTTCATCTTCACTAAGTATCTCTAATATGTGTTATCGTCTTCATTTCATTGTCATTCGATTCAAATTCTTTTGATTCTCAAACCCTCTCTTTCTTCACTCTAATTGGCTCATTAACTCACATTCTTAGGCCAATATTGTTTAGTGAATTTCTATTTGAGCTTTCTTCTTCACCAAGTATCTCTAATATGTGTTTTCGTGTTCATTTCCTTGTCAATTCCGATTCAAATTCTTTTGATTCTCCAACCCTCTCTTTCTTCACTCTAATTGGCTCATTAACTCACATTCTTAGGCCAATATTGTTTAGTGAATTTCTATTTGAGCTATCTTCTTCACCAAGTATCTCTAATATGTGTTTTCGGTTTCATTTCCTTGTCAGTTCCGATTCAAATTCTTTTGATTCTCCAACCCTCTCTTTCTTCACTCTAATTGGCTCATTAACTCACATTCTTGGGCTAATATTATTGAGTGAATTTCTATTTGAGCTTTCTTCTTCACCAAGTATCTCTAATATGTGTTTTCGATTTTGATTTCCTTGTCAATTATGATTCCAATTCTTTTGATTCTACAACCCTCTCTTTCTGCACTCTAATTGGCTCTTTAGGACACATTCTTAGTCCAATATTATTTAGTGAATTTCTATTTGAGCTTTCTTCTTCACCAAGTATCTCTAATATGTGTTTTCGGTTTCATTTCCTTGTCCATTCCGATTCAAATTCTTTTGATTCTCCAACCCTCTCTTTCTTCACTCTAATTGGCTCATTAACTCACATTCTTAGGCCAATATTGTTTAGTGAATTTCTATTTGAGCTTTCTTCTTCACCAAGTATCTCTAATATGTGTTTTCGGTTTCAGTTCCTTGTGAATTTTAATTCAAATTCTTTTGATTCGCCAACACTCTCTTTCTTCACTCTAATTGGCTCATTAACTCACATTCTTAGGCCAATATTGCTTAGTGAATTTCTATTTAAGCTTTCTTCTTCACCAAGTACCTCTAATATGTGTTTTCGGTTTCATTTCCTTGCGAGTTTCGATACAAATTCTTTTGATTCTCTAACCCTCTCTTCCTTCACTCTAATTGGCTCATTAAGTCACATTCTTAGGCCAATATTGATGAGTGAATTTCTATTTGAGCTTTCTTCTTCACCAAGTATCTCTAATATGTGTTTTGGTTTCATTTCCTTGTCATTCGATTCAAATTCTTTTGATTCTCCAACCCTCTCTTTCTTCACTCTAATTGGCTCATTAACTCACATTACTAGGCCAATATTGTTTAGTGAATTTCTATTTGAGCTTTCTTCTTCACCAAGTATCTCTAATATGTGTTTTCAGTTTCATTTCCTTGTCAATTCCGATTCAAATTCTTTTGATTCTTCAACCCTCTCTTTCTTTACTCTAATTGGCTCATTAACTCACATTCTTAGGCCAATATTGTTGAGTGAATTTCTATTTGAGCTTTCTTCTTCACCAAGTATCTCTAATATGTGTTTTCGGTTTCATTTCCTTGTCAGTTCTGATTCAAATTCTTTTGATTCTCCAACCCTCTCTTTCTTCACTCTAATTGGCTCATTAACTCACATTACTAGGCCAATATTGTTTAGTGAATTTCTATTTGAGCTTTCTTCTTCACCAAGTATCTCTAATATGTGTTTTCGGTTTCATTTCCTTGTCAATTCTGATTCAAATTCTTTTGATTCTCCAACCCTCTCTTTCTTCACTCTAATTGGCTCATTAACTCACATTCTTAGGCCAATATTGTTGAGTGAATTTCTATTTGAGCTTTCTTCTTCACCAAGTATCTCTAATATGTGTTTTCGGTTTCATTTCCTTGTCAGTTCTGATTCAAATTCTTTTGATTCTCCAACCCTCTCTTTCTTCACTCTAATTGGCTCATTAACTCACATTCTTAGGCCAATATTGTTGAGTGAATTTCTATTTGAGCTTTCTTCTTCACCAAGTATCTCTAATATGTGTTTTTGGTTTCATTTCCTTGTCAATTCCGATTCAAATTCTTTTGATTCTCCAACCCTCTCTTTCTTCACTCTAATTGGCTCATTAACTCACATTCTTAGGCCAATATTGTTTAGTGAATTTCTATTTGAGCTTTCTTCTTCACCAAGTATCTCTAATATGTGTTTTGGTTTCATTTCCTTGTCAATTCGATTCAAATTCTTTTGATTCTCCAACCCTCTCTTTCTTCACTCTAATTGGCTCATTAACTCACATTCTTAGGCCAATATTGTTTAGTGAATTTCTATTTGAGCTTTCTTCTTCACCAAGTATCTCTAATATGTGTTTTCGGTTTCATTTCCTTGTCAGTTCTGATTCAAATTCTTTTGATTCTCCAACCCTCTCTTTCTTCACTCTAATTGGCTCATTAACTCACATTCTTAGGCCAATATTGTTTAGTGAATTTCTATTTAAGCTTTCTTCCTCTCCAAGTATCTCTAATATGTGTTTTCGGTTTCATTTCCTTGTCGGTTTCGATTCAAATTCTTTTGATTCTCCAACCCTGTCTTTGTTCACTCTAATTGGCTCTTTAACTGACATTCTTAGGCAATATTGTTTAGTGAATTGCTATTTGAGCTTTCTTCTTCACCAAGTATCTCTAATATGTGTTTTCGGATTCATTTCCTTGTCTGTTCTGATTCAAATTCTTTTGATTCTCCAACCCTCTCTTTCTTCACTCTAATTGGCTCCTTAAGTCACATTCTTAAGCGAATATTGTTGAGTGAATTTCTATTTGAGATTTCTTTTTCACCAAGTATCTCTAATATGTGTTTTCGGTTTCATTTCCTTGTCCATTCCGATTCAAATTCTTTTGATTCTCCAACCCTCTCTTTCTTCACTCTAATTGGCTCATTAACTCACATTCTTAGGCCAATATTGTTTAGTGAATTTCTATTTGAGCTTTCTTCTTCACCAAGTATCTCTAATATGTGTTTTTACTTTCATTTCCATGTCAGTTCCGAATCAAATTCTTTTGATTCTTTAACCCTCTCTTTCTTTACTCTAATTGGCTCATTAAATCACATTATTAGGACAATATTGTTGAGTGAATTTCTATTTGAGCTTTCTTCTTCACCAAGTATCACTAATATGTGTTTTCGGTTTCATTTCCTTGTCAATTCCGATTCAAATTCTTTTGATTCCCGAACCCTCTCCTTCTTCGCTCTAATTGGCTCATTAACTCACATTCTTGGGCCAATATTGTTTAGTGAATTTCTATTTCAGCTTTCTTCTTCACCAAGAATCTCTAATATGTGTTTTCGGTTTCATTTCCATGTCATTTTCGATTCAAATTCTTTCAATTCTCCAACACTTTCTTTCTTCACTCTAATTGGCCCATTAACTCACATTCTTAGGCCAATATTGTTTAGTGAATTTCTATTTGAGCTTTCTTCTTCACCAAGTATCTCTAATATGTGTTTTCGTTTCATTTCCTTGTCAATTCCGATTCAAATTCTTTTGATTCTCCAACCCTCTCTTTCTTCACTCTAATTGGCTCATTAAGTCACATTCTTAGGCCAATATTGTTTAGTGAATTTCTATTTGAGCTTTCTTCTTCACCAAGTATCTCTAATATGTGTTTTTAGTTTCATTTCCTTGTCAGTTCTGATTCAAATTCTTTTGATTCTCCAACCCTCTCTTTCTTCACTCTAATTGGCTCATTAACTCACATTCTTAGGCCAATATTGTAGAGTGAATTTCTATTTGAGCTTTCTTCTTAACCAAGTATCTCTAATATGTGTTTTCGGTTTCATTTCCTTGTCAGTTCCGATTCAAATTCTTTTGATTCTCCAACCCTCTCTTTCTTCACTCTAATTGGCTCATTAACTCACATTCTTAGGCCAATATTGTTGAGTGAATTTCTATTTGAGCTTTCTTCTTCACCAAGTATCTCTAATATGTGTTTTCCGATTCAAATTCTTTTGATTCTCCAACCCTCTCTTTCTGCACTCTAATTGGCTCATTAACTCACATTCTTAGGCCAATATTATTGAGTGAATTTCTATTTGAGCTTTCTTCTTCACAAAGTATCTCTAATATGTGTTTTTGGTTTCATTTCCTTGTCAGTTCCGATTCAAATTATTTTGATTCTCCAACCCTCTCTTTCTTCACTCTAATTGGCTCATTAACTCACATTCTTAGGCCAATATTGTTGAGTGAATTTCTATTTGAGCTTTCTTCTTCACCAAGTATCACTAATATGTGTTTTCGCTTTCATTTCCTTGTCAATTCCGATTCAAATTCTTTTGATTCTTCAACCCTCTCTTTCTTTACTCTGATTGGCTCATTAACTCACATTCTGTAGCCAATATTGTTGAGTGAATTTCTATTTGAGCTTACTTCATCACCAAGTATCACTAATATGTGTTTTCAGTTTCATTTCCTTGTCAATTCCGATTCAAATTCTTTTGATTCTCCAACCCTCTCTTTCTTCACTCTAATTGGCTCATTAACTCACATTCTTAGGCCAATATTGTTGAGTGAATTTCTATTTGAGCTTTCTTCTTCACCAAGTATCTCTAATATGTTTTTTCGGTTTCATTTCCTTGTCAGTTCCGATTCAAATTCTTTTGATTCTCCAACCCTCTCTTTCTTCACTCTAATTGGCTCATTAAGTCACATTCTTAGGCCAATATTGTTTAGTGAATTTCTATTTGAGCTTTCTTCTTCACCAAGTATCTCTAATATGTGATTTTGGTTTCATTTCCTTGTCAGTTCCGATTCAAATTCTTTTGATTCTCCAACCCTCTCTTTCTTCACTCTAATTGGCTCATTAACTCACATTACTAGGCCAATATTGTTTAGTGAATTTCTATTTGAGCTTTCTTCTTCACCAAGTATCTCTAATATGTGGTTTTGGTTTCATTTCCTTGTCATTCGATTCAAATTCTTTTGATTCTCCAACCTCTCTCTTCTTCACGCTAATTGGCTCATTAACTCACATTCTTAGGCCAATATTGTTTAGTGAATTTCTATTTGAGCTTTCTTCTTCACCAAGTATCTCTAATATGTGTTTTTGGTTTCATTTCCTTGTCAGTTCTGATTCAAATTCTTTTGATTCTCCAACCCTCTCTTTCTTCACTCTAATTGGCTCATTAACTCACATTCTTAGGCCAATATTGTTTAGTGAATTTCTATTTGAGCTTTCTTCTTCACCAAGTATCTCTAATATGTGTTTTCGGTTTCATTTCCTTGTCAGTTCTGATTCAAATTCTTTTGATTCTCCAACCCTCTCTTTCTTCACTCTAATTGGCTCATTAACTCACATTCTTAGGCCAATATTGTTTAGTGAATTTCTATTTGAGCTTTCTTCTTCACCAAGTATCTCTAATATGTGCTTTTGGTTTCATTTCCTTGTCAGTTCCGATTCAAATTCTTTTGATTCTCCAACCCTCTCTTTCTTCACTCTAATTGGCTCATTAACTCACATTCTTAGGCCAATATTGTTTAGTGAATTTCTATTTGAGCTTTCTTCTTCACCAAGTATCTCTAATATGTGTTTTCGGTTTCATTTCCTTGTCAGTTCCGATTCAAATTCTTTTGATTCTCCAACCCTCTCTTTCTTCACTCTAATTGGCTCATTAACTCACATTCTTAGGCCAATATTGTTGAGTGAATTTCTATTTGAGCTTTCTTCTTCACCAAGTATCTCTAATATGTGTCTTTGGTTTCATTTCCTTGTCATTTCGATTCAAATTCTTTTGATTCTCCAACCCACTCTTTCTTCACTCTAATTGGCTCATTAACTCACATTCTTAGGCCAATATTGATGAGTGAATTTCTATTTGAGCTTTCTTCTTCACCAAGTATCTCTAATATGTGTTTTCGGTTTCATTTCCATGTCATTTCCGATTCAAATTCTTTTGATTCTCCAACCTTGTCATTCTTCACTCTAATTGGCTCATTAACTCACATTCTTAGGCCAATATTGTTTAGTGAATTTCTATTTGAGCTTTCTTCTTCACCAAGTATCTCTAATATGTGTTTTCGGTTTCATTTCCTTGTCAGATTCGATTCAAATTCTTTTGATTCTCCAACCCTCTCTTTCTTCACTCTAATTGGCTCATTAACTCACATTCTTAGGCCAATATTGTTTAGTGAATTTCTATTTGAGCTTTCTTCTTCACCAAGTATCTCTAATATGTGTTTTCGGTTTCATTTCCTTGTCAGTTCTGATTCAAATTCTTTTGATTCTCCAACCCTCTCTTTCTTCACTCTAATTGGCTCATTAACTCACATTCTTAGGCCAATATTGTTTAGTGAATTTCTAGTTAAGCTTTCTTCTTCACCGAGTATCTCTAATATCTGTTTTCAGTTTCATTTCCTTATCAATCTGATTCAAATTCTTTTGATTCTCCAACCCTCTCTTTCTTCACTCTAATTGGCTCATTAACTCACATTCTTAGGCCAATATTGTTGAGTGAATTTCTATTTGAGCTTTCTTCTTCACCAAGTATCTCTAATATGTGTTTTCGATTTCATTTCCTTGTCAGTTCCGATTCAAATTCTTTTGATTCTCCAACCCTCTCTTTCTTCACTCTAATTGGCTCATTAACTCACATTCTTAGGCCAATATTGTTTAGTGAATTTCTATTTGAGCTTTCTTCTTCACCAAGTATCTCTAATATGTGTTTTCGGTTTCATTTCCTTGTCAATTTCGATTCAAATTCTTTTGATTCTCCAACCCTCTCTTTCTTCACTCTAATTGGCTCATTAACTCACATTACTAGGCCAATATTGTTTAGTGAATTTCTATTTGAGCTTTCTTCTTCACCAAGTATCTCTAATATGTGTTTTCGGTTTCATTTCCTTGTCAGTTCTGATTCAAATTCTTTTGATTCTCCAACCCTCTCTTTCTTCACTCTAATTGGCTCATTAACTCACATTACTGGGCCAATATTGTTTAGTGAATTTCTATTTGAGCTTTCTTCTTCACCAAGTATCTCTAATATGTGTTTTCGATTTCATTTCCTTGTCAATTCTGATTCAAATTCTTTTGATTCTCCAACCCTCTCTTTCTTCACTCTAATTGGCTCATTAACTCACATTCTTAGGCCAATATTGTTGAGTGAATTTCTATTTGAGCTTTCTTCTTCACCAAGTATCTCTAATATGTGTTTTTGGTTTCATTTCCTTGTCAGTTCCGATTCAAATTCTTTTGATTCTCCAACCCTCTCTTTCTTCACTCTAATTGGCTCATTAACTCACATTCTTAGGCCAATATTGTTGAGTGAATTTCTATTTGAGCTTTCTTCTTCACCAAGTATCTCTAATATGTGATTTCGGTTTCATTTCCTTGTCAGTTCCGATTCAAATTCTTTTGATTCTCCAACCCTCTCTTTCTTCACTCTAATTGGCTCATTAACTCACATTACTGGGCCAATATTGTTTAGTGAATTTCTATTTGAGCTTTCTTCTTCACCAAGTATCTCTAATATGTGTTTTCGGTTTCATTTCCTTGTCAGTTCTGATTCAAATTCTTTTGATTCCCCAACCCTCTCTTTCTTCACTCTAATTGGCTCATTAACTCACATTCTTAGGCCAATATTGTTTAGTGAATTTCTATTTGAGCTTTCTTCTTCACCAAGTATCTCTAATATGTGTTTTCGGTTTCATTTCCTTGTCAATTTCGATTCAAATTCTTTTGATTCTCCAACCCTCTCTTTCTTCACTCTAATTGGCTCATTAACTCACATTCTTAGCCAATATTGTTTAGTGAATTTCTAGTTGAGCTTTCTTCTTCACCAAGTATCTCTAATTTGTGTTTTGGTTTCATTTCCTTGTCAGTTCGATTCAAATTATTTTGATTCTCCAACCCTCTCTTTCTTCACTCTAATTGGCTCATTAACTCACATTCTTAGGCCAATATTGTTTAGTGAATTTCTATTTGAGCTTTCTTCTTCACCAAGTATCATTAATATGTGTTTTGAATTTCATTTCCTTGTCAGATCCGATTCAAATTCTTTTGATTCTCCAACCCTCTCTTTCTTCACTCTAATTGGCTCATTAACTCACATTCTTAGGCCAATATTGTTTAGTGAATTTCTATTTGAGCTTTCTTCTTCACCAAGTATCTCTAATATGTGTTTTCAGTTTCATTTCCTTGTCAATTCCGATTCAAATTCTTTTGATTCTCCAACCCTCTCTTTCTTCACTCTAATTGGCTCATTAACTCACATTCTTAGGCCAATATTGTTTAGTGAATTTCTATTTGAGCTTTCTTCTTCACCAAGTATCTCTAATATGTGTTTTCGGTTTCATTTCCTTGTCAGTTCCGATTCAAATTCTTTTGATTCTCCAACCCTCTCTTTCTTCACTCTAATTGGCTCATTAACTCACATTACTGGACCAATATTGTTTAGTGAATTTCTATTTGAGCTTTCTTCTTCACCAAGTATCTCTAATATGTGTTTTCGGTTTCATTTCCTTGTCAGTTCCGATTCAAATTCTTTTGATTCTCCAACCCTCTCTTTCTTCACTCTAATTGGCTCATTAACTCACATTCTTAGGCCAATATTGTTGAGTGAATTTCTATTTGAGCTTTCTTCTTCACCAAGTATCTCTAATATGTGTTTTCGGTTTCATTTCCTTGTCAATTCTGATTCAAATTCTTTTGATTCTCCAACCCTCTCTTTCTTCACTCTAATTGGCTCATTAACTCACATTCTTAGGCCAATATTGTTGAGTGAATTTCTATTTGAGCTTTCTTCTTCACCAAGTATCTCTAATATGTGTTTTTGGTTTCATTTCCTTGTCAGTTCCGATTCAAATTCTTTTGATTCTCCAACCCTCTCTTTCTTCACTCTAATTGGCTCATTAACTCACATTCTTAGGCCAATATTGTTTAGTGAATTTCTATTTGAGCTTTCTTCTTCACCAAGTATCTCTAATATATGTTTTCAGTTTTATTTCCTTGTCGGTACCGATTCAAATTCTTTCGATTCTCCAACCCCCTCTTTATTCACTCTAATTGGCTCATTAACTCACATTCTTAGGCCAATATTGTTTAGTGAATTTCTATTTGAGCTTTCTTCTTCACCAAGTATCTCTAATATGTGTTTTCGGTTTCATTTCCTTGTCAATTCTGATTCAAATTCTTTTGATTCTCCAACCCTCTCTTTCTTCACTCTAATTGGCTCATTAACTCACATTACTGGGCCAATATTGTTTAGTGAATTTCTATTTGAGCTTTCTTCTTCACCAAGTATCTCTAATATGTGTTTTCGGTTTCATTTCCTGGTCAGTTTCGATTCAAATTCTTTTGATTCCCCAACCCTCTCTTTCTTCACTCTAATTGGCTCATTAACTCACATTCTTAGGCAATATTGTTTAGTGAATTTGTATTTGAGCTTTCTTCTTCACCAAGTATCTCTAATATGTGTTTTTGGTTTCATTTCCTTGTCAATTCTGATTCAAATTCTTTTGATTCTCCAACCCTCTCTTTCTTCACTCTAATTGGCTCATTAACTCACATTCTTAGGCCAATATTGTTTAGTGAATTTCTATTTGAGCTTTCTTCTTCACCAAGTATCTCTAATATGTGTTTTCGGTTTCATTTCCTTGTCAATTCCGATTCAAATTCTTTTGATTCTCCAACCCTCTCTTTCTTCACTCTAATTGGCTCATTAACTCACATTCTTAGGCCAATATTGTTTAGTGAATTTCTATTTGAGCTTTCTTCTTCACCAAGTATCTCTAATATGTGTTTTCGGTTTCATTTCCTTGTCAGTTCCGATTCAAATTCTTTTGATTCTCCAACCCTCTCTTTCTTCACTCTAATTGGCTCATTAACTCACATTCTTAGGCCAATATTGTTTAGTGAATTTCTATTTAAGCTTTCTTCTTCACCGAGTATCTCTAATACGTGTTTTCGGTTTCATTTCCTTATCGATTCGATTCAAATTCTTTTGATTCTCCAACCCTCTCTTTTTTTACTCTAATTGGCTCATTAACTCACATTCTTAGGCCAATATTGTTTAGTGAATTTCTATTTGAGCTTTCTTCTTCACCAAGTATCTCTAATATGTTTTTTTAGTTGAGCT
>JAVHNK010000015.1:27500-182062 GCA_031216115.1 Senna siamea | reverse complement strand
GAGATATTAAGCATGTGAAATGAAACCAAAACACATATTAGAGATACTTTGGTGAAGAAGAAAGCTCAAATTAGAAATTCACTCAACAATATTGGCTCTAAGAATGTGAGTTAATGAGCCAATTAGAGTGAGGAAAGATGTGGGTTGGAGAATCAAAAGAATTTGAATCTGAATCGGACAAGGAAATGAAACCGAAAACACATATAAGCGACACTTGGTGAAGAAGATAGTTCAAATATAAATTCACTCATCAATATTGGCCTAAGAATGTGACTTAATGAGCCAATTAGAGCGAAGAAAGAGAGGGTTGGAGAATCAAAAGAAGTTGAATCGCAACTGACAAGGAAATAAAGCCAAAAACACATATTAGAGATACTTGGTGAAGAAGAAAGCTTAAATAGAAATTCACTAAAAAATATTGGCCTAAGAATGTGAGTTAATGAGCCAATTAGAGTGAAGAAAGATAAGGTTGAGAATCAAAAGAATTTGAATCTGAACTGGATAAGGAAATGAAATCAAAAACACATATTAGAGATACTTGGTGAAGAAGAAAGCTCAAATAGAAATTCACTCATCAGTATAGGCCTAAGAATGTGAGTTAATGAGCCAATTAGAGTGAAGAAAGAGAGGGTTGGCAAATCAAAAGAATTTGAATCAGAAATAACAAGGAAATGAGACCGAAACACATATTTGAGATACTTTGTGAAGAAGAAAGCTCAAATAGAAATTCACCATCAATATTAGTCTAAGAATGTGAGTTAATGAGCCAATTAGAGTGAAGAAAGAGAGGGTTAGATTTTCAAAAGAATTTGAATCTGAATTGACAAGGAAATGAAATCGAAAACACATATTAGAGATACTTGGTGAAGAAGAAAGCTCAAATAGAAATTTACTAAACAATATTGGCCCAGTAATTTAAGTTAATGAGTCAATTAGAGTGAAGAAAGAGAGGGTTGGATTTTCAAAAGAATTTGTGTAGGGCCTGACAAGGAAATGAAACCGAAAACACATATTAGAGATACTTGGTGAAGAAGAAAGCTCAAATAGAAATTCACTCAATAATATTGGCCTAAGAATGTGAGTTAATGAGCCAATTAGAGTGCAGAAAGAGAGGGTTGGAGAATCAAAAGAATTTGAACTTGGAACTAACAAGGAAATGAAACCGAATACACATATTAGAGATACTTGGTGAAGAAGAAAGCTCAAATAGAAATTCACTAAGCAATATTGGCCCAGTAATGTGAGTTAATGAGCCAATTAGAGTGAAGAAAGAGAGGGTTGGAGAATCAAAAGAATTTGAATCGAAACTGACAAGGAAATGAAACCAAAAACACATATTAGAGATACTTGGTGAAGAAGAAAGCTCAAATAGAAATTCACTCAACAATATTGGCCTAAGAATGTGAGTTAATGAGCCAATTAGAGTGAAAAAAGAGAGGGTTGGAGAATCAATAGAATTTGAATCAGAACTGACAAGGAAATGAAACCAAAAACACATATTAGAGATACTTGGTGAAGAAGAAAGCTCGAAGAGAAATTCACTAAACAATATTGGCCTAAGAATATGACTCAATGAGCCAATTATGTTTTAGGAAAGAGACGGTTGGAGAATCAAAAGAATTTGAATATGAATTGACAAGGAAATGAAACCAAAAACACATATTAGAGATACTTGGTGAAGAAGAAAGCTCAAATAGAAATTCACTAAACAATATTGGCCTAAGAATGTGAGTTAATGAGCCAATTAGAGTGAAGAAAGAGAGGGTTGGATTTTCAAAAGAACTTGAATCGGAACTGATAAGAAAATGAAACCGAAAACACATATTGGAGATACTTGGTGAAGAAGAAAGCTCAAATAGAAATTCACTAAACAATATTGGTCCAGTAATGTGAGTTAATGAGCCAATTAGAGTGAAGAAAGAGAGGGTTGGAGAATCAAAAGAATTTGAATCGAAACTGACAAGGAAATGAAACCGAAAACACATATTAGAGATACTTGGTGAAGAAGAAAGCTCAAATAGAAATTCACTAAACAATATTGGCCTAAGAATGTGAGTTAATGAGCCAATTAGAGTGAAGAAAGACAGGGTTGGAGAATCAAAAGAATTTGAATCGGAACTGACAAGGAAATGAAACCGAAAACACATATTAGAGATACTTGGTGAAGAAGAAAGCTCAAATAGAAATTCACTCATCAATATCGGCCTAAGAATGTGAGTTAATGAGCCAATTAGAGTGAAGAAAGAGAGGGTTGGATTTTCAAAAGAATTCGAATCGGAACTGACAAGGAAATGAAACCGAAAACACATATTGGAGATACTTGGTGAAGAAGAAAGCTCAATAGAAATTCACTAAACAATTTTGCACTAAGAATGTGAGTTAATGAGCTCATTAGAGTGAAGAAAAGAGAAAGTTGGAGAATCAAAAGAATTTGAATGGAACTCACAAGGAAATGAAACCGAAAACACATATTAGAGATACTTGGTGAAGAAGAAAGGCTCAAATAGAAATTCACTAAAACAATATTATCCTAAGAATGAGTTAATGAGCCAATTAGAGTGAAGAAAGAGAGGGTTGAGAATCAAAAGAATTTGAACTTAATCGATAAGGAAATGAAACTAAAACACATATTAGAGATACTTGGTGAAGAAGAAAGCTCAAATAGAAATTCACTCAACAATATTGGCCTAAGAATGTGAGTTAATGTGCCAATTATAGTAAAGAAAGAGAGGGTTGAAGAATCAAAAGAATTTGAATCGGAATTGACAAGGAAATGAAACCGAAAACACATATTAGTGATACTTGGTGAAGAAGAAAGCTTCAATAGAAATTCACTCAACAATATTGCCCTAAGAATGTGAGTTAATGAGCCAATTAGAGTGAAGAAAGAGAGGGTTGGAGAATCAAAAGAATTTGAATCGAAACTGACAAGGGAATGAAACCTAAATCACATATCAGAGATAGTTGGTGAAGAAGAAAGCTCAAATAGAAATTCACTCATCAATATTGGCCTAAGAATGTGAGTTAATGAGCCAATTAGAGTGAAGAAAGAGAGGGTTGGATTTTCAAAAGAATTCGAATCGAAATTGACAAGGAAATGAAACCAAAAACACATATTAGAGATACTTGGTGAAGAAGAAAGCTCAAATAGAAATTCACTAAACAATATTGGCCCAGTAATGTGAGTTAATGAGCCAATTAGAGTGAAGAAAGAGAGGTTGGAGAATCAAAAGAATTTGAATCGTAACTTACAAGGAAAATGAATCCAAAAACACATATTAGAGATACTTGGTGAAGAAGAAAGCTCAAATAGAAATTCACTCAACAATATTGGTCCAGTAATGTGAGTTAATGAGCCAATTAGAGTGAAGAAAGAGAGGGTTGGAGAATCAAAAGAATTTGAATCGGAACTGACAAGGAAATAAAACCAAAAACACATATTAGAGATACTTGGTGCAGAAGAAAGCTCAAATAGAATTTCACTCAACAATATTGGCCTAAGAATGTGAGCTAATGAGCCGAAGTGAAGAAAGAGAGGGTTGTTGAGAATCAAAAGAATTTGAATCCTGAATCGACAAGGAAATGAAATCCAAAACACATATTAGAGATACTTGGTGAAGAAGAAAGCTCAAATAGAAATTCACTCAACAATATTACGAAGAATGTGGAGTTAATGAGCCAATTAGAGTGAAGAAAGAGAGGGTCGGGGAATCAAAAGAATGTGAATCAGAACCGACAAGAAAATGAGGTCGAAAACACATATTAGAGATACTTGAAGAAGAAGAAAGCTAAAATAGAATTCACTCAATAATATTGGCCTAAGAATGTGACTTAATGAGCCAATTAGAGTGAAGAAAGGTAGGTTGAGAATCAAAAGAATTTGAATCGAAACCTGACAAAGAAATGAAACCAAAACACATATTAGAGATACTTTTGGTGAAGAAGAAAAAAGCTCAAATAGAAATTCACTAAACAATATTGGCCTAAGAATGTGAGTTAATGAGCCAATTAGAGTGAAGAAAGACAGGGTTGGAGAATCAAAAGAATTTGAATCGAAACTGACAAGAAAATCAAACCGAAAACATATTAGAGATACTTGGTGAAGAAGAAAGCTCAAATAGAAATTCACTCATCAATATTGGCCTAAGAATGTGAGTTAATGAGCCAATTAGAGTGAAGAAAGAGAGGGTTGGATTTTCAAAAGAATTCGAATCGGAACTGACAAGGAAATGAAACCGAAAACACATATTAGAGATACTTGGTGAAGAAGAAAGCTCAAATAGAAATTCACTCATCAATATTGGCCTAAGAATGTGAGTTAATGAGCCAATTAGAGTGAAGAAAGAGAGGGTTGGAGAATCAAAAGAATTTGAATCAGAAATGACAAGGAAATGAAACCGAAAACACATATTAGAGATACTTGGTGAAGAAGAAAGGTTAATAGAAATTCACTCAACAACATTGGCCTAAGAATGTGAGTTAATGAGCCAATTAGAGTGAAGAAAGACAGGGTTGGAGAATCAAAAGAATTTGAATCGAAACTGACAAGGAAATGAAACTGAAAACACATATTAGAGATACTTGGTGAAGAAGAAAGCTCAAATAGAAATTCACTAAACAATATTGGCCTAAGAATGTGAGTTAATGAGCCAATTAGAGTGAAGAAAGAGAGGGTTGGAGAATCAAAAGAATTTCAATCGGAACTGACAAGGAAATGAACCCAAAACACATATTAAGAGATACTTGGTGAAGAAGAAAGCTCAAATAGAAATTCACTAAACAATATTGGCCTAAGAATGTGAGTTAATGAGCCAATTAGAGTGAAGAAAGAGAGGGTTGGAGAATCAAAAGAATTAATCGAATCGACAAGGAAATGAAACCGAAAACACATATTAGAGATACTTGGTGAAGAAGAAAGCTCAAATAGAAATTCACTAAACAATATTGGCCTAAGAATGTGAGTTAATGAGCCACCAGAGTGAAGAAAGAGAGGGTTGGAGAATCAAAAGAATTTGAATCTAATCGACAAGGAAATGAAATCAAAAGCACATATTAGAGATACTTGGTGAAGAAGAAAGCTCAAATAGAAATTCACTCATCAATATTGGCCTAAGAATGTGAGTTAATGAGCCAATTAGAGTGAAGAAAGAGAGGGTTGGATTTTCAAAAGAATTCGAATCGGAACTGACAAGGAAATGAAATTGAAAACACATATTAGAGATACTTGGTGAAGAAGAAAGCTCAAATAGAAATTCACTCATCAATATTGGCCTAAGAATGTGAGTTAATGAGCCAATTAGAGTGAAGAAAGAGAGGGTTGGAGAATCAAAAGAATTTGAATCGAAACTGACAAGAAAATCAAACCGAAAACATATTAGAGATACTTGGTGAAGAAGAAAGCTCAAATAGAAATTCACTAAACAATATTGGCCTAAGAATGTGAGTTAATGAGCCAATTAGAGTGAGGAAAGACAGGGTTGGAGAATCAAAAGAATTTGAATCGAACTGACAAGGAAATGAACCCGAATACACATATTTGAGATACTTTGTGAAGAAGAAAGCTCAAATAGAAATTCACTCATCAATATTGGCCTAAGAATGTGAGTTAATGAGCCAATTAGAGTGAAGAAAGAGAGGGTTGGAGAATCAAAAGAATTTGAATCGGAACTGACAAGGAAATGAAACCGAAAACACATATTAGAGATACTTGGTGAAGAAGAAAGCTCAAATAGAAATTCACTCATCAATATTGGCCTAAGAATGTGAGTTAATGAGCCAATTAGAGTGAAGAAAGAGAGGGTTGGAGAATCAAGAGAATTGGAATCGGAACTGACAAGGAAATGAAACCGAAAACACATATTAGAGATACTTGGTGAAGAAGAAAGCTCAAATAGAAATTCAATTAAACAATATTGGCCTAAGAATGTGAGTTAATGAGCCAATTAGAGTGAAGAAAGATAGGTTGGAGAATCAAAAGAATTTCAATCTGAACTGACAAGGAAATGAAACCGAAAACACATATTAGAGATACTTGGTGAAGAAGAAAGCTCAAATAGAAATTCACTCATCAATATCGGCCTAAGAATGTGAGTTAATGATCCAATAAGAGTGAAGAAAGAGAGGGTTGGATTTTCAAAAGAATTCGAATCGGAACTGACAAGGAAATGAAACCGAAAACACATATTAGAAATACTTGGTGAAGAAGAAAGTTTAAAAGAAATACACTCAACAACATTAGCCTAAGAATGTGAGTTAATGAGCCAATTAGAGTAAAGAAAGAGAGGGTTGGAGAATCAAAAGAATTTGAATCGGAACTGACAAGGAAATGAAACCGAAAACACATATTAGAGATACTTGGTGAAGAAGAAAGCTCAAATAGAAATTCACTAAACAATATTGGCCCAGTAATGTGAGTTAATGAGCCAATTAGAGTGAAGAAAGAGAGGGTTGGAGAATCAAAAGAATTTGAATCGGAACTGACAAGGAAATGAAATCGAAAACACATATTAGAGATACTTGGTGAAGAAGAAAGCTCAATAGAAATTCACTAAACAATATTGGTCCAGTAATGTGAGTTAATGAGCCAATTAGAGTGAAGAAAGAGAGGGTTAGAGAATCAAAAGAATTTGAATCGGAACTGACAAGGAAATGAAACCGAAAACACATATTAGAGATACTTGGTGAAGAAGAAAGCTCAAATAGAAATTCACTCATCAATATTGGCCTAAGAATGTGAGTTAATGAGCCAATTAGAGTGAAGAAAGAGAGGGTTGGATTTTCAAAAGAATTCGAATCGGAACTGACAAGGAAATGAAACCGAAAACACATATTAGAGATACTTGGTGAAGAAGAAAGCTCAAATAGAAATTGACTCATCAATATTGGCCTAAGAATGTGAGTTAATGAGCCAATTAGAGTGAAGAAAGACAGGGTTGGAGAATCAAAAGAATTTGAATCGAAACTGACAAGAAAATGAAACCGAAAACACATATTAGAGATACTTGGTGAAGAAGAAAGCTCAAATAGAAATTCACTCATCAATATTGGCCAAGAATGTGAGTTAATGAGCCAATTAGAGTGAAGAAAGACAGGGTTGGAGAATCAAAAGAATTTGAATCGGAACTTACAAGAAAATGAAAGTGAAAACACATATTGGAGATACTTGGTGAAGAAGAAAGCTCAAATAGAAATTCACTCATCAATATTGGCCTAAGAATGTGAGTTAATGAGCCAATTAGAGCGAAGAAAGAGAGGGTTGGAGAATCAAAAGAATCTGAATCGGAACCGACAAGGAAATGAAACCGAAAACACATATTAGAGATACTTGGTGAAGAAGAAAGCTCAAATAGAAATTCACTCATCAATATTGGCCTAAGAATGTGAGTTAATGAGCCAATTAGAGTGAAGAAAGAGAGGGTTGGATTTTCAAAAGAATTTGAATCGAACTCGACAAGGAAATGAAACCGAAACACATATTAGTGATACTTGGTGAAGAAGAAAGCTCAAATAGAAATTCACTCAACAATATTGGCCTAAGAATGTGAGTTAATGAGCCAATTAGAGTGAAGAAAGAGAGGGTTGAAGAATCAAAAGAATTTGAATCGAAACTGACAAGAAAATGAAACCGAAAACACATATTAGAGATACTTGGTGAAGAAGAAAGCTCAAATAGAAATTCACTCAACAATATTGGCCTAAGAATGTGAGTTAATGAGCCAATTAGAGTGAAGAAAAGAGAGGGTTGAGAATCAAAAAGAATTTGTATCGGAACTGGCAAGGAAATGAAACCGAAATCACATATTAGAGATACTTGGTGAAGAAGAAAGCTCAAATAGAAATTCACTCAACAATATTGGCCTAAGAATGTGACTTAATGAGCCAATTAGAGTGAAGAAAGAGAGGGTTGGAGAATCAAAAGAATTTGAATCATAACTAACAAGGAAATGAATCCAAAAACACATATTAGAGATACTTGGTGAAGAAGAAAGCTCAAATAGAAATTCACTCAACAATATTGGCCTAAGAATGTGAGTTAATGAGCCAATTAGAGTGAAGAACGACAGGGTTCGAGAATCAAAAGAATTTGAATCGGAATTGACAAGGAAATGAAACCGAAAACACATATTAGAGATACTTGGTGAAGAAGAAAGCTCAAATAGAAATTCACTCATCAATATTGGCCTAAGAATGTGAGTTAATGAGCCAATTAGAGTGAAGAAAGAGAGGGTTGGAGAATCAAAAGAATTTGAATCAAGAATAAGAAGGAAATGAAACCGAAAACATATATTAGAGATACTTGGTGAAGAAGAAAGCTCAAATAGAAATTCACTCAACAATATTGGCCTAAGAATGTGAGTTAATGAGCCAATTAGAGTAAAGAAAGAGAGGGTTGAAGAATCAAAAGAATTTGAATCGGAATTGACAAGGAAATGAAACCGAAAACACATATTAGAGATACTTGGTGAAGAAGAAAGCTCAAATAGAAATTCACTAAACAATATTGGCCTAAGAATGTGACTTAATGAGCCAATTAGAGTGAAGAAAGAGAGGGCTGGAGAATCAAAAGAATTTAAATCAGAACTGATAAGGAAATGAAACCGAAAACACATATTAGAGATACTTGGTGAAGAAGAAAGCTCAAATAGAAATTCACTCAACAATATTGGCCTAAGAATGTGAGTTAATGAGCCAATTAGAGTGAAGAAAGAGAGGGTTGAAGAATCAAAAGAATTTGAATCATAACTAACAAGGAAATGAATCCAAAAACATATATTAGAGATACTTGGTGAAGAAGAAAGCTCAAATAGAAATTCCCTCCACAATATTGGCCTAAGAATGAGTAAATGGGCCAATTAGAGTGAAGAAAGAGAGGGTTGGAGAATCAAAAGAATTTGAATCGAGACTAACAAGGAAATGAAACCGAAAACACATATTAGAGATACTTGGTGAAGAAGAAAGCTCAAATAGAAATTCACTCAACAATATTGGCCTAAGAATGTGAGTTAATGGGCCAATTAGAGTGAAGAAAGAGAGGGTTGGAGAATCAAAAGAATTTGAATCAGAACTGACAAGGAAATGAAACCAAAAACACATATTAGAGATACTTGGTGAAGAAGAAAGCTCAAATAGAAATTCACTCATCAATATTGGCCTAAGAATGTGAGTTAATGAGCCAATTAGAGTGAAGAAAGACAGGGTTGAGAGAATCAAAAGAATTTGAATCTGAACTAACAAGGAAATGAAACCGAAAACATATTAGAGATACTTGGTGAAGAAGAAAGCTCAAATAGAAATTCACTAAACAATATTGGCCTAAGAATGTGAGTTAATGAGCCAATTAGAGTGAAGAAAGAGAGGGTTGGAGAATCGAAAGAATTTGAATCAGAACTGACAAGGAAATGAAACCGAAACACATATTAGAGATACTTGAAGAAGAAGAAAGCTCAAATAGAAATTCACTCATCAATATTGGCCTAAGAATGTGACGTAATGAGCCAATTAGAGTGAAGAAAGAGAGGGTTGGAGAATCAAAAGAATTTGAATCGAAACTGACAAGGAAATGAAACCAAAAACACATATTAGAGATACTTGCTGAAGAAGAAAGCTCAAATAGAGATTCACCCAACAATATTGGCCTAAGAATGTGAGTTAATGAGCCAATTGGAGTGAAGAAAGAGAGGGTTGGATTTTCAAAAGAATTCGAATCAGAACTAACAAGGAAATGAAAACAAAAACACATATTAGAGATACTTGGTGAAGAAGAAAGCTCAACAGAAATTCACTAAACAATATTGGCCTAAGAATGTGAGTTAATGAGCTAATTAGAGTGAAGAAAGAGAGGGTTGGAGAATCAAAAGAATTTGAATCGGAACTAACAAGGAAATGACACCGAAAACACATATTAGAGATACTTGGTGAAGAAGAAAGCTCAATAAAAATTCACTCAATAATATTGGCCTAAGAATGTGACTTAATGAGCCAATTAGAGTGAAGAAAGAGAGGGTTGGAGAATCAAAAGAATTTGAATCGGAACTGACAAGGAAATGAATCCAAAAACACATATTAGAGATACTTGGTGAAGAAGATAGCTCAAATAGAAATTGACTCAACAACAATATTGGCCTAAGAATGTGAGTTAATGAGCCAATTAGAGTGAAGAAAGAGAGGGTTGGAATCAAAAGAATTTGAATCGGAACTGACAAGGAAATGAAACCGAAAACACATATTAGAGATACTTGGTGAAGAAGAAAGCTCAAATAGAAATTCACTAAACAATATTGGCCTAAGAATGTGAGTTAATGAGCCAATTAGAGTGAAGAAAGACATGGTTGGAGAATCAAAAGAATTTGAATCGAACTAACAAGGAAATGAAACGAAAACACATATTAGAGATACTTGGTGAAGAAGAAAGCTCAAATAGAAATTCACTCATCAATATTGGCCTAAGAATGTGAGTTAATGAGCCAATTAGAGTGAAGAAAGAGAGGGCTGGAGAATCAAAAGAATTTGAATCATAACTAACAAGGAAATGAAACTGAAAACACATATTAGAAAAACTTGGTGAAAAAGAAAGCTCAAATAGAAATTCACTCAACAATTTTGGCCTAAGAATGTGAGTTAATGAGCCAATTAGAGTGAAGAAAGACAGGGTTGGAGAATCAAAAGAATTTGAATTTGAAATGACAAGGAAATGAAACCGAAAACACATATTGGAGATACTTGGTGAAGAAGAAAGCTCAATAGAAATTCACTAAACAATATTGGCCTAAGAATGTGAGTTAATGAGCCAATTAGAGTGAGGAAAGACAGGGTTGGAGAATCAAAAGAATTTGAATCGGAACTGACAAGGAAATGAAACCAAAAACACATATTGGAGATACTTGGTGAAGAAGAAAGCTCAAATAGAAATTCACTCAACAATATTGGCCTAAGAATGTGAGTTAATGAGCCAATTAGAGTGATGAAAGAGAGGGTTAAGAATCAATAGAATTTGAATCGAAGACTAACAAGGAAATGAAAACAAAAACACATATTAGAGATACTTGGTGAAGAAGAAAGCTCAAATAGAAATTCACTAAACAATATTGGCCTAAGAATGTGAGTTAATGAGCCAATTAGAGTGAAGAAAGAGAGGGTTGGAGAATCAAAAGAATTTGAATCGGAACTGACAAGGAAATGAAACCGAAAACACATATTAGAGATACTTGGTGACGAAAAAAGCTCAAATTGAAATTCACTCAACCATATTGGCCTAAGAATGTGAGTTAATGAGCCAATTAGAGTGAAGAAAGAGAGGGTTAGACAATCAAAAGAATTTGAATCGGAACTGACAAGGAAACGAAATCGAAAACACATATTAGAGATACTTGGTAAAGTAGAAATCTCAAATAGAAATATACTCATAAATATTGGCTTAAGAATGTGAGTTAATGAGCCAATAAGAGTGAAGAAAGAGAGGGTTGGATTTTCAAAAGAATTCGAATCTAACTGACAAGGAAATGAAACCGAAACACATATTAGAGATACTTGGTGAAGAAGAAAGCTCAAATAGAAATTCACTCAACAATATTGGCCTAAGAATGTGAGTTAATGAGCCAATTAGAGTGAAGAAAGAGAGGGTTGGAGATTCAAAAGCATTCGTATCTGAACTAACAAGGAAATGAAACCTAAAAAACATATTAGAGATACTTGGTTAAGAAGAAAGCTCAAATAGAAATTCACTCAACAATATTGGACTAAGAATGTGAGTTAATGAGCCAATTAGAGTGAAGAAAGAGAGGGTTGGTGAATCAAAAGAATTTGAAACAGAACTGACAAGGAAATGAAAATGAAAACAGATATTAGAGATCCTTGGTGAAGAAGAAAGCTCAAATAGAAATTCACTCAACAATATTGGCCTAAGAATGTGAGTTAATGAGCCAATTAGAGGGAAGAAAGAGAGGGTTGGAGAATCAAAAGAATTTGTATCGAACTAACAAGGAAATGAAATCTAAACACATATTAGAGATACTTGGTGAAGAAGAAAGCTCAAATACAAATTCACTCAACAATATTGGCCTAAGAATGTGAGTTAATGAGCCAATTAGAGTGAAGAAAGAGAGGGTTGGAGAATCAAAAGAATTTGAGTTTGAACTAACAAGGAAATGAAACCGAAATCACATATTAGAGATACTTGGTGAAGAAGAAAGCTCAAATACAAATTCACTCAACAATATTGGCCTAAGAATGTGAGTTAATGAGCCAATTAGAGTGAAGAAAGAGAGGGTTGGAGAATCAAAAGAATTTGAATCGGAACTAACAAGGAAATGAAACCAAAAACACATATTAGAGATACTTGGTGAAGAAGAAAGCTCAAATAGAAATTCACTAAACAATATTGGCCTAAGAATGTGAGTTAATGAGCCAATTAGAGTGAAGAAAGAGAGGGTTGGAGAATCAAAAGAATTTGAATCGGAACTGACAAGGAAATGAAACCGAAAACACATATTAGAGATACTTGGTGAAGAAGAAAGCTCAAATACAAATTCACTCATCAATATTGGCCTAAGAATGTGAGCTAATGAGCCAATTAGAGCGAAGAAAGAGAGGGTTGGAGAATCAAAAGAATTCGAATCGGAACTGACAAGGAAATGAAACCGAAAACACATATTAGAGATACTTGGTGAAGAAGAAAGCTAAAATAGAAATTCACTAAACAATATTGGCCTAAGAATGTGAGTTAATGAGCCAATTAGAGTGAGGAAAGATAGGGTTGGAGAATCAAAAGAATTTGAATCGAAACTGACAAGGAAATGAAACCGAAAACACATATTAGAGATACTTGGTGAAGAAGAAAGCTCAAATAGAAATTCACTCATCAATATTGGCCTAAGAATGTGAGTTAATGAGCCAATTAGAGTGAAGAAAGAGAGGGTTGAGAATCAAAAGAATTTGAATCGAACTAACAAGGAAAAGAAACCGAAATTTACATATTAGAGATACTTGGTGAAGAAGAAACCTCAAATAGAAATTCACTCATCAATATTGGCCTAAGAATGTGAGTTAATGAGCCAATTAGAGTGAAGAAAGAGAGGTTTGGAGAATCAAAAGAATTTGAATCGGAACTGACAAGGAAATGAAACCGAAAACACATATTAGAGATACTTGGCGAAGAAGAAAGCTCAATAGAAATTCACTCAACAACATTGGCCTAAGAATGTGAGTTAATGAGCCAATTAGAGTGAAAAAAGACAGGGTTGGAGAATCAAAAGAATTTGAATCTAACTAACAAGGAAATGAAATCAAAAACACATATTAGAGATACTTGGTGAAGAAGAAAGCTCAAATAGAAATTCACTCATCAATATTGGCCTAAGAATGTGAGTTAATGAGCCAATTAGAGTGAAGAAAGAGAGGGTTGAGAATCAAAAGAATTTGAATCGAACTAACAAGGAAATGAAACCGAAACACATATCAGAGATACTTGGTGAAGAAGAAAGGTCAATAGAAATTCACTCAACAACATTGGCCTAAGAATGTGAGTTAATGAGCCAATTAGAGTAAAGAAAGAGAGGGTTGGAGAATCAAAAGAATTTGAGTCGGAACTAACAAGGAAATGAAACCGAAACACATATTAGAGATACTTGGTGAAGAAGAAAGCTCAAATAGAAATTCACTCAACAATATTGGTCCTAAGAATGTGAGTTAATGAGCCAATTAGAGTGAAGAAAGAGAGGGTCGAGAATCAAAAGAATTTGAATCTGAACTAACAAGGAAATGAAACCAAAACACATATTAGAGATACTTGGTGAAGAAGAAAGCTAAAATACAACTTCACTCAACAATATTGGCCTAAGAATGTGAGTTAATGAGCGAATTAGAGTGAAGAAAGAGAGGGTTGGAGGTTCAAAAGATTTCGTATCTGAACTAACAAAGAACTGAAACCCAAAAAAACATATTAGAGATACTCGGTGAAGAAGAAAGCTCAAATAGAAATTCACTAAACAATATTGGCCTAAGAATGTGAGTTAATGAGCCAATTAGAGTGAAGAAAGAGAGGGTTGGGGAATCAAAAGAATTTGAATCTAACTACCAAGGAAATGAAACCAAATCACATATTAGAGATACTTGGTGAAGAAGAAAGCTCAAATAGAAATTCACTCAACAATATTGGCCTAAGAATGTGAGTTAATGGGCCAATTAGAGTGAAGAAATAGAGGGTTGAGAATCAAAAGAATTTGTATCGAACTAACAAGGAAATGAAACTCAAAACACGTATTAGAGATACTTGGTGAAGAAGAAAGCTCAAATACAAATTCACTCAACAATATTGGCCTAAGAATGTGAGTTAATGAGCCAATTAGAGTGAAGAAAGAGATGGTTCGAGAATCAAAAGAATTTGAGTTCGAACTAACAAGGAAATGAAACCGAAATCACATATTAGAGATACTTGGTGAAGAAGAAAGCTCAAATACAAATTCACTCAACAATATTGGCCTAAGAATGTGAGTTAATGAGCAAATTAGAGTGAAGAAAGAGAGGGTTGGAGAATCAAAAGAATTTGAATCGAAACTAACAAGGAAATGAAACCGAAAACATATATTAGAGATACTTGGTGAAGAAGAAAGCTCAAATAGAAATTCACTCAACAATATTGGCCTAAGAATGTAAGTTAATGAGCCAATTAGAGTGAAGAAAGAGAGGGTTAGAGAATCAAAAGAATTTTAATCGAGACTAACAAGCAAATGAAACCGAAATCACATATTAGAGATACTTGGTGAAATAGAAAGCTCAAATACAAATTCACTCAACAATATTGGCCTAAGAATGTGAGTTAATGGGCCAATTAGAGTGAAGAAAGAGAGGGTTGTAGAATCAAAAGAATTTGAATCGAGACTAACAAGGAAATGAAATCGAAATCACATATTAGAGATACTTGGTGAAGAAGAAAGCTCAAATACAAATTCACTCAACAATATTCGCCTAAGAATGTGAGTTAATGGGCCAATTAGAGTGAAGAAAGAGAGGGTTGAGAATCAAAAGAATTTGAATCGAACTAACAAGGAAATGAAACCAAATCACATATTAGAGATACTTGCTGAAGGAGATAGCTCAAATAGAAATTGGCTCAATAATATTCGCCTAAGAATGTGAGTTAATGAGCCAATTAGGGTGCAGAAAGAGAGGGTTGGAGAATCAAAAGAATTTGAATCGAACTAACAAGGAAATGAAACCGAAATCACATATTAGAGATACTTGGTGAAGAAGAAAGCTCAAATACAAATTCACTCAACAATATTGGCCTAAGAATGTGAGTTAATGAGCCAATTAGAGTGAAGAAAGAGAGGGTTGAGAATCAAGAGAATTTGAATCGGAACTAACAAGGAAATGAAACCGAAATCACATATTAGAGATACTTGGTGAAGAAGAAAGCTCAAATAGAAATTCACTCAACAATATTGGCCTAAGAATGTGAGTTAATGAGCCAATTAAAGTGAAGAAAGAGAGGGTTGGAGAATCAAAAGAATTTGAATTGGAACTAACAAGGAAATGAAAAATAAAACACATATTAGAGATACTTGGTGAAGAAGAAAGCTCAAATAGAAATTCACTCAACAATATTGGCCTAAGAATGTGAGTTAATGAGCCAATTAAAGTGAAGAAAGAGAGGGTTGGAGAATCAAAAGAATTTGAATCGAGACTAACAAGGAAATGAAACCGAAATCACATATTAGAGAAACTTGGTGAAGAAGAAAGCTCAAATACAAATTCACTAAACAATATTGGCCTAAGAATGTGACTTAATGAGCCAATTAGAGTGAAGAAAGAGAGGGTTGGAGAATCAAAAGAATTTGAATCATAACTAACAAGGAAATGAATCCAAAAACACATATTAGAGATACTTGGTGAAGAAGAAAGCTCAAATACAAATTCACTCAACAATATTGGCCTAAGAATGTGAGTTAATGGGCCAATTAGAGTGAAGAAAGAGAGGGTTGTAGAATCAAAAGAATTTGAATCGAGACTAACAAGGAAATGAAATCAAAAACATATATTAGAGATACTTGTTGAAGAAGAACACTCAAATACAAACTCACTCAACAATATTGGCCTAAGAATGTGAGTTAATGAGCCAATAAGAGTGAAGAAAGTCAGGTTTGGAGAATCAAAAGAATTTGAATCGGAACTAACAAGGAAATGAATCCGAAAACATATATTAGAGATACTTGGTGAAGAAGAAAGCTCACATACAAATTCATGCAACAATATTGGCCAAAGAATGTGAGAAAATGAGCCAATTAGAGTGAAAAAAGAGAGGAATGGAGAAACAAAAGAAATTGATTCGAGACTAACAAGGAAATCAAACCGAAACACATATTAGAGATACTTGGTGAAGAAGAAAGCTCAAATACAAATTCACTCAACAATATTGGCCTAAGAATGTGAGTTAATGAGCCAATTAGAGTGAAGAAAGAGAGGGTTGAGAATCAAAAGAATTTGAATCGAACTAACAAGGAAATGAAAAATAAAACACGTATTTGAGATACTTGGTGAAGAAGAAAGCTCAAATACAAATTCACTCAACAATATTGGCCTAAGAATGTGAGTTAATGAGCCAATTAGAGTGAAGAAAGAGAGGGTTGGAGAATCAAAAGAATTTGAATCGGAACTAACAAGGAAATGAAACCGAAATCACATATTAGAGATACTTGGTGAAGAAGAAAGCTCAAATACAAATTCACTCAACAATATTGGCCTAAGAATGTGAGTTAATGGGCCAATTAGAGTGAAGAAAGAGAGGGTTAGAGAATCAAAAGAATTTGAATCGAACTAACAAGGAAATGAAACCGTAAACACATATTAGAGATACTTGGTGAAGAAGAAAGCTCAAATACAAATTCACTCAACAATATTGGCCTAAGAATGTGAGTTAATGAGCCAATTAGAGTGAAGAAAGTGAGGTTGGGAGATTCAAAAGAATTTGAATCAGAACTAACAAGGAAATGAAACCGAAATCACATATTAGAGATACTTGGTGAAGAAGAAAGCTCACATACAAATTCACTAAACAATATTGGCCTAAGAATGTGAGTTAATGAGCCAATTAGAGTGAAGAAAGAGAGGGTTGAGAATCAAAAGAATTTGAGTTGCAACTAACAAGGAAATGAAACCGAAATCACATATTAGAGATACTTGGTGAAGAAGAAAGCTCAAATACAAATTCACTCAACAATATTGGCCTAAGAATGTGAGTTAATGAGCCAATTAGAGTGAAGAAAGAGAGGGTTGGAGAATCAAAAGAATTTGAATCGGAACTAACAAGGAAATGAAAAATATTACACGTGTGAGAGATACTTGGTGAAGAAGAAAGCTCAAATACAAATTCACTAAACAATATTGGCCTACGAATGTGTGTTAATGAGCCAATTAGAGTGAAGAAAGAGAGGGTTGGAGAATCAGAAGAATTTGTCTTGGAACTAACAAGAAAATGAAACCGAAATCACATATTAGAGATACTTGGTGAAGAAGAAAGCTTATAGACAAATTCACTCAACAATATTGGCCTAAGAATGTGAGTTAAGGAGCCAATTAGAGTGAAGAAAGAGAGGGTTGGAGAATCAAAAGAATTTGAATCGAGACTAACAAGGAAATGAAACCGAAAACATATATTAGAGATACTTGGTGAAGAAGAAAGCTCAAATACAAATTCACTCAACAATATTGGCCTAAGAATGTGAGTTAATGGGCCAATTAGAGTGAAGAAAGAGAGGGTTGGAGATTCAAAAGAATTTGTATCAGAACTAACAAGGAAATGAAACCTAAAACACGTATTAGAGATACTTGGTGAAAAAGAAAGCTCAAATACAAATTCACTAAACAATATTGGCCTAAGAATGTGAGTTAATGAGCCAATTAGAGTGAAGAAAGAGAGGGTTGGAGAATCAAAAGAATTTGAATCGAGACTAACAAGGAAATGAAATCGAAAACACATATTAGAGATACTTGGTGAAGAAGAAAGCTCAAATACAAATTCACTAAACAATATTGGCCTAAGAATGTGAGTTAATGAGCCAATTAGAGTGAAGAAAGAGAGGGTTGGAGAATCAAAAGAATTTGAATCGGAACTAAAAAGGAAATGAAACCGGATACCCGTATTAGAGATACTTGGTGAAGAAGAAAGCTCAAATAGAAATTCACTCAACAATATTGGCCAAAGAATGTGAGTTAAAGAGCCAATTAGAGTGAAGAAAGAGAGGGTTGGAGAATCAAAAGAATTTGAATCGGAACTAACAAGGAAATGAAATCGAAAACACATATTAGAGATACTTGGTGAAGAAGAAGGCTCAAATACAAATTCACTCAACAATATTGGCCTAAGAATGTGAGTTAATGTGCTAATTAGAGTGAAGAAAGAGAGGGTTGGAGAATCAAAGGAATTTGAATTCGAACTAACAAGGAAATGAAATCGAAAACACATATTAGAGATACTTGGTGAAGAAGAAAGCTCAAATACAAATTCACTAAACAATATTGGCCTAAGAATGTGACTTAATGAGCCAATTAGAGTGATGAAAGAGAGGGTTGGAGAATCAAAATAATTTGAATCGGAACTAACAAGGAAATGAAACCGAAAACACGTATTAGAGATACTTGGTGAAGAAGAAAGCTCAAATACAAATTCACTAAACAATATTGGCCTAAGAATGTGCGTTAATGAGCCAATTAGAAGGAAGAAAGAGAGGGTTGGAGAATCAAAATAATTTGAATTGGAACTAACAAGGAAATGAAACCGAAATTTAAATATTAGAGATACTTGGTGAAGAAGAAAGCTCAAATACAAATTCACTCAACAATATTGGCCTAAGAATGTGAGTTAATGAGCCAATTAGAGTGAAGAAAGAGAGGGTTGGAGAATCAAAATAATTTGAATCGGAACTAACAAGGAAATGAAACCGAAATCACATATTAGAGATACTTGGTGAAGAAGAAAGCTCAAATACAAATTCACTCAACAATATTCGCCTAAGAATGTGACTTAATGAGCAAATTAGAGTGAAGAAAGAGAGGGTTGGAGAATCAAAAGAATTTGAATTAGAACAAACAAGGAAATGAAACCGAAATTTAAATATTAGAGATACTTGGTGAAGAAGAAAGCTCAAATACAAATTCACTCAACAATATTCGCCTAAGAATGTGAGTTAATGAGCCAATTAGAGTGAAGAAAGAGAGGGTTGAGGAGTCAAAAGAATTTGAATCGAAACTGACATGGAAATGAAACCGAAAACACATATTAGAGATACTTGGTGAAGAAGAAAGCTCAAATAGAAATTCACTCAACAATATTGGCCTAAGAATGTGAGTTAATGAGCAAATTAGAGTGAAGAAAGAGAGGGTTAGAGAATCAAAAGAATTTGAATCGGAACTAACAAGGAAATGAAACCGGAATCACATATTAGAGATACTTGGTGAAGAAGAAAGCTCAAATACAAATTCACTAAACAATATTGGCCTAAGAATGTGAGTTAATGAGCCAATTAGAGTGAAGAAAGAGAGGGTTGGAGAATCAAAAGAATTTGAGTTCGAACTAACAAGGAAATGAAACCGAAATCACATATTAGAGATACTTGGTGAAGAAGAAAGCTCAAATACAAATTCACTCAACAATATTGGCCTAAGAATGTGAGTTAATGAGCCAATTAGAGTGAAGAAAGAGAGTGTTAGAGAATCAAAAGAATTTGAATCGAGACTAACAAGGAAATGAAACCGAAACACATATTAGAGATACTTGGTGAAGAAGAAAGCTCAAATACAAATTCACTCAACAATATTGGCCTAAGAATGTGAGTTAATGAGCCAATTAGAGTGAAGAAAGAGAGGGTTGAGAATCAAAAGAATTTGAATCGAACTAACAAGGAAATGAAACCAAAACACATATTAGAGATACTTGCTGAAGAAGAAATCTCAAATACAAATTCACTCAACAATATTGGCCTAAGAATGTGAGTTAATGAGCCAATTAGAGTGAAGAAAGAGAGGGTTGAGAATCAAAAGAATTTGAATCGAACTAACAAGGAAATGAAACCAAAACACGTATTAGAGATACTTGGTGAAGAAGAAAGCTCAAATACAAATTCACTCAAGAATATTGGCCTAAGAATGTGAGTTAATGAGCCAATTAGAGTGAAGAAAGAGAGGGTTGGAGAATCAAAAGAATTTGAATCGAGACTAACAAGGAAATGAAACCGAAACACATATTAGAGATACTTGGTGAAGAAGAATGCTCAAATACAAATTCACTCAACAATATTGGCGTAAGAATGTGAGTTAATGAGCCAATTAGAGTGAAGAAAGAGAGGGTTGGAGAATCAAGAGAATTTGAATCGAACTAACAAGGAAATGAAACCGAAACACATATTATAGATACTTGGTGAACAAGAAAGCTCAAATACAAATTCACTAAACAATATTGGCCTAAGAATGTGAGTTAATGAGCCAATTAGAGTGAAGAAAGTGAGGGTTGGAGAATCAAAAGAATTTGAATCGAACTAACAAGGAAATGAAATCGAAACACATATTAGGGATACTTGGTGAAAAAAAAAGCACAAATACAAATTCACTCAAGAATATTGGCCTAAGAATGTGAGTTAATGAGCCAATTAGAGTGAAGAAAGAGAGGGTTAGAGATTCAAAAGAATTTGAATCGAACTAACAAGGAAATGAAACCAAAACACGTATTAGATATACTTGGTGAAGAAGAAAGCTCAAATACAAATTCACTCAACAATATTGGCCTAAGAATGTGAGTTAATGAGCCAATTAGAGTGAAGAAAGAGAGGGTTGAGAATCAAAAGAATTTGAATCGAGACTAACAAGGAAATGAAACCAAAACACATATTAGAGATACTTGATGAAGAAGAAAGCTCAAATACAAATTCACTCAACAATATTGGCCTAAGAATGTGAGTTAATGAGCCAATTAGAGTGAAGAAAGAGAGGGTTGAGAATCAAAAGAATTTGAATCGAACTAACAAGGAAATGAAACCGAAACACATATTAGAGATACTTGGTGAAGAAGAAAGCTCAAATACAAATTCACTCAACAATATTGGCCTAAGAATGTGAGTTAAGGAGCCAATTAGAGTGAAGAAAGAGAGGGTTGGAGAATCAAAATAATTTCAATTGGAACTAACAAGGAAATGAAACCAAAAGCACATATTAGAGATACTTGGTGAAGAAGAAAGCTCAAATACAAATTCACTCAACAATATTCGCCTAAGAATGTGAGTTAATGGGCCAATTAGAGTGAAGAAAGAGAGGTTTGTAGAATCAAAAGAATTTGAATCAAGACCAACAAGGAAATGAAACCGAAAACATATATTAGAGATACTTGGTGAAGAAGAAAGCTCAAATACAAATTCACTCAACAATATTGGCCTAAGAATGTGTTTTAATGAGCAAATTAGAGTGCAGAAAGAGAGGGTTGGAGAATCAAAAGAATTTGAATCGAAACTAACATGGACATGAAATTTAAAACACGTATTAGAGATACTTGGTGAAGAAGAAAGCTCAAATACAAATTCACTCAACAATATTGGCCTAAGAATGTGAGTTAATGGGCCAATTAGAGTGAAGAAAGAGAGGGTTGGAAAATCAAAAGAATTTGAATCGAGACTAACAAGCAAATGAAACCGAAATCACATATTAGAGATACTTGGTGAAATAGAAAGCTCAAATACAAATTCACTCAACAATATTGGCCTAAGAATGTGAGTTAATGAGCAACTTAGAGTGAAGAAAGAGAGGGTTGGAGAATCAAAAGAATTTGAATCGAAACTAACAAGGAAATGAAACCAAAACACCTATTAGAGATACTTGGTGAAGAAGAAAGCTCAAATACAAATTCACTCAACAATATTGGCCTAAGAATGTGAGTTAATGAGCCAATTAGAGTGAAGAAAGAGAGGGTTGGAGAATCAAAAGAATTTGAATCGAGACTAACAAGGAAATGAAACCGAAATCATATATTAGAGATACTTGGTGAAGAAGAAAGCTCAAATACAAATTCACTCAACAATATTGGCCTAAGAATGTGAGTTAATGAGCCAATTAGAGTGAAGAAAGAGAGGGTTGGAGAATCAAAAGAATTTGAATCGAACTAACAAGGAAATGAAATCGAAACACATATTAGAGATACTTGGTGAAAAAGAAACCTCAAATACAAATTCATTCAACAATATTGGCCTAAGAATGTGAGTTAATGAGCCAATTAGAGTGAAGAAAGAGAGGGTTGGAGAATCAAAAGAATTTGAATCGAAACTAACAAGGAAATGAAACCGAAATCACATATTAGAGATACTTGGTGAAGAAGAAAGCTCAAATACAAATTCACTCAACAATATTGGCCTAAGGATGTGAGTTAATGAGCCAATTAGAGTGAAGAAAGAGAGGGTTGGAGAATCAAGAGAATTTGAATCGAACTAACAAGGAAATGAAACCGAAACACATATTAGAGATACTTGGTGAAGAAGAAAGCTCACATACAAATTCACTCAACAATATTGGCCTAAGAATGTGAGTTAATGAGCCAATTAGAGTGAAGAAAGAGAGGGTTGGAGAATCAAAAGAATTTGAATCGAACTAACAAGGAAATGAAACCAAAACACATATTAGAGATACTTGGTGAAGAAGAAAGCTCAAATACAAATTCACTCAACAATATTGGCCTAAGAATGTGAGTTAATGAGCCAATTAGAGTGAAGAAAGAGAGGGTTGGAGAATCAAAATAATTTGAATTGGAACTAACAAGGAAATGAAACCGAAATCACATATTAGAGATACTTGGTGAAGAAGAAAGCTCACATACAAATTCACTAAACAATATTGGCCTAAGAATGTGAGTTAATGAGCCAATTAGAGTGAAGAAAGAGAGGGTTGGAGAATCAAAAGAATTTGAATCGAACTAACAAGGAAATGAAACCGAAACACATATTAGAGATACTTGGTGAAAAAGAAAGCTCAAATACAAATTCACTCAACAATATTGGCCTAAGAATGTGAGTTAATGAGCAAATTAGAGTGAAGAAAGAGAGCGTTGGAGAATCAAAAGAATTTGAATCGAAACTAACAAGGAAATGAAACCGATAACATATATTAGAGATACTTGGTGAAGAAGAAAGCTCAAATACAAATTCACTCAAGAATATTGGCCTAAGAATGTGAGTTAATGAGCCAATTAGAGTGAAAAAAGAGAGGGTTGGAGAATCAAAAGAATTTGAATCGAACTAACAAGGAAATGAAACCGAAACACATATTAGAGATACTTGGTGAAGAACAAAACTCAAATACAAATTCACTCAACAATATTGGCCTAAGAATGTGAGTTAATGAGCCAATTAGAGTGAAGAAAGAGAGGGTTGGAGAATCAAAAGAATTTGAATCGAACTAACAAGGAAATGAAACCGAAACACATATTAGAGATACTTGGTGAAGAAGAAAGCTCAAATACAAATTCACTCAACAATATTGGCCTAAGAATGTGAGTTAATGAGCCAATTAGAGTGAAGAAAGAGAGGGTTGGAGAATCAAAAGAATTTGAATTCGAACTAACAAGGAAATGAAACCGAAACACATATTAGAGATACTTGGTGAAGAAGAAATCTCAAATTGAAATTCACTCAACAATATTGGCCTAAGAATGTGAGTTAACGAGCCAATTAGAGTGAAAAAAGAGAAAGTTGGAGAATCAAAAGAATTTGAATCGAACTAACAAGGAAATGAAACCGAAACACATATTAGAGATACTTGGTGAAGAAGAAAGCTCAAATACAAATTCACTCAACAATATTGGCCTAAGAATGTGAGTTAATGAGCCAATTAGAGTGAAGAAAGAGAGGGTTGGAGAATCAAAAGAATTTGAATCGAACTAACAAGGAAATGAAACCAAAACACATATTAGAGATACTTGGTGAAGAAGAAAGCTCAAATACAAATTCACTCAACAATATTGGCCTAAGAATGTGAGTTAATGAGCCAATTAGAGTGAAGAAAGAGAGGGTTGGAGAATCAAAAGAATTTGAATCGAGACTAACAAGGAAATGAAACCGAAAACACATATTAGAGATTCTTGGTGAAGAAGAAAGCTCAAATACAAATTCACTCAACAATATTGGCCTAAGAATGTGAGTTAATGAGCCAATTATTGTGAATAAAGAGAGGGTTGGAGAATTAAAAGAATTTGAATCGAACTAACAAGGAAATGAAACCGAAACACATATTAGAGATACTTGGTGAAGAAGAAAGCTCAAATACAAATTCACTCAACAATATTGGCCTAAGAATGTGAGTTAATGAGCCAATTAGAGTGAAGAAAGAGAGGGTTGGAGAATCAAAAGAATTTGAATCGAACTAACAAGGAAATGAAACCAAAACACATATTAGAGATACTTGGTGAAGAAGAAAGCTCAAATACAAATTCACTCAACAATATTGGCCAAAGAATGTGAGTTAATGAGCCAATTAGAGTGAAGAAAGAGAGGGTTGGAGAATCAAAAGAATTTGAATCGAGACTAACAAGGAAATGAAACCGAAAACACATATTAGAGATACTTGGTGAAGAAGAAAGCTCAGATACAAATTCACTCAACAATATTGGCCTAAGAATGTGAGTTAATGAGCCAATTAGAGTGAAGAAAGAGAGGGTTGGAGAATCAAAAGAATTTGAATCGAGACTAACAAGGAAATGAAACCGAAAACACATATTAGAGATACTTGGTGAAGAAGAAAGCTCAAATACAAATTCACTCAACAATATTGGCCTAAGAATGTGACTTAATGAGCCAATTAGAGTGAAGAAAGAGAGGGTTGGAGAATCAAAAGAATTTGAATCGGAACTAACAAGGAAATGAAATCGAAACACGTCTTAGAGATACTTGGTGAAGAAGAAAGCTCAAATACAAATTCACTCAACAATATTGGCCTAAGAATGTGAGTTAATGAGCCAATTAGAGTGAAGAAAGAGAGGGTTGGAGAATCAAAAGAATTTGAATCGAGACTAACAAGGAAATGAAACCGAAACACATACTAGAGATACTTGGTGAAGAAGAAAGCTCAAATAGAAATTCACTCAACAATATTGGCCTAAGAATGTGAGTTAATGAGCAAATTAGAGTGAAGAAAGAGAGGGTTGAAGAATCAAAAGAATTTGAATCGAACTAACAAGGAAATGAAATCGAACACACATATTAGAGATACTTGGTGAAGAAGAAAGCTCAAATACAAATTCACTCAACAATATTGGCCTAAGAATGTGACTTAATGAGCCAATTAGAGTGATGAAAGAGAGGGTTGGAGAATCAAAAGAATTTCAATTGGAACTAACAAGGACATGTAATCGAAATTTAAATATTAGAGATACTTGGTGAAGAAGAAAGCTCAAATACAAATTCACTCAACAATATTCGCCTAAGAATGTGAGTTAATGAGCCAATTAGAGTGAAGAAAGAGAGGGTTGGAGAATCAAAAGAATTTGAATCGAACTAACAAGGAAATGAAACCGAAACATATATTAGAGATACTTGTGAAGAAGAAAGCTCAAATACAAATTCACACAACAATATTCGCCTAACAATGTGAGTTAATGAGCCAATTAGAGTGAAGAAAGAGAGGGTTGGAGAATTAAAAGAATTTGAATCGGAACTAACAAGGAAATGAAATCGAAAACACATATTAGAGATACTTGGTGAAGAAGAAAGCTCAAATACAAATTCACTAAACAAAATTGGCCTAAGAATGTGACTTAATGAGCCAATTAGAGTGATGAAAGAGAGGGTTGGAGAATCAAAATAATTTGAATTGGAACTAACATGGAAATGAAACCGAAACATATATTAGAGATACTTGGTGAAGAAGAAAGCTCACATACAAATTCACTCAACAATATTGGCCAAAGAATGTGAGTTAATGAGCCAATTAGAGTGAAGAAAGAGAGGGTTGGAGAATCAAAAGAATTTGAATCGAGACTAACAAGGAAATGAAACCGAAAACATATATTAGAGATACTTGGTGAAGAAGAAAGCTCAAATACAAATTCACTAAACAATATTGGCCTAAAATGTGACTTAATGAGCCAGTTAGAGTGAAGAAAGAGAGGGTTGGAGAATCAAAAGAATTTGAATCGAGAGTAACAAGGAAATGAAACCGAAATCACATATTAGAGATACTTGGTGAAGAAGAAAGCTCATATACAAATTCACTCAACAATATTGGCCTAAGAATGTACGTTTATGAGCCAATTAGAGTGAAGAAAGAGAGGGTTGGAGAATCAAAAGAATTTGAATCGAGACTAACAAGGAAATGAAACCGAAAACATATATTAGAGATACTTGGTGAAGAAGAAAGCTCAAATACAAATTCACTCAACAATATTGGCCTAAGAATGTGAGTTAATGGGCCAATTAGAGTGAAGAAAGAGAGAGTTGGAGAATTAATAGAATTTGAATCGAACTAACAAGGAAATGAAACCAAAACACGCATTAGAGATACTTGGTGAAGAAGAAAGCTCAAATACAAATTCACTCAACAATATTGGCCTAAGAATGTGAGTTAATGAGCCAATTAGAGTGAAGAAAGAGAGGGTTGGAGAATCAAAAGAATTTGAATCGAGACTAACAAGGAAATGAAACCGAAAACACATATTAGAGATACTTGGTGAAGAAGAAAGCTCAAATACAAATTCACTCAACAATATTGGCCTAAGAATGTGAGTTAATGAGCCAATTAGAGTGAAGAAAGAGAGGGTTGGAGAATCAAAAGAATTTGAATCGGAACTAACAAGGAAATGAAACCGAAACACGTATTAGAGATACTTGGTGAAGAAGAAAGCTCAAATACAAATTCACTCAACAATATTGGCCTAAGAATGTGAGTTAATGGGCCAATTAGAGTGAAGAAAGAGAGGGTTGGAGAATCAAAAGAATTTGAATCGAGACTAACAAGGAAATGAAACCGAAAACATATATTAGAGATACTTGGTGAAGAAGAAAGCTCAAATACAAATTCACTCAACAATATTGGCCTAAGAATGTGAGTTAATGAGCCAATTAGAGTGAAGAAAGAGAGGGTTGGAGAATCAAAAGAATTTGAATCGAACTAACAAGAAAATGAACTCGAAATCACATATTAGAGATACTTGGTGAAGAAGAAAGCTCAAATACAAATTCACTAAACAATATTGGCCTAAGAATGTGAGTTAATGAGCCAATTAGAGTGAAGAAAGAGAGGGTTGGAGAATCAAAAGAATTTGAATTGGAACTAACAAGGAAATGAAAAATAAAACACGTCTTAGAGATACTTGGTGAAGAAGAAAGCTCAAATACAAATTCACTCAACAATATTGGCCTAAGAATGTGAGTTAATGAGCCAATTAGAGTGAAGAAAGAGAGGGTTGGAGAATCAAAAGAATTTGAATCGAACTAACAAGGAAATGAAACCAAAACACATATTAGAGATACTTGGTGAAGAAGAAAGCTCAAATACAAATTCACTCAACAATATTGGCCTAAGAATGTGAGTTAATGAGCCAATTAGAGTGAAGAAAGAGAGGGTTGGAGAATCAAAATAATTTGAATTGGAACTAACAAGGAAATGAAATCGAAAACACATATTAGAGATACTTGGTGAAGAAGAAAGCTCAAATACAAATTCACTCAACAATATTGGCCTAAGAATGTGAGTTAATGAGCCAATTAGAGTGAAGAAAGAGAGGGTTGGAGAATCAAAAGAATTTGAATCGAGACTAACAAGGAAATGAAACCGAAAACATATTAGAGATACTTGGTGAAGAAGAAAGCTCAAATACAAATTCACTAAACAATATTGGCCTAAGAATGTGAGTTAATGAGCCAATTAGAGTGAAGAAAGAGAGGGTTGGAGAATCAAAAGAATTTGAATTGGAACTAACAAGGAAATGAAACCGAAAACACATATTAGAGATACTTGGTGAAGAAGAAAGCTCAAATAGAAATTCACTCAACAATATTGGCCTAAGAATGTGAGTTAATGAGCCAATTAGAGTGAAGAAAGAGAGGGTTGGAGAATCAAAAGAATTTGAATCGAGACTAACAAGGAAATGAAACCGAAAACACATATTAGAGATACTTGGTGAAGAAGAAAGCTCAGATACAAATTCACTCAACAATATTGGCCTAAGAATGTGAGTTAATGGGCCAATTAGAGTGAAGAAAGAGAGGGTTGGAGAATCAAAAGAATTTGAATCGAGACTAACAAGGAAATGAAACCGAAAACACATATTAGAGATACTTGGTGAAGAAGAAAGCTCAGATACAAATTCACTCAACAATATTGGCCTAAGAATGTGAGTTAATGAGCCAATTAGAGTGAAGAAAGAGAGGGTTGGAGAATCAAAATAATTTGAATTGGAACTAACAAGGAAATGAAATCGAAAACACATATTAGAGATACTTGGTGAAGAAGAAAGCTCAAATACAAATTCACTCAACAATATTGGCCTAAGAATGTGAGTTAATGAGCCAATTAGAGTGAAGAAAGAGAGGGTTGGAGAATCAAAAGAATTTGAATCGAGACTAACAAGGAAATGAAACCGAAATCACATATTAGAGATACTTGGTGAAGAAGAAAGCTCAAATACAAATTCACTCAACAATATTGGCCTAAGAATGTGAGTTAATGGGCCAATTAGAGGGAAGAAAGAGAGGGTTGGAGAATCAAAAGAATTTGTATCGAAACTAACAAGGGAATGAAATCGGAAACATGTATTAGAGATACTTGGTGAAGAAGAAAGCTCAAATACAAATTCACTCAACAATATTGGCCTAAGAATGTGAGTTAATGAGCCAATTAGAGTGAAGAAAGAGAGGGTTGGAGAATCAAAAGAATTTGAATCGAGACTAACAAGGAAATGAAACCGAAAACATATATTAGAGATACTTGGTGAAGAAGAAAGCTCAAATACAAATTCACTCAACAATATTGGCCTAAGAATGTGAGTTAATGAGCCAATTAGAGTGAAGAAAGAGAGGGTTGGAGAATCAAAAGAATTTGAATTGGAACTAACAAGGAAATGAAACCGAAATCACATATTAGAGATACTTGGTGAAGAAGAAAGCTCAAATACAAATTCACTCAACAATATTGGCCTAAGAATGTGAGTTAATGAGCCAATTAGAGTGAAGAAAGAGAGGGTTGGAGAATCAAAAGAATTTGAATCGAGACTAACAAGGAAATGAAACCAAAAACACGTATTAGAGATACTTGGTGAAGAAGAAAGCTCAAATACAAATTCACTCAACAATATTGGCCTAAGAATGTGAGTTAATGGGCCAATTAGAGTGAAGAAAGAGAGGGTTGGAGAATCAAAAGAATTTGAATCGAGACTAACAAGGAAATGAAACCGAAATCATATATTTGAGATACTTGTGAAGAAGAAAGCTCAAATACTAATTCACTCAACAATATTGGCCTAAGAATGTGACTTAATGAGCCAATTAGAGTGAGGAAAGAGAGGGTTGGAGAATCAAAAGAATTTGAAATTGAACTAACAAGGAAATGAAACCGAAAACACATATTAGAGATACTTGGTGAAGAAGAAAGCTCAAATACAAATTCACTCAACAATATTGGCCTAAGAATGTGACTTAATGAGCCAATTAGAGTGAGGAAAGAGAGGGTTGGAGAATCAAAAGAATTTGAATCGAGACTAACAATGAAATGAAAAAACACATATTAGAGATACTTGGTGAAGAAGAAAGCTCAAATACAAATTCACTCAACAATATTGGCCTAAGAATGTGAGTTAATGAGCCAATTAGAGTGAAGAAAGAGAGGGTTGGAGAATCAAAAGAATTTGAATTGGAACTACCAAGGAAATGAAATCGAAAACACATATTAGAGATACTTGGTGAAGAAGAAAGCTCAAATACAAATTCACTAAACAATATTGGCCTAAGAATGTGAGTTAATGAGCCAATTAGAGTGAAGAAAGAGAGGGTTGGAGAATCAAAAGAATTTGAATCGAGACTAACAAGGAAATGAAACCGAAAACATATATTAGAGATACTTGGTGAAGAAGAAAGCTCAAATACAAATTCACTCAACAATATTGGCCTAAGAATGTGAGTTAATGAGCCAATTAGAGTGAAGAAAGAGAGGGTTGGAGAATCAAAAGAATTTGAATCGAGACTAACAAGGAAATGAAACCGAAATCATATATTAGAGATACTTGGTGAAGAAGAAAGCTCAAATACAAATTCACTCAACAATATTGGCCTAAGAATGTGAGTTAATGAGCCAATTAGAGTGAAGAAAGAGAGGGTTGGAGAATCAAAAGAATTTGAATCGAGACTAACAAGGAAATGAAACCGAAAACATATATTAGAGATACTTGGTGAAGAAGAAAGCTCAAATACAAATTCACTCAACAATATTGGCCTAAGAATGTGAGTTAATGAGCCAATTAGAGTGAAGAAAGAGAGGGTTGGAGAATCAAAAGAATTTGAATTGGAACTAACAAGGAAATGAAATCGAAAACACATATTAGAGATACTTGGTGAAGAAGAAAGCTCAAATACAAATTCACTCAACAATATTGGCCTAAGAATGTGAGTTAATGAGCCAATTAGAGTGAAGAAAGAGAGGGTTGGAGAATCAAAAGAATTTGAATCGAGACTAACAAGGAAATGAAACCAAAAATACATATTAGAGAGAACTGTGAAGAAGAAAGCTCAAATACAAATTCACTCAACAATATTGGCCTAAGAATGTGAGTTAATGAGCCAATTAGAGTGAAGAAAGAGAGGGTTGGAGAATCAAAAGAATTTGAATCGAACTAACAAGGAAATGAAACCGAAAACACATATTAGAGATACTTGGTGAAGAAGAAAGCTCAAATACAAATTCACTCAACAATATTGGCCTAAGAATGTGAGTTAATGGGCCAATTAGAGTGAAGAAAGAGAGGGTTGGAGAATCAAAAGAATTTGAATCGAGACTAACAAGGAAATGAAACCGAAAACATATATTAGAGATACTTGGTGAAGAAGAAAGCTCAAATACAAATTCACTCAACAATATTGGCCTAAGAATGTGAGTTAATGAGCCAATTAGAGTGAAGAAAGAGAGGGTTGGAGAATCAAAAGAATTTGAATCGGAACTAACAAGGAAATGAAATCGAAAACACATATTAGAGATACTTGGTGAAGAAGAAAGCTCAAATACAAATTCACTCAACAATATTGGCCTAAGAATGTGACTTAATGAGCCAATTAGAGTGAAGAAAGAGAGGGTTGGAGAATCAAAAGAATTTGAATTGGAACTAACAAGGAAATGAAATCGAAAACACATATTAGAGATACTTGGTGAAGAAGAAAGCTCAAATACAAATTCACTCAACAATATTGGCCTAAGAATGTGAGTTAATGAGCCAATTAGAGTGAAGAAAGAGAGGGTTGGAGAATCAAAAGAATTTGAATCGAGACTAACAAGGAAATGAAACCGAAAACATATATTAGAGATACTTGGTGAAGAAGAAAGCTCAAATACAAATTCACTCAACAATATTGGCCTAAGAATGTGAGTTAATGAGCCAATTAGAGTGAAGAAAGAGAGGGTTGGAGAATCAAAAGAATTTGAATCGAGACTAACAAGGAAATGAAATCGAAAACATATATTAGAGATACTTGGTGAAGAAGAAAGCTCAAATACAAATTCACTCAACAATATTGGCCTAAGAATGTGAGTTAATGAGCCAATTAGAGTGAAGAAAGAGAGGGTTGGAGAATCAAAAGAATTTGAATTGGAACTAACAAGGAAATGAAATCAACACATATTAGAGATACTTGGTGAAGAAGAAAGCTCAAATACAAATTCACTAAACAATATTGGCCTAAGAATGTGAGTTAATGAGCCAATTAGAGTGAAGAAAGAGAGGGTTGGAGAATCAAAAGAATTTGAATTGGAACTAACAAGGAAATGAAATCGAAAACACATATTAGAGATACTTGGTGAAGAAGAAAGCTCAAATACAAATTCACTCAACAATATTGGCCTAAGAATGTGAGTTAATGAGCCAATTAGAGTGAAGAAAGAGAGGGTTGGAGAATCAAAAGAATTTGAATCGAGACTAACAAGGAAATGAAACCGAAAACATATATTAGAGATACTTGGTGAAGAAGAAAGCTCAAATACAAATTCACTCAACAATATTGGCCTAAGAATGTGAGTTAATGAGCCAATTAGAGTGAAGAAAGAGAGGGTTGGAGATTCAAAAGAATTTGTATCAGAACTAACAAGGAAATGAAACCGAAATCACATATTAGAGATACTTGGTGAAGAAGAAAGCTCAAATACAAATTCACTCAACAATATTGGCCTAAGAATGTGAGTTAATGAGCCAATTAGAGTGAAGAAAGAGAGGGTTGGAGAATCAAAAGAATTTGAATCGAGACTAACAAGGAAATGAAACCGAAAACACATATTAGAGATACTTGGTGAAGAAGAAAGCTCAAATACAAATTCACTCAACAATATTGGCCTAAGAATGTGAGTTAATGAGCCAATTAGAGTGAAGAAAGAGAGGGTTGGAGAATCAAAAGAATTTGAATCGAGACTAACAAGGAAATGAAACCGAAATCACATATTAGAGATACTTGGTGAAGAAGAAAGCTCAAATACAAATTCACTCAACAATATTGGCCTAAGAATGTGAGTTAATGAGCCAATTAGAGTGAAGAAAGAGAGGGTTGGAGAATCAAAAGAATTTGAATCGAGACTAACAAGGAAATGAAACCGAAATCACATATTAGAGATACTTGGTGAAGAAGAAAGCTCAAATACAAATTCACTCAACAATATTGGCCTAAGAATGTGACTTAATGAGCCAATTAGAGTGAAGAAAGAGAGGGTTGGAGAATCAAAAGAATTTGAATTGGAACTAACAAGGAAATGAAATCGAAAACACATATTAGAGATACTTGGTGAAGAAGAAAGCTCAAATACAAATTCACTCAACAATATTGGCCTAAGAATGTGACTTAATGAGCCAATTAGAGTGAAGAAAGAGAGGGTTGGAGAATCAAAAGAATTTGAATTGGAACTAACAAGGAAATGAAATCGAAAACACATATTAGAGATACTTGGTGAAGAAGAAAGCTCAAATACAAATTCACTCAACAATATTGGCCTAAGAATGTGAGTTAATGAGCCAATTAGAGTGAAGAAAGAGAGGGTTGGAGAATCAAAAGAATTTGAATTGGAACTAACAAGGAAATGAAACCGAAATTTAAATATTAGAGATACTTGGTGAAGAAGAAAGCTCAAATACAAATTCACTCAACAATATTGGCCTAAGAATGTGAGTTAATGGGCCAATTAGAGTGAAGAAAGAGAGGGTTGGAGAATCAAAAGAATTTGAATCGAGACTAACAAGGAAATGAAACCGAAATCATATATTAGAGATACTTGTGAAGAAGAAAGCTCAAATACAAATTCACTCAACAATATTGGCCTAAGAATGTGAGTTAATGAGCCAATTAGAGTGAAGAAAGAGAGGGTTGGAGAATCAAAAGAATTTGAATTGGAACTAACAAGGAAATGAAACCGAAATTTAAATATTAGAGATACTTGGTGAAGAAGAAAGCTCAAATACAAATTCACTCAACAATATTGGCCTAAGAATGTGAGTTAATGAGCCAATTAGAGTGAAGAAAGAGAGGGTTGGAGAATCAAAAGAATTTGAATCGAGACTAACAAGGAAATGAAACTGAAAACACGTATTAGAGATACTTGGTGAAGAAGAAAGCTCAAATACAAATTCACTCAACAATATTGGCCTAAGAATGTGAGTTAATGAGCCAATTAGAGTGAAGAAAGAGAGGGTTGGAGAATCAAAAGAATTTGAATCGAGACTAACAAGGAAATGAAACCGAAAACACATATTAGAGATACTTGGTGAAGAAGAAAGCTCAAATACAAATTCACTCAACAATATTGGCCTAAGAATGTGACTTAATGAGCCAATTAGAGTGAAGAAAGAGAGGGTTGGAGAATCAAAAGAATTTGAATTGGAACTAACAAGGAAATGAAACCGAAATCACATATTAGAGATACTTGGTGAAGAAGAAAGCTCAAATACAAATTCACTCAACAATATTGGCCTAAGAATGTGAGTTAATGAGCCAATTAGAGTGAAGAAAGAGAGGGTTGGAGAATCAAAAGAATTTGAATTGGAACTAACAAGGAAATGAAATCGAAAACACATATTAGAGATACTTGGTGAAGAAGAAAGCTCAAATACAAATTCACTCAACAATATTGGCCTAAGAATGTGAGTTAATGAGCCAATTAGAGTGAAGAAAGAGAGGGTTGGAGAATCAAAAGAATTTGAATTGGAACTAACAAGGAAATGAATCCAAAACACGAATTAGAGATACTTGGTGAAGAAGAAAGCTCAAATACAAATTCACTCAACAATATTGGCCTAAGAATGTGACTTAATGAGCCAATTAGAGTGAAGAAAGAGAGGGTTGGAGAATCAAAAGAATTTGAATCGAGACTAACAAGGAAATGAAACCGAAAAATATATTAGAGATACTTGGTGAAGAAGAAAGCTCAAATACAAATTCACTCAACAATATTGGCCTAAGAATGTGAGTTAATGAGCCAATTAGAGTGAAGAAAGAGAGGGTTGGAGAATCAAAAGAATTTGAATTGGAACTAACAAGGAAATGAAACCGAAAACACATATTAGAGATACTTGGTGAAGAAGAAAGCTCAAATACAAATTCACTCAACAATATTGGCCTAAGAATGTGAGTTAATGAGCCAATTAGAGTGAAGAAAGAGAGGGTTGGAGAATCAAAAGAATTTGAATCGGAACTAACAAGGAAATGAAATCGAAAACATATATTAGAGATACTTGGTGAAGAAGAAAGCTCAAATACAAATTCACTCAACAATATTGGCCTAAGAATGTGAGTTAATGAGCCAATTAGAGTGAAGAAAGAGAGGGTTGGAGAATCAAAAGAATTTGAATCGAGACTAACAAGGAAATGAAACCGAAAACACATATTAGAGATACTTGGTGAAGAAGAAAGCTCAAATACAAATTCACTCAACAATATTGGCCTAAGAATGTGAGTTAATGAGCCAATTAGAGTGAAGAAAGAGAGGGTTGGAGAATCAAAAGAATTTGAATTGGAACTAACAAGGAAATGAAACCGAAATCACATATTAGAGATACTTGGTGAAGAAGAAAGCTCAAATACAAATTCACTCAACAATATTGGCCTAAGAATGTGAGTTAATGAGCCAATTAGAGTGAAGAAAGAGAGGGTTGGAGAATCAAAAGAATTTGAATTGGAACTAACAAGGAAATGAAATCGAAATCATATATTAGAGATACTTGGTGAAGAAGAAAGCTCAAATACAAATTCACTCAACAATATTGGCCTAAGAATGTGAGTTAATGGGCCAATTAGAGTGAAGAAAGAGAGGGTTGGAGAATCAAAAGAATTTGAATCGAGACTAACAAGGAAATGAAACCAAAAACATATATTAGAGATACTTGGTGAAGAAGAAAGCTCAAATACAAATTCACTCAACAATATTGGCCTAAGAATGTGAGTTAATGAGCCAATTAGAGTGAAGAAAGAGAGGGTTGGAGAATCAAAAGAATTTGAATCGGAACTAACAAGGAAATGAAACCGAAAACACATATTAGAGATACTTGGTGAAGAAGAAAGCTCAAATACAAATTCACTCAACAATATTGGCCTAAGAATGTGAGTTAATGAGCCAATTAGAGTGAAGAAAGAGAGGGTTGGAGAATCAAAAGAATTTGAATCGGAACTAACAAGGAAATGAAACCGAAAACACATATTAGAGATACTTGGTGAAGAAGAAAGCTCAAATACAAATTCACTCAACAATATTGGCCTAAGAATGTGAGTTAATGAGCCAATTAGAGTGAAGAAAGAGAGGGTTGGAGAATCAAAAGAATTTGAGTTGGAACTAACAAGGAAATGAAACCGAAATCACATATTAGAGATACTTGGTGAAGAAGAAAGCTCAAATACAAATTCACTCAACAATATTGGCCTAAGAATGTGAGTTAATGAGCCAATTAGAGTGAAGAAAGAGAGGGTTGGAGAATCAAAAGAATTTGAATCGAGACTAACAAGGAAATGAAACCGAAAACATATATTAGAGATACTTGGTGAAGAAGAAAGCTCAAATACAAATTCACTCAACAATATTGGCCTAAGAATGTGAGTTAATGAGCCAATTAGAGTGAAGAAAGAGAGGGTTGGAGAATCAAAAGAATTTGAATCGGAACTAACAAGGAAATGAAACCGAAAACACATATTAGAGATACTTGGTGAAGAAGAAAGCTCAAATACAAATTCACTCAACAATATTGGCCTAAGAATGTGAGTTAATGAGCCAATTAGAGTGAAGAAAGAGAGGGTTGGAGAATCAAAAGAATTTGAATCGAGACTAACAAGGAAATGAAACCGAAAACATATATTAGAGATACTTGGTGAAGAAGAAAGCTCAAATACAAATTCACTCAACAATATTGGCCTAAGAATGTGAGTTAATGAGCCAATTAGAGTGAAGAAAGAGAGGGTTGGAGAATCAAAAGAATTTGAGTTGGAACTAACAAGGAAATGAAACCGAAAACACATATTAGAGATACTTGGTGAAGAAGAAAGCTCAAATACAAATTCACTCAACAATATTGGCCTAAGAATGTGAGTTAATGAGCCAATTAGAGTGAAGAAAGAGAGGGTTGGAGAATCAAAAGAATTTGAATCGAGACTAACAAGGAAATGAAACCGAAAACATATATTAGAGATACTTGGTGAAGAAGAAAGCTCAAATACAAATTCACTCAACAATATTGGCCTAAGAATGTGAGTTAATGAGCCAATTAGAGTGAAGAAAGAGAGGGTTGGAGAATCAAAAGAATTTGAATTGGAACTAACAAGGAAATGAAACCGAAAACACATATTAGAGATACTTGGTGAAGAAGAAAGCTCAAATACAAATTCACTCAACAATATTGGCCTAAGAATGTGAGTTAATGAGCCAATTAGAGTGAAGAAAGAGAGGGTTGGAGAATCAAAAGAATTTGAATCGAGACTAACAAGGAAATGAAACCGAAATCATATATTAGAGATACTTGGTGAAGAAGAAAGCTCAAATACAAATTCACTCAACAATATTGGCCTAAGAATGTGACTTAATGAGCCAATTAGAGTGAGGAAAGAGAGGGTTGGAGAATCAAAAGAATTTGAATTGGAACTAACAAGGAAATGAAATCGAAAACATATATTAGATATACTTGGTGAAGAAGAAAGCTCAAATAGAAATTCACTCAACAATATTGGCCTAAGAATGTGAGTTAATGGGCCAATTAGAGTGAAGAAAGAGAGGGTTGGAGAATCAAAAGAATTTGAATCGAGACTAACAAGGAAATGAAACCGAAAACATATATTAGAGATACTTGGTGAAGAAGAAAGCTCAAATACAAATTCACTCAACAATATTGGCCTAAGAATGTGAGTTAATGGGCCAATTAGAGTGAAGAAAGAGAGGGTTGGAGAATCAAAAGAATTTGAATCGAGACTAACAAGGAAATGAAATCGAAATCATATATCAGAGATACTTGGTGAAGAAGAAAGCTTAAATACAAATTCACTCAAGAATATTGGTCTAAGAATGTGACTTAATGAGCCAATTAGAGTGAAGAAAGAGAGGGTTGGAGAATCAAAAGAATTTGAATTGGAACTAACAAGGAAATGAAATCGAAAACACATATTAGAGATACTTGGTGAAGAAGAAAGCTCAAATAGAAATTCACTCAACAATATTGGCCTAAGAATGTGAGTTAATGGGCCAATTAGAGTGAAGAAAGAGAGGGTTGGAGAATCAAAAGAATTTGAATCGAGACTAACAAGGAAATGAAACCGAAAACATATATTAGAGATACTTGGTGAAGAAGAAAGCTCAAATACAAATTCACTCAACAATATTGGCCTAAGAATGTGAGTTAATGAGCCAATTAGAGTGAAGAAAGAGAGGGTTGGAGAATCAAAAGAATTTGAATCGAGACTAACAAGGAAATGAAACCGAAAACACATATTAGAGATACTTGGTGAAGAAGAAAGCTCAAATACAAATTCACTCAACAATATTGGCCTAAGAATGTGACTTAATGAGCCAATTAGAGTGAAGAAAGAGAGGGTTGGAGAATCAAAAGAATTTGAATCGAGACTAACAAGGAAATGAAACCGAAATCACATATTAGAGATACTTGGTGAAGAAGAAAGCTCAAATACAAATTCACTCAACAATATTGGCCTAAGAATGTGAGTTAATGAGCCAATTAGAGTGAAGAAAGAGAGGGTTGGAGAATCAAAAGAATTTGAATCGAGACTAACAAGGAAATGAAACCGAAAACATATATTAGAGATACTTGGTGAAGAAGAAAGCTCAAATACAAATTCACTCAACAATATTGGCCTAAGAATGTGAGTTAATGAGCCAATTAGAGTGAAGAAAGAGAGGGTTGGAGAATCAAAAGAATTTGTATCGAAACTAACAAGGAAATGAAACCGAAAACACGTATTAGAGATACTTGGTGAAGAAGAAAGCTCAAATACAAATTCACTCAACAATATTGGCCTAAGAATGTGAGTTAATGAGCCAATTAGAGTGAAGAAAGAGAGGGTTGGAGAATCAAAAGAATTTGAATCGAGACTAACAAGGAAATGAAACCGAAATCACATATTAGAGTAACTTGGTGAAGAAGAAAGCTCAGATACAAATTCACTCAACAATATTGGCCTAAGAATGTGAGTTAATGGGCCAATTAGAGTGAAGAAAGAGAGGGTTGGAGAATCAAAAGAATTTGAATCGAGACTAACAAGGAAATGAAACCAAAAACATATATTAGAGATACTTGGTGAAGAAGAAAGCTCAAATACAAATTCACTCAACAATATTGGCCTAAGAATGTGAGTTAATGAGCCAATTAGAGTGAAGAAAGGGAGGGTTGGAGAATCAAAATAATTTGAATCGAGACTAACAAGGAAATGAAACGAAAACATATATTAGAGATACTTGGTGAAGAAGAAAGCTCAAATACAAATTCACTCAACAATATTGGCCTAAGAATGTGAGTTAATGAGCCAATTAGAGTGAAGAAAGAGAGGGTTGGAGAATCAAAAGAATTTGAATTGGAACTAACAAGGAAATGAAACCGAAAACACATATTAGAGATACTTGGTGAAGAAGAAAGCTCAAATAGAAATTCACTCAACAATATTGGCCTAAGAATGTGAGTTAATGGGCCAATTAGAGTGAAGAAAGAGAGGGTTGGAGAATCAAAAGAATTTGAATCGAGACTAACAAGGAAATGAAACCGAAAACATATATTAGAGATACTTGGTGAAGAAGAAAGCTCAAATACAAATTCACTCAACAATATTGGCCTAAGAATGTGAGTTAATGAGCCAATTAGAGTGAAGAAAGAGAGGGTTGGAGAATCAAAAGAATTTGAATCGAGACTAACAAGGAAATGAAACCGAAAACATATATTAGAGATACTTGGTGAAGAAGAAAGCTCAAATACAAATTCACTCAACAATATTGGCCTAAGAATGTGAGTTAATGAGCCAATTAGAGTGAAGAAAGAGAGGGTTGGAGAATCGAAAGAATTTGAATTGGAACTAACAAGGAATTGAACCAAAAACACATATTAGAGATACTTGGTGAAGAAGAAAGCTCAAATAGAAATTCACTCAACAATATTGGCCTAAGAATGTGAGTTAATGAGCCAATTAGAGTGAAGAAAGAGAGGGTTGGAGAATCAAAAGAATTTGAATCGAGACTAACAAGGAAATGAAACCGAAAACATATATTAGAGATACTTGGTGAAGAAGAAAGCTCAAATACAAATTCACTCAACAATATTGGCCTAAGAATGTGACTTCATGAGCCAATTAGAGTGAAGAAAGAGAGGGTTGGAGAATCAAAAGAATTTGAATTGGAACTAACAAGGAAATGAAACCAAAACACATATTAGAGATACTTGGTGAAGAAGAAAGCTCAAATACAAATTCACTCAACAATATTGGCCTAAGAATGTGAGTTAATGGGCCAATTAGAGTGAAGAAAGAGAGGGTTGGAGAATCAAAAGAATTTGAATCGAGACTAACAAGGAAATGAAACCAAAACATATATTAGAGATACTTGGTGAAGAAGAAAGCTCAAATACAAATTCACTCAACAATATTGGCCTAAGAATGTGAGTTAATGAGCCAATTAGAGTGAAGAAAGAGAGGGTTGGAGAATCAAAAGAATTTGAATCGAGACTAACAAGGAAATGAAACCGAAAACATATATTAGAGATACTTGGTGAAGAAGAAAGCTCAAATACAAATTCACTCAACAATATTGGCCTAAGAATGTGAGTTAATGAGCCAATTAGAGTGAAGAAAGAGAGGGTTGGAGAATCAAAAGAATTTGAATCGGAACTAACAAGGAAATGAAACCGAAAACACATATTAGAGATACTTGGTGAAGAAGAAAGCTCAAATACAAATTCACTCAACAATATTGGCCTAAGAATGTGAGTTAATGAGCCAATTAGAGTGAAGAAAGAGAGGGTTGGAGAATCAAAAGAATTTGAATCGAGACTAACAAGGAAATGAAACCAAAAACACATATTAGAGATACTTGGTGAAGAAGAAAGCTCAAATACAAATTCACTCAACAATATTGGCCTAAGAATGTGAGTTAATGGGCCAATTAGAGTGAAGAAAGAGAGGGTTGGAGAATCAAAAGAATTTGAATCGAGACTAACAAGGAAATGAAACCAAAAACATATATTAGAGATACTTGGTGAAGAAGAAAGCTCAAATACAAATTCACTCAACAATATTGGCCTAAGAATGTGAGTTAATGAGCCAATTAGAGTGAAGAAAGAGAGGGTTGGAGAATCAAAAGAATTTGAATCAGAACTAACAAGGAAATGAAACCGAAAACACATATTAGAGATACTTGGTGAAGAAGAAAGCTCAAATACAAATTCACTCAACAATATTGGCCTAAGAATGTGAGTTAATGGGCCAATTAGAGTGAAGAAAGAGAGGGTTGGAGAATCAAAAGAATTTGTATCGGAACTAACAAGGAAATGAAACCGAAAACACGTATTAGAGATACTTGGTGAAGAAGAAAGCTCAAATACAAATTCACTCAACAATATTGGCCTAAGAATGTGAGTTAATGGGCCAATTAGAGTGAAGAAAGAGAGGGTTGGAGAATCAAAAGAATTTGAATCGAGACTAACAAGGAAATGAAACCGAAAACATATATTAGAGATACTTGGTGAAGAAGAAAGCTCAAATACAAATTCACTCAACAATATTGGCCTAAGAATGTGAGTTAATGGGCCAATTAGAGTGAAGAAAGAGAGGGTTGGAGAATCAAAAGAATTTGAATCGAGAACTAACAAGGAAATGAAACCGAAAACACATATTAGAGATACTTGGTGAAGAAGAAAGCTCAAATACAAATTCACTCAACAATATTGGCCTAAGAATGTGAGTTAATGAGCCAATTAGAGTGAAGAAAGAGAGGGTTGGAGAATCAAAAGAATTTGAATTGGAACTAACAAGGAAATGAAACCGAAATCACATATTAGAGATACTTGGTGAAGAAGAAAGCTCAAATACAAATTCACTCAACAATATTCGCCTAAGAATGTGAGTTAATGGGCCAATTAGAGTGAAGAAAGAGAGGGTTGGAGAATCAAAAGAATTTGAATCGAGACTAACAAGGAAATGAAACGAAAACATATATTAGAGATACTTGGTGAAGAAGAAAGCTCAAATACAAATTCACTCAACAATATTGGCCTAAGAATGTGAGTTAATGAGCCAATTAGAGTGAAGAAAGAGAGGGTTGGAGAATCAAAAGAATTTGAATCGAGACTAACAAGGAAATGAAACCGAAAACATATATTAGAGATACTTGGTGAAGAAGAAAGCTCAAATACAAATTCACTAAACAATATTGGCCTAAGAATGTGAGTTAATGAGCCAATTAGAGTGAAGAAAGAGAGGGTTGGAGAATCAAAAGAATTTGAATTGGAACTAACAAGGAAATGAAATCGAAAACACATATTAGAGATACTTGGTGAAGAAGAAAGCTCAAATACAAATTCACTCAACAATATTGGCCTAAGAATGTGAGTTAATGGGCCAATTAGAGTGAAGAAAGAGAGGGTTGGAGAATCAAAAGAATTTGAATCGAGACTAACAAGGAAATGAAACCCAAAACATATATTAGAGATACTTGGTGAAGAAGAAAGCTCAAATACAAATTCACTCAACAATATTGGCCTAAGAATGTGAGTTAATGGGCCAATTAGAGTGAAGAAAGAGAGGGTTGGAGAATCAAAAGAATTTGAATCGGAACTAACAAGGAAATGAAACCGAAAACATATATTAGAGATACTTGGTGAAGAAGAAAGCTCAAATACAAATTCACTAAACAATATTGGCCTAAGAATGTGAGTTAATGAGCCAATTAGAGTGAAGAAAGAGAGGGTTGGAGAATCAAAAGAATTTGAATTGGAACTAACAAGGAAATGAAACCGAAATCACATATTAGAGATACTTGGTGAAGAAGAAAGCTCAAATACAAATTCACTCAACAATATTGGCCTAAGAATGTGAGTTAATGGGCCAATTAGAGTGAAGAAAGAGAGGGTTGGAGAATCAAAAGAATTTGAATCGAGACTAACAAGGAAATGAAACCGAAAACATATATTAGAGATACTTGGTGAAGAAGAAAGCTCAAATACAAATTCACTCAACAATATTGGCCTAAGAATGTGAGTTAATGAGCCAATTAGAGTGAAGAAAGAGAGGGTTGGAGAATCAAAAGAATTTGAATCGAGACTAACAAGGAAATGAAACCGAAAACATATATTAGAGATACTTGGTGAAGAAGAAAGCTCAAATACAAATTCACTCAACAATATTGGCCTAAGAATGTGAGTTAATGAGCCAATTAGAGTGAAGAAAGAGAGGGTTGGAGAATCAAAAGAATTTGAATCGAGACTAACAAGGAAATGAAATCCAAAACAAATATTAGAGATACTTGGTGAAGAAGAAAGCTCAAATACAAATTCACTAAACAATATTGGCCTAAGAATGTGAGTTAATGGGCCAATTAGAGTGAAGAAAGAGAGGGTTGGAGAATCAAAAGAATTTGAATCGAGACTAACAAGGAAATGAAACCGAAAACATATATTAGAGATACTTGGTGAAGAAGAAAGCTCAAATACAAATTCACTCAACAATATTGGCCTAAGAATGTGAGTTAATGAGCCAATTAGAGTGAAGAAAGAGAGGGTTGGAGAATCAAAAGAATTTGAATCGAGACTAACAAGGAAATGAAACCGAAAACATATATTAGAGATACTTGGTGAAGAAGAAAGCTCAAATACAAATTCACTCAACAATATTGGCCTAAGAATGTGAGTTAATGAGCCAATTAGAGTGAAGAAAGAGAGGGTTGGAGAATCAAAAGAATTTGAATCGAGACTAACAAGGAAATGAAACCGAAAACATATTAGAGATACTTGGTGAAGAAGAAAGCTCAAATACAAATTCACTCAACAATATTGGCCTAAGAATGTGAGTTAATGAGCCAATTAGAGTGAAGAAAGAGAGGGTTGGAGAATCAAAAGAATTTGAATCGGAACTAACAAGGAAATGAAACCAAAAACATATATTAGAGATACTTGGTGAAGAAGAAAGCTCAAATACAAATTCACTCAACAATATTGGCCTAAGAATGTGAGTTAATGGGCCAATTAGAGTGAAGAAAGAGAGGGTTGGAGAATCAAAAGAATTTGAATCGAGACTAACAAGGAAATGAAACCGAAAACATATATTAGAGATACTTGGTGAAGAAGAAAGCTCAAATACAAATTCACTCAACAATATTGGCCTAAGAATGTGAGTTAATGGGCCAATTAGAGTGAAGAAAGAGAGGGTTGGAGAATCAAAAGAATTTGAATCGAGACTAACAAGGAAATGAAACGAAAACATATATTAGAGATACTTGGTGAAGAAGAAAGCTCAAATACAAATTCACTCAACAATATTGGCCTAAGAATGTGAGTTAATGAGCCAATTAGAGTGAAGAAAGAGAGGGTTGGAGAATCAAAAGAATTTGAATCGAGACTAACAAGGAAATGAAACCAAAAACACATATTAGAGATACTTGGTGAAGAAGAAAGCTCAAATACAAATTCACTCAACAATATTGGCCTAAGAATGTGAGTTAATGGGCCAATTAGAGTGAAGAAAGAGAGGGTTGGAGAATCAAAAGAATTTGAATCGAGACTAACAAGGAAATGAAACCGAAAACATATATTAGAGATACTTGGTGAAGAAGAAAGCTCAAATACAAATTCACTCAACAATATTGGCCTAAGAATGTGAGTTAATGGGCCAATTAGAGTGAAGAAAGAGAGGGTTGGAGAATCAAAAGAATTTGAATCGAGACTAACAAGGAAATGAAACCGAAAACATATATTAGAGATACTTGGTGAAGAAGAAAGCTCAAATACAAATTCACTAAACAATATTGGCCTAAGAATGTGAGTTAATGGGCCAATTAGAGTGAAGAAAGAGAGGGTTGGAGAATCAAAAGAATTTGAATTGGAACTAACAAGGAAATGAAACCGAAAACACATATTAGAGATACTTGGTGAAGAAGAAAGCTCAAATACAAATTCACTCAACAATATTGGCCTAAGAATGTGAGTTAATGAGCCAATTAGAGTGAAGAAAGAGAGGGTTGGAGAATCAAAAGAATTTGAATCGAGACTAACAAGGAAATGAAACCGAAAACATATATTAGAGATACTTGGTGAAGAAGAAAGCTCAAATACAAATTCACTCAACAATATTGGCCTAAGAATGTGAGTTAATGAGCCAATTAGAGTGAAGAAAGAGAGGGTTGGAGAATCAAAAGAATTTGAATCGGAACTAACAAGGAAATGAAACCGAAAACATATATTAGAGATACTTGGTGAAGAAGAAAGCTCAAATACAAATTCACTCAACAATATTGGCCTAAGAATGTGAGTTAATGGGCCAATTAGAGTGAAGAAAGAGAGGGTTGGAGAATCAAAAGAATTTGAATCGGAACTAACAAGGAAATGAAACCAAAAACATATTAGAGATACTTGGTGAAGAAGAAAGCTCAAATACAAATTCACTCAACAATATTGGCCTAAGAATGTGAGTTAATGGGCCAATTAGAGTGAAGAAAGAGAGGGTTGGAGAATCAAAAGAATTTGAATCGAGACTAACAAGGAAATGAAACGAAAACATATATTAGAGATACTTGGTGAAGAAGAAAGCTCAAATACAAATTCACTCAACAATATTGGCCTAAGAATGTGAGTTAATGAGCCAATTAGAGTGAAGAAAGAGAGGGTTGGAGAATCAAAAGAATTTGAATCGAGACTAACAAGGAAATGAAACCAAAATCATATATTAGAGATACTTGGTGCAGAAGAAAGCTCAAAAACAAATTCACACAACAATATTGGCCTAAGAATGTGAGTTAATGAGCCAATTAGAGTGAAGAAAGAGAGGGTTGGAGAATCAAAAGAATTTGAATCGAGACTAACAAGGAAATGAAACCGAAAACATATATTAGAGATACTTGGTGAAGAAGAAAGCTCAAATACAAATTCACTCAACAATATTGGCCTAAGAATGTGAGTTAATGAGCCAATTAGAGTGAAGAAAGAGAGGGTTGGAGAATCAAAAGAATTTGAATCGAGACTAACAAGGAAATGAAACCGAAAACATATATTAGAGATACTTGGTGAAGAAGAAAGCTCAAATACAAATTCACTCAACAATATTGGCCTAAGAATGTGAGTTAATGGGCCAATTAGAGTGAAGAAAGAGAGGGTTGGAGAATCAAAAGAATTTGAATCGAGACTAACAAGGAAATGAAACCAAAATCATATATTAGAGATACTTGGTGAAGAAGAAAGCTCAAATACAAATTCACTCAACAATATTGGCCTAAGAATGTGAGTTAATGGGCCAATTAGAGTGAAGAAAGAGAGGGTTGGAGAATCAAAAGAATTTGAATCGGAACTAACAAGGAAATGAAACCGAAAACATATATTAGAGATACTTGGTGAAGAAGAAAGCTCAAATACAAATTCACTCAACAATATTGGCCTAAGAATGTGACTTAATGAGCCAATTAGAGTGAAGAAAGAGAGGGTTGGAGAATCAAAAGAATTTGAATCGAGACTAACAAGGAAATGAAACCGAAATCATATATTAGAGATACTTGGTGAAGAAGAAAGCTCAAATACAAATTCACTCAACAATATTGGCCTAAGAATGTGAGTTAATGGGCCAATTAGAGTGAAGAAAGAGAGGGTTGGAGAATCAAAAGAATTTGAATCGAGACTAACAAGGAAATGAAACGAAAACATATATTAGAGATACTTGGTGAAGAAGAAAGCTCAAATACAAATTCACTCAACAATATTGGCCTAAGAATGTGAGTTAATGGGCCAATTAGAGTGAAGAAAGAGAGGGTTGGAGAATCAAAAGAATTTGAATCGAGACTAACAAGGAAATGAAACCGAAAACATATATTAGAGATACTTGGTGAAGAAGAAAGCTCACATACAAATTCACTCAACAATATTGGCCTAAGAATGTGAGTTAATGAGCCAATTAGAGTGAAGAAAGAGAGGGTTGGAGAATCAAAATAATTTGAATTGGAACTAACAAGGAAATGAAACCGAAATTTAAATATTAGAGATACTTGGTGAAGAAGAAAGCTCAAATACAAATTCACTCAACAATATTGGCCTAAGAATGTGAGTTAATGAGCCAATTAGAGTGAAGAAAGAGAGGGTTGGAGAATCAAAAGAATTTGAATCGAGACTAACAAGGAAATGAAACGAAAACATATATTAGAGATACTTGGTGAAGAAGAAAGCTCAAATACAAATTCACTCAACAATATTGGCCTAAGAATGTGAGTTAATGGGCCAATTAGAGTGAAGAAAGAGAGGGTTGGAGAATCAAAAGAATTTGAATCGAGACTAACAAGGAAATGAAACCGAAAACATATATTAGAGATACTTGGTGAAGAAGAAAGCTCAAATACAAATTCACTCAACAATATTGGCCTAAGAATGTGAGTTAATGAGCCAATTAGAGTGAAGAAAGAGAGGGTTGGAGAATCAAAAGAATTTGAATCGAGACTAACAAGGAAATGAAACCAAAATCATATATTAGAGATACTTGGTGAAGAAGAAAGCTCACATACAAATTCACTAAACAATATTGGCCTAAGAATGTGAGTTAATGAGCCAATTAGAGTGAAGAAAGAGAGGGTTGGAGAATCAAAAGAATTTGAATCGAACTAACAAGGAAATGAAACCGAAAACACATATTAGAGATACTTGGTGAAGAAGAAAGCTCAAATACAAATTCACTCAACAATATTGGCCTAAGAATGTGAGTTAATGGGCCAATTAGAGTGAAGAAAGAGAGGGTTGGAGAATCAAAAGAATTTGAATCGAGACTAACAAGGAAATGAAAAATAAAACACATATTAGAGATACTTGGTGAAGAAGAAAGCTCAAATACAAATTCACTCAACAATATTGGCCTAAGAATGTGAGTTAATGAGCCAATTAGAGTGAAGAAAGAGAGGGTTGGAGAATCAAAAGAATTTGAATCGAGACTAACAAGGAAATGAAACCGAAAACATATATTAGAGATACTTGGTGAAGAAGAAAGCTCAAATACAAATTCACTCAACAATATTGGCCTAAGAATGTGAGTTAATGGGCCAATTAGAGTGAAGAAAGAGAGGGTTGGAGAATCAAAAGAATTTGAATCGAGACTAACAAGGAAATGAAACCGAAAACATATATTAGAGATACTTGGTGAAGAAGAAAGCTCAAATACAAATTCACTCAACAATATTGGCCTAAGAATGTGAGTTAATGAGCCAATTAGAGTGAAGAAAGAGAGGGTTGGAGAATCAAAAGAATTTGAATCGAGACTAACAAGGAAATGAAACGAAAACATATATTAGAGATACTTGGTGAAGAAGAAAGCTCAAATACAAATTCACTCAACAATATTGGCCTAAGAATGTGAGTTAATGAGCCAATTAGAGTGAAGAAAGAGAGGGTTGGAGAATCAAAAGAATTTGAATCGAGACTAACAAGGAAATGAAACCGAAAACATATATTAGAGATACTTGGTGAAGAAGAAAGCTCAAATACAAATTCACTCAACAATATTGGCCTAAGAATGTGAGTTAATGAACCAATTAGAGTGAAGAAAGAGAAGGTTGGAGAATCGAAAGAATTTGAACTGGAACTAACAAGGAAATGAAACCGAAAACACATATTAGAGATACTTGGTGAAGAAGAAAGCTCAAATACAAATTCACTCAACAATATTGGCCTAAGAATGTGAGTTAATGAGCCAATTAGAGTGAAGAAAGAGAGGGTTGGAGAATCAAAAGAATTTGAATCGAGACTAACAAGGAAATGAAATCGAAAACACATATTAGAGATACTTGGTGAAGAAGAAAGCTCAAATACAAATTCACTCAACAATATTGGCCTAAGAATGTGAGTTAATGGGCCAATTAGAGTGAAGAAAGAGAGGGTTGGAGAATCAAAAGAATTTGAATCGAGACTAACAAGGAAATGAAACCGAAAACATATATTAGAGATACTTGGTGAAGAAGAAAGCTCAAATACAAATTCACTCAACAATATTGGCCTAAGAATGTGAGTTAATGAGCCAATTAGAGTGAAGAAAGAGAGGGTTGGAGAATCAAAAGAATTTGAATCAGAACTAACAAGGAAATGAAACCGAAAACATATATTAGAGATACTTGGTGAAGAAGAAAGCTCAAATACAAATTCACTCAACAATATTGGCCTAAGAATGTGAGTTAATGAGCCAATTAGAGTGAAGAAAGAGAGGGTTGGAGAATCAAAAGAATTTGAGTTGGAACTAACAAGGAAATGAAACCGAAATCACATATTAGAGATACTTGGTGAAGAAGAAAGCTCAAATACAAATTCACTCAACAATATTGGCCTAAGAATGTGAGTTAATGGGCCAATTAGAGTGAAGAAAGAGAGGGTTGGAGAATCAAAAGAATTTGAATCGAGACTAACAAGGAAATGAAACCGAAATCACATATTAGAGATACTTGGTGAAGAAGAAAGCTCAAATACAAATTCACTCAACAATATTGGCCTAAGAATGTGAGTTAATGGGCCAATTAGAGTGAAGAAAGAGAGGGTTGGAGAATCAAAAGAATTTGAATCGAGACTAACAAGGAAATGAAACTGAAAACATATATTAGAGATACTTGGTGAAGAAGAAAGCTCAAATACAAATTCACTAAACAATATTGGCCTAAGAATGTGAGTTAATGAGCCAATTAGAGTGAAGAAAGAGAGGGTTGGAGAATCAAAAGAATTTGAATCGGAACTAACAAGGAAATGAAACCAGAACACATATTAGAGATACTTGGTGAAGAAGAAAGCTCAAATACAAATTCACTCAACAATATTGGCCTAAGAATGTGAGTTAATGAGCCAATTAGAGTGAAGAAAGAGAGGGTTGGAGAATCAAAAGAATTTGAATCGAGACTAACAAGGAAATGAAACCGAAAACATATATTAGAGATACTTGGTGAAGAAGAAAGCTCAAATACAAATTCACTCAACAATATTGGCCTAAGAATGTGAGTTAATGAGCCAATTAGAGTGAAGAAAGAGAGGGTTGGAGAATCAAAAGAATTTGAATCGAAACTAACAAGGAAATGAAATCGAAATCATATATTAGAGATACTTGGTGAAGAAGAAAGCTCAAATACAAATTCACTCAACAATATTGGCCTAAGAATGTGAGTTAATGGGCCAATTAGAGTGAAGAAAGAGAGGGTTGGAGAATCAAAAGAATTTGAATCGAGACTAACAAGGAAATGAAACGAAAACATATATTAGAGATACTTGGTGAAGAAGAAAGCTCAAATACAAATTCACTAAACAATATTGGCCTAAGAATGTGAGTTAATGAGCCAATTAGAGTGAAGAAAGAGAGGGTTGGAGAATCAAAAGAATTTGAATTGGAACTAACAAGGAAATGAAATCGAAAACACATATTAGAGATACTTGGTGAAGAAGAAAGCTCAAATACAAATTCACTCAACAATATTGGCCTAAGAATGTGAGTTAATGAGCCAATTAGAGTGAAGAAAGAGAGGGTTGGAGAATCAAAAGAATTTGAATCGGAACTAACAAGGAAATGAAACCGAAAACACATATTAGAGATACTTGGTGAAGAAGAAAGCTCAAATACAAATTCACTAAACAATATTGGCCTAAGAATGTGAGTTAATGAGCCAATTAGAGTGAAGAAAGAGAGGGTTGGAGAATCAAAAGAATTTGAATCGGAACTAACAAGGAAATGAAACCGAAAACATATATTAGAGATACTTGGTGAAGAAGAAAGCTCAAATACAAATTCACTCAACAATATTGGCCTAAGAATGTGAGTTAATGAGCCAATTAGAGTGAAGAAAGAGAGGGTTGGAGAATCAAAAGAATTTGAATCGGAACTAACAAGGAAATGAAACCGAAAACACATATTAGAGATACTTGGTGAAGAAGAAAGCTCAAATACAAATTCACTCAACAATATTGGCCTAAGAATGTGAGTTAATGGGCCAATTAGAGTGAAGAAAGAGAGGGTTGGAGAATCAAAAGAATTTGAATCGAGACTAACAAGGAAATGAAACCGAAAACATATATTAGAGATACTTGGTGAAGAAGAAAGCTCAAATACAAATTCACTCAACAATATTGGCCTAAGAATGTGAGTTAATGAGCCAATTAGAGTGAAGAAAGAGAGGGTTGGAGAATCAAAAGAATTTGAATCGAGACTAACAAGGAAATGAAACCGAAAACACATATTAGAGATACTTGGTGAAGAAGAAAGCTCAGATACAAATTCACTCAACAATATTCGCCTAAGAATGTGAGTTAATGGGCCAATTAGAGTGAAGAAAGAGAGGGTTGGAGAATCAAAAGAATTTGAATCAGAACTAACAAGGAAATGAAACCGAAAACACATATTAGAGATACTTGGTGAAGAAGAAAGCTCAAATACAAATTCACTCAACAATATTGGCCTAAGAATGTGAGTTAATGGGCCAATTAGAGTGAAGAAAGAGAGGGTTGGAGAATCAAAAGAATTTGAATCGGAACTAACAAGGAAATGAAACCGAAAACATATATTAGAGATACTTGGTGAAGAAGAAAGCTCAAATACAAATTCACTCAACAATATTGGCCTAAGAATGTGAGTTAATGAGCCAATTAGAGTGAAGAAAGAGAGGGTTGGAGAATCAAAAGAATTTGAATCGAGACTAACAAGGAAATGAAACCGAAAACATATATTAGAGATACTTGGTGAAGAAGAAAGCTCAAATACAAATTCACTAAACAATATTGGCCTAAGAATGTGAGTTAATGAGCCAATTAGAGTGAAGAAAGAGAGGGTTGGAGAATCAAAAGAATTTGAATCGGAACTAACAAGGAAATGAAACCGAAAACACATATTAGAGATACTTGGTGAAGAAGAAAGCTCAAATACAAATTCACTCAACAATATTGGCCTAAGAATGTGAGTTAATGGGCCAATTAGAGTGAAGAAAGAGAGGGTTGGAGAATCAAAAGAATTTGAATCAGAACTAACAAGGAAATGAAACCGAAAACATATATTAGAGATACTTGGTGAAGAAGAAAGCTCAAATACAAATTCACTCAACAATATTGGCCTAAGAATGTGAGTTAATGAGCCAATTAGAGTGAAGAAAGAGAGGGTTGGAGAATCAAAAGAATTTGAATCGAGACTAACAAGGAAATGAAACCATAAACCTATATTAGAGATACTTGGTGAAGAAGAAAGCTCAAATACAAATTCACTAAACAATATTGGCCTAAGAATGTGAGTTAATGAGCCAATTAGAGTGAAGAAAGAGAGGGTTGGAGAATCAAAAGAATTTGAATCGAGACTAACAAGGAAATGAAACCGAAAACATATATTAGAGATACTTGGTGAAGAAGAAAGCTCAAATACAAATTCACTCAACAATATTGGCCTAAGAATGTGAGTTAATGAGCCAATTAGAGTGAAGAAAGAGAGGGTTGGAGAATCAAAAGAATTTGAATCGAGACTAACAAGGAAATGAAACCGAAAACATATATTAGAGATACTTGGTGAAGAAGAAAGCTCAAATACAAATTCACTCAACAATATTGGCCTAAGAATGTGAGTTAATGAGCCAATTAGAGTGAAGAAAGAGAGGGTCGGACAATCGAAAGAATTTGAATACGAACTGACAAGGAAATGAAGCTGAAAACAGATATTAGAGATACTTGGTGAAGAAGAAAGCTCACATACAAATTCACTCAACAATATTGGCCTAAGAATGTGAGTTAATGAGCCAATTAGAGTGAAGAAAGAGAGGGTTGGAGAATCAAAAGAATTTGAATCGAACTAACAAGGAAATGAAACCGAAAACACATATTAGAGATACTTGGTGAAGAAGAAAGCTCAAATACAAATTCACTCAACAATATTGGCCTAAGAATGTGAGTTAATGAGCCAATTAGAGTGAAGAAAGAGAGGGTTGGAGAATCAAAAGAATTTGAATCGGAACTAACAAGGAAATGAAACCGAAAACATATATTAGAGATACTTGGTGAAGAAGAAAGCTCAAATACAAATTCACTCAACAATATTGGCCTAAGAATGTGAGTTAATGGGCCAATTAGAGTGAAGAAAGAGAGGGTTGGAGAATCAAAAGAATTTGAATCGAGACTAACAAGGAAATGAAACCAAAAACATATATTAGAGATACTTGGTGAAGAAGAAAGCTCAAATACAAATTCACTCAACAATATTGGCCTAAGAATGTGAGTTAATGAGCCAATTAGAGTGAAGAAAGAGAGGGTTGGAGAATCAAAAGAATTTGTATCGAAACTAACAAGGAAATGAAACCGAAAACATATATTAGAGATACTTGGTGAAGAAGAAAGCTCACATACAAATTCACTAAACAATATTGGCCTAAGAATGTGAGTTAATGAGCCAATTAGAGTGAAGAAAGAGAGGGTTGGAGAATCAAAAGAATTTGAATCGGAACTAACAAGGAAATGAAACCGAAAACACATATTAGAGATACTTGGTGAAGAAGAAAGCTCAAATACAAATTCACTCAACAATATTGGCCTAAGAATGTGAGTTAATGAGCCAATTAGAGTGAAGAAAGAGAGGGTTGGAGAATCAAAAGAATTTGAATCGAGACTAACAAGGAAATGAAACCAAAAACATATATTAGAGATACTTGGTGAAGAAGAAAGCTCAAATACAAATTCACTAAACAATATTGGCCTAAGAATGTGAGTTAATGAGCCAATTAGAGTGAAGAAAGAGAGGGTTGGAGAATCAAAAGAATTTGAATCGAACTAACAAGGAAATGAATCGAAAACACATATTAGAGATACTTGGTGAAGAAGAAAGCTCAAATACAAATTCACTCAACAATATTGGCCTAAGAATGTGAGTTAATGGGCCAATTAGAGTGAAGAAAGAGAGGGTTGGAGAATCAAAAGAATTTGAATCGGAACTAACAAGGAAATGAAACCAAAAACATATTAGAGATACTTGGTGAAGAAGAAAGCTCAAATACAAATTCACTCAACAATATTGGCCTAAGAATGTGAGTTAATGGGCCAATTAGAGTGAAGAAAGAGAGGGTTGGAGAATCAAAAGAATTTGAATCGGAACTAACAAGGAAATGAAACCGAAAACATATATTAGAGATACTTGGTGAAGAAGAAAGCTCAAATACAAATTCACTCAACAATATTGGCCTAAGAATGTGAGTTAATGAGCCAATTAGAGTGAAGAAAGAGAGGGTTGGAGAATCAAAACAATTTGAATCGAACTAACAAGGGAATGAAATCGAAAACACATATTAGAGATACTTGGTGAAGAAGAAAGCTCAAATACAAATTCACTCAACAATATTGGCCTAAGAATGTGAGTTAATGAGCCAATTAGAGTGAAGAAAGAGAGGGTTGGAGAATCAAAAGAATTTGAATCGAACTAACAAGGAAATGAAACCGAAAACACATATTAGAGATACTTGGTGAAGAAGAAAGCTCAAATACAAATTCACTTAACAATATTTGCCTAAGAATGTGAGTTAATGAGCCAATTAGAGTGAAGAAAGAGAGGGTTGTAGAATCAAAAGAATTTGAATCGAGACTAACAAGGAAATGAAATCCAAAACACATATTAGAGATACTTGGTGAAGAAGAAAGCTCAAATACAAATTCACTCAACAATATTGGCCTAAGAATGTGAGTTAATGGGCCAATTAGAGTGAAGAAAGAGAGGGTTGGAGAATCAAAAGAATTTGAATCGAACTAACAAGGAAATGAAATCGAAAACACATATTAGAGATACTTGGTGAAGAAGAAAGCTCAAATACAAATTCACTCAACAATATTGGCCTAAGAATGTGAGTTAATGAGCCAATTAGAGTGAAGAAAGAGAGGGTTGGAGAATCAAAAGAATTTGAATCGAGACTAACAAGGAAATGAAACCGAAAACACATATTAGAGATACTTGGTGAAGAAGAAAGCTCAAATACAAATTCACTCAACAATATTGGCCTAAGAATGTGAGTTAATGGGCCAATTAGAGTGAAGAAAGAGAGGGTTGGAGAATCAAAAGAATTTGAATCGGAACTAACAAGGAAATGAAACCGAAAACACATATTAGAGATACTTGGTGAAGAAGAAAGCTCAAATACAAATTCACTCAACAATATTGGCCTAAGAATGTGAGTTAATGAGCCAATTAGAGTGAAGAAAGAGAGGGTTGGAGAATCAAAAGAATTTGAATCGGAACTAACAAGGAAATGAAATCCAAAACACATATTAGAGATACTTGGTGAAGAAGAAAGCTCAAATACAAATTCACTCAACAATATTGGCCTAAGAATGTGAGTTAATGAGCCAATTAGAGTGAAGAAAGAGAGGGTTGGAGAATCAAAAGAATTTGAATCGGAACTAACAAGGAAATGAAACCGAAAACACATATTAGAGATACTTGGTGAAGAAGAAAGCTCAAATACAAATTCACTAAACAATATTGGCCTAAGAATGTGACTTAATGAGCCAATTAGAGTGATGAAAGAGAGGGTTGGAGAATCAAAAGAATTTGAATTGGAACTAACAAGGAAATGAAATCAAAAACACATATTAGAGATACTTGGTGAAGAAGAAAGCTCAAATACAAATTCACTCAACAATATTGGCCTAAGAATGTGAGTTAATGAGCCAATTAGAGTGAAGAAAGAGAGGGTTGGAGAATCAAAAGAATTTGAATTGGAACTAACAAGGAAATGAAACCGAAAACATATATTAGAGATACTTGGTGAAGAAGAAAGCTCAAATACAAATTCACTCAACAATATTGGCCTAAGAATGTGAGTTAATGGGTCAATTAGAGTGAAGAAAGAGAGGGTTGGAGAATCAACAGAATTTGAATCGGAACTAACAAGGAAATGAAACCGAAAACACATATTAGAGATACTTGGTGAAGAAGAAAGCTCAAATACAAATTCACTCAACAATATTGGCCTAAGAATGTGAGTTAATGGGCCAATTAGAGTGAAGAAAGAGAGGGTTGGAGAATCAAAAGAATTTGAATCGAGACTAACAAGGAAATGAAACCGAAAACATATATTAGAGATACTTGGTGAAGAAGAAAGCTCAAATACAAATTCACTCAACAATATTGGCCTAAGAATGTGAGTTAATGAGCCAATTAGAGTGAAGAAAGAGAGGGTTGGAGAATCAAAAGAATTTGAATCAGAACTAACAAGGAAATGAAACCGAAAACACATATTAGAGATACTTGGTGAAGAAGAAAGCTCAAATACAAATTCACTCAACAATATTGGCCTAAGAATGTGAGTTAATGAGCCAATTAGAGTGAAGAAAGAGAGGGTTGGAGAATCAAAAGAATTTGAATCGGAACTAACAAGGAAATGAAACCGAAAACACATATTAGAGATACTTGGTGAAGAAGAAAGCTCAAATACAAATTCACTCAACAATATTGGCCTAAGAATGTGAGTTAATGAGCCAATTAGAGTGAAGAAAGAGAGGGTTGGAGAATCAAAAGAATTTGAATCGAGACTAACAAGGAAATGAAACCGAAATCACATATTAGAGATACTTGGTGAAGAAGAAAGCTCAAATACAAATTCACTCAACAATATTGGCCTAAGAATGTGAGTTAATGGGCCAATTAGAGTGAAGAAAGAGAGGGTTGGAGAATCAAAAGAATTTGAATTGGAACTAACAAGGAAATGAAATCGAAAACACATATTAGAGATACTTGGTGAAGAAGAAAGCTCAAATACAAATTCACTCAACAATATTGGCCTAAGAATGTGAGTTAATGAGCCAATTAGAGTGAAGAAAGAGAGGGTTGGAGAATCAAAAGAATTTGAATCCGAACTAACAAGGAAATGAAACCGAAAACATATATTAGAGATACTTGGTGAAGAAGAAAGCTCAAATACAAATTCACTCAACAATATTGGCCTAAGAATGTGAGTTAATGAGCCAATTAGAGTGAAGAAAGAGAGGGTTGGAGAATCAAAAGAATTTGAATCGAACTAACAAGGAAATGAAACCGAAAACACATATTAGAGATACTTGGTGAAGAAGAAAGCTCAAATACAAATTCACTCAACAATATTGGCCTAAGAATGTGAGTTAATGAGCCAATTAGAGTGAAGAAAGAGAGGGTTGGAGAATCAAAAGAATTTGAATCGAGACTAACAAGGAAATGAAACCGAAAACATATATTAGAGATACTTGGTGAAGAAGAAAGCTCAAATACAAATTCACTCAACAATATTGGCCTAAGAATGTGAGTTAATGAGCCAATTAGAGTGAAGAAAGAGAGGGTTGGAGAATCAAAAGAATTTGAATCGGAACTAACAAGGAAATGAAATCGAAAACACATATTAGAGATACTTGGTGAAGAAGAAAGCTCAAATACAAATTCACTCAACAATATTGGCCTAAGAATGTGACTTAATGAGCCAATTAGAGTGAAGAAAGAGAGGGTTGGAGAATCAAAAGAATTTGAATTGGAACTAACAAGGAAATGAAATCGAAAACACATATTAGAGATACTTGGTGAAGAAGAAAGCTCAAATACAAATTCACTCAACAATATTGGCCTAAGAATGTGAGTTAATGGGCCAATTAGAGTGAAGAAAGAGAGGGTTGGAGAATCAAAAGAATTTGAATCGAGACTAACAAGGAAATGAAATCGAAAACATATATTAGAGATACTTGGTGAAGAAGAAAGCTCAAATACAAATTCACTCAACAATATTGGCCTAAGAATGTGACTTAATGAGCCAATTAGAGTGAAGAAAGAGAGGGTTGGAGAATCAAAAGAATTTGAATTGGAACTAACAAGGAAATGAAATCGAAAACACATATTAGAGATACTTGGTGAAGAAGAAAGCTCAAATACAAATTCACTAAACAATATTGGCCTAAGAATGTGAGTTAATGAGCCAATTAGAGTGAAGAAAGAGAGGGTTGGAGAATCAAAAGAATTTGAATCGGAACTGACTTGGAAATGAAAAATAAAACACGTCTTAGAGATACTTGGTGAAGAAGAAAGCTCAAATACAAATTCACTCAACAATATTGGCCTAAGAATGTGAGTTAATGAGCCAATTAGAGTGAAGAAAGAGAGGGTTGGAGAATCAAAAGAATTTGAATCGAACTAACAAGGAAATGAAATCGAAAACACATATTAGAGATACTTGGTGAAGAAGAAAGCTCAAATACAAATTCACTAAACAATATTGGCCTAAGAATGTGAGTTAATGAGCCAATTAGAGTGAAGAAAGAGAGGGTTGGAGAATCAAAAGAATTTGAATTGGAACTAACAAGGAAATGAAACCGAAATCACATATTAGAGATACTTGGTGAAGAAGAAAGCTCAAATACAAATTCACTCAACAATATTGGCCTAAGAATGTGAGTTAATGAGCCAATTAGAGTGAAGAAAGAGAGGGTTGGAGAATCAAAAGAATTTGAATTGGAACTAACAAGGAAATGAAATCGAAAACACATATTAGAGATACTTGGTGAAGAAGAAAGCTCAAATACAAATTCACTCAACAATATTGGCCTAAGAATGTGAGTTAATGAGCCAATTAGAGTGAAGAAAGAGAGGGTTGGAGAATCAAAAGAATTTGTATCGGAACTAACAAGGGAATGAAACCAAAACACATATTAGAGATACTTGGTGAAGAAGAAAGCTCAAATACAAATTCACTAAACAATATTGGCCTAAGAATGTGACTTAATGAGCCAATTAGAGTGAAGAAAGAGAGGGTTGGAGAATCAAAAGAATTTGAATTGGAACTAACAAGGAAATGAAATCGAAAACACATATTAGAGATACTTGGTGAAGAAGAAAGCTCAAATACAAATTCACTCAACAATATTGGCCTAAGAATGTGAGTTAATGAGCAAATTAGAGTGAAGAAAGAGAGGGTTGGAGAATCAAAAGAATTTGAATCGGAACTAACAAGGAAATGAAACCGAAAACATATATTAGAGATACTTGGTGAAGAAGAAAGCTCAAATACAAATTCACTCAACAATATTGGCCTAAGAATGTGAGTTAATGGGCCAATTAGAGTGAAGAAAGAGAGGGTTGGAGAATCAAAAGAATTTGTATCGAAACTAACAAGGGAATGAAACCGAAAACACATATTAGAGATACTTGGTGAAGAAGAAAGCTCAAATACAAATTCACTCAACAATATTGGCCTAAGAATGTGAGTTAATGAGCCAATTAGAGTGAAGAAAGAGAGGGTTGGAGAATCAAAAGAATTTGAGTTGGAACTAACAAGGAAATGAAACCGAAATCACATATTAGAGATACTTGGTGAAGAAGAAAGCTCAGATACAAATTCACTCAACAATATTCGCCTAAGAATGTGAGTTAATGGGCCAATTAGAGTGAAGAAAGAGAGGGTTGGAGAATCAAAAGAATTTGAATCGGAACTAACAAGGAAATGAAATCGAAAACACATATTAGAGATACTTGGTGAAGAAGAAAGCTCAAATACAAATTCACTCAACAATATTGGCCTAAGAATGTGAGTTAATGGGCCAATTAGAGTGAAGAAAGAGAGGGTTGGAGATTCAAAAGAATTTGTATCGGAACTAACAAGGAAATGAAACCGAAAACATATATTAGAGATACTTGGTGAAGAAGAAAGCTCAAATACAAATTCACTCAACAATATTGGCCTAAGAATGTGAGTTAATGAGCCAATTAGAGTGAAGAAAGAGAGGGTTGGAGAATCAAAAGAATTTGAATCGGAACTAACAAGGAAATGAAACCGAAAACACATATTAGAGATACTTGGTGAAGAAGAAAGCTCAAATACAAATTCACTCAACAATATTGGCCTAAGAATGTGAGTTAATGGGCCACTAGAGTGAAGAAAGGGAGGGTTGGAGAATCAAAAGAATTTGAGTTGGAACTAACAAGGAAATGAAACCGAAATCACATATTAGAGATACTTGGTGAAGAAGAAAGCTCAAATACAAATTCACTAAACAATATTGGCCTAAGAATGTGAGTTAATGAGCCAATTAGAGTGAAGAAAGAGAGGGTTGGAGAATCAAAAGAATTTGAATTGGAACTAACAAGGAAATGAAACCGAAAACACATATTAGAGATACTTGGTGAAGAAGAAAGCTCAAATACAAATTCACTCAACAATATTGGCCTAAGAATGTGAGTTCATGGGCCAATTAGAGTGAAGAAAGAGAGGGTTGTAGAATCAAAAGAATTTGAGTTGGAACTAACAAGGAAATGAAACCTAAAACACGTATTAGAGATACTTGGTGAAGAAGAAAGCTCAAATACAAATTCACTAAACAATATTGGCCTAAGAATGTGAGTTAATGGGCCAATTAGAGTGAAGAAAGAGAGGGTTGGAGATTCAAAAGAGTTTGTATCGGAACTAACAAGGAAATGAAACCGAAAACATATTAGAGATACTTGGTGAAGAAGAAAGCTCAAATACAAATTCACTCAACAATATTGGCCTAAGAATGTGAGTTAATGAGCCAATTAGAGTGAAGAAAGAGAGGGTTGGAGAATCAAAAGAATTTGAATCGAGACTAACAAGGAAATGAAACCGAAAACATATATTAGAGATACTTGGTGAAGAAGAAAGCTCAAATACAAATTCACTAAACAATATTGGCCTAAGAATGTGAGTTAATGAGCCAATTAGAGTGAAGAAAGAGAGGGTTGGAGAATCAAAAGAATTTGAATCGAGACTAACAAGGAAATGAAACCGAAAACATATATTAGAGATACTTGGTGAAGAAGAAAGCTCAAATACAAATTCACTCAACAATATTGGCCTAAGAATGTGAGTTAATGAGCCAATTAGAGTGAAGAAAGAGAGGGTTGGAGAATCAAAAGAATTTGAATTGGAACTAACAAGGAAATGAAACCGAAAACACATATTAGAGATACTTGGTGAAGAAGAAAGCTCAAATACAAATTCACTCAACAATATTGGCCTAAGAATGTGAGTTAATGAGCCAATTAGAGTGAAGAAAGAGAGGGTTGGAGAATCAAAAGAATTTGAATTGGAACTAACAAGGAAATGAAATCGAAAACACATATTAGAGATACTTGGTGAAGAAGAAAGCTCAAATACAAATTCACTAAACAATATTGGCCTAAGAATGTGAGTTAATGGGCCAATTAGAGTGAAGAAAGAGAGGGTTGGAGAATCAAAAGAATTTGAATCAGAACTAACAAGGAAATGAAACCGAAAACACATATTAGAGATACTTGGTGAAGAAGAAAGCTCAAATACAAATTCACTCAACAATATTGGCCTAAGAATGTGAGTTAATGAGCCAATTAGAGTGAAGAAAGAGAGGGTTGGAGAATCAAAAGAATTTGAATTGGAACTAACAAGGAAATGAAACCGAAAACACATATTAGAGATACTTGGTGAAGAAGAAAGCTCAAATAGAAATTCACTCAACAATATTGGCCTAAGAATGTGAGTTAATGAGCCAATTAGAGTGAAGAAAGAGAGGGTTGGAGAATCAAAAGAATTTGAATCGGAACTAACAAGGAAATGAAATCGAAAACACATATTAGAGATACTTGGTGAAGAAGAAAGCTCAAATACAAATTCACTCAACAATATTGGCCTAAGAATGTGAGTTAATGAGCCAATTAGAGTGAAGAAAGAGAGGGTTGGAGAATCAAAAGAATTTGAATCGAGGAACTAACAAGGAAATGAAACCGAAAACACATATTAGAGATACTTGGTGAAGAAGAAAGCTCAAATACAAATTCACTCAACAATATTGGCCTAAGAATGTGAGTTAATGAGCCAATTAGAGTGAAGAAAGAGAGGGTTGGAGAATCAAAAGAATTTGAATTGGAACTAACAAGGAAATGAAATCGAAAACACATATTAGAGATACTTGGTGAAGAAGAAAGCTCAAATACAAATTCACTCAACAATATTGGCCTAAGAATGTGAGTTAATGAGCCAATTAGAGTGAAGAAAGAGAGGGTTGGAGAATCAAAATAATTTGAATTGGAACTAAGAAGAATATGAAATCAAAAACACATATTAGAGATACTTGGTGAAGAAGAAAACTCAAATACAAATTCACTAAACAATATTGGCCTAAGAATGTGAGTTAATGGGCCAATTAGAGTGAAGAAAGAGAGGGTTGGAGAATCAAAAGAATTTGTATCGAAACTAACAAGGGAATGAAATCGAAAACACATATTAGAGATACTTGGTGAAGAAGAAAGCTCAAATACAAATTCACTCAACAATATTGGCCTAAGAATGTGAGTTAATGAGCCAATTAGAGTGAAGAAAGAGAGGGTTGGAGAATCAAAATAATTTGAATTGGAACTAACAAGGAAATGAAACCGAAAACACATATTAGAGATACTTGGTGAAGAAGAAAGCTCAAATACAAATTCACTCAACAATATTGGCCTAAGAATGTGAGTTAATGAGCCAATTAGAGTGAAGAAAGAGAGGGTTGGAGAATCAAAAGAATTTGAATCGAAACTAACAAGGAAATGAAATCGAAAACACATATTAGAGATACTTGGTGAAGAAGAAAGCTCAAATACAAATTCACTCAACAATATTGGCCTAAGAATGTGAGTTAATGGGCCAATTAGAGTGAAGAAAGAGAGGGTTGGAGAATCAAAAGAATTTGAATTGGAACTAACAAGGAAATGAAATCGAAAACACATATTAGAGATACTTGGTGAAGAAGAAAGCTCAAATACAAATTCACTCAACAATATTGGCCTAAGAATGTGAGTTAATGAGCCAATTAGAGTGAAGAAAGAGAGGGTTGGAGAATCAAAATAATTTGAAATGGAACTAACAGAGAAATGAAATCGAAAACACATATTAGAGATACTTGGTGAAGAAGAAAGCTCAAATACAAATTCACTCAACAATATTCGCCTAAGAATGTGAGTTAATGAGCCAATTAGAGTGAAGAAAGAGAGGGTTGGAGAATCAAAAGAATTTGAATCGGAACTAACAAGGAAATGAAACCGAAATCACATATTAGAGATACTTGGTGAAGAAGAAAGCTCAAATACAAATTCACTCAACAATATTGGCCTAAGAATGTGAGTTAATGGGCCAATTAGAGTGAAGAAAGAGAGGGTTGGAGAATCAAAAGAATTTGAATCGAGACTAACAAGGAAATGAAATCGAAAACATATATTAGAGATACTTGGTGAAGAAGAAAGCTCAAATACAAATTCACTCAACAATATTGGCCTAAGAATGTGAGTTAATGAGCCAATTAGAGTGAAGAAAGTGAGGGTTGGAGAATCAAAATAATTTGAATCGAGACTAACAAGGAAATGAAACGAAAACATATATTAGAGATACTTGGTGAAGAAGAAAGCTCAAAAACAAATTCACTCAACAATATTGGCCTAAGAATGTGACTTCATGAGCCAATTAGAGTGAAGAAAGAGAGGGTTGGAGAATTAAGAGAATTTGTATCGGTACTGGCAAGGAAATGAAACCGAAATCACATATTAGAGAAGCTTGGTGAAGAAGAAAGCTCAAATACAAATTCACTCAACAATATTGGCCTAAGAATGTGAGTTAATGAGCCAATTAGAGTGAAGAAAGAGAGGGTTGGAGAATCAAAAGAATTTGAATCGAGACTAACAAGGAAATGAAACCGAAATCACATATTAGAGATACTTGGTGAAGAAGAAAGCTCAAATACAAATTCACTCAACAATATTGGCCTAAGAATGTGAGTTAATGGGCCAATTAGAGTGAGGAAAGAGAGGGTTGGAGAATCAAAAGAATTTGAATTGGAACTCACAAGGAAATAAAATCGAAAACACATATTCGAGATACTTGGTGATGAAGAAAGCTCAAATACAAATTCACTCAACAATATTGGCCTAAGAATGTGAGTTAATGGGCCAATTAGAGTGAAGAAAGAGAGGGTTGGAGAATCAAAAGAATTTGAATCGGAACTAACAAGGAAATGAAATCGAAAACACATATTAGAGATACTTGGTGAAGAAGAAAGCTCAAATAGAAATTCACTCCACAATATTGGCCTAAGAATTTTGAGTTAATGGGCCAATGAGAGTGAAGAAAGAGAGGGTTGGAGAATCAAAAGAATTTGAATCGAGACTAACAAGGAAATGAAACCGAAAACACGTATTAGAGATACTTGGTGAAGAAGAAAGCTCAAATACAAATTCACTCAACAATATTGGCCTAAGAATGTGAGTTAATGAGCCAATTAGAGTGAAGAAAGAGAGGGTTGCAGAATCAAAAGAATTTGAATCGAACTAACAAGGAAATGAAATCGAAAACACATATTACAGATACTTGGTGAAGAAGAAAGCTCAAATACAAATTCACTCAACAATATTGGCCTAAGAATGTGAGTTAATGAGCCAATTAGAGTGAAGAAAGAGAGGGTTGGAGAATCAAAAGAATTTGAATCGGAACTAACAAGGAAATGAAACCGAAAACACATATTAGAGATACTTGGTGAAGAAGAAAGCTCAAATACAAATTCACTCAACAATATTGGCCTAAGAATGTGAGTTAATGAGCAAATTAGAGTGAAGAAAGAGAGGGTTGGAGAATCAAAAGAATTTCAATCGAACTAACAAGGAAATGAAACTGAAATCACATATTAGAGATACTTGGTGAAGAAGAAAGCTCAAATACAAATTCACTAAACAATATTGGCCTAAGAATGTGAGTTAATGAGCCAATTAGAGTGAAGAAAGAGAGGGTTGGAGAATCAAAAGAATTTGAATCGGAACTAACAAGGAAATGAAATCGAAAACACATATTAGAGATACTTGGTGAAGAAGAAAGCTCAAATACAAATTCACTCAACAATATTGGCCTAAGAATGTGAGTTAATGAGCCAATTAGAGTGAAGAAAGAGAGGGTTGGAGAATCAAAAGAATTTCAATCGAGACTAACAAGGAAATGAAATCGAAAACACATATTAGAGATACTTGGTGAAGAAGAAAGCTCAAATACAAATTCACTAAACAATATTGGCCTAAGAATGTGAGTTAATGAGCCAATTAGAGTGAAGAAAGAGAGGGTTGGAGAATCAAAAGAATTTATCGGAACTGGCAAGGAAATGAAACCGAAATCACATATTAGAGATACTTGGTGAAGAAGAAAGCTCAAATACAAATTCACTCAACAATATTGGCCTAAGAATGTGAGTTAATGAGCCAATTAGAGTGAAGAAAGAGAGGGTTGGAGAATCAAAAGAATTTGAATTGGAACTAACAAGGAAATGAAACCGAAAACACATATTAGAGATACTTGGTGAAGAAGAAAGCTCAAATACAAATTCACTCAACAATATTGGCCTAAGAATGTGAGTTAATGAGCAAATTAGAGTGAAGAAAGAGAGGGTTGGAGAATCAAAAGAATTTGTATCGAAACTAACAAGGGAATGAAACCGAAAACACGTATTAGAGATACTTGGTGAAGAAGAAAGCTCAAATACAAATTCACTCAACAATATTGGCCTAAGAATGTGAGTTAATGAGCCAATTAGAGGGAAGAAAGAGAGGGTTGGAGAATCAAAAGAATTTGTATCGAACTAACAAGGAAATGAAATCGAAAACATATATTAGAGATACTTGGTGAAGAAGAAAGCTCAAATACAAATTCACTCAACAATATTGGCCTAAGAATGTGAGTTAATGAGCCAATTAGAGTGAAGAAAGAGAGGGTTGGAGAATCAAAAGAATTTGAATTGGAACTAACAAGGAAATGAAACCGAAAACACATATTAGAGATACTTGGTGAAGAAGAAAGCTCAAATAGAAATTCACTCAACAATATTTGCCTAAGAATGTGAGTTAATGGGCCAATTAGAGGGAAGAAAGAGAGGGTTGGAGAATCAAAAGAATTTGAATCGAACTAACAACGAAATGAAACCGAAAACACATATTAGAGATACTTGGTGAAGAAGAAAGCTCAAATACAAATTCACTAAACAATATTGGCCTAAGAATGTGAGTTAATGAGCCAATTAGAGTGAAGAAAGAGAGGGTTGGAGAATCAAAAGAATTTGAATCGAGACTAACAAGGAAATGAAACCGAAAACACATATTAGAGATACTTGGAGTAGAAGAAAGCTCAGATACAAATTCACTCAACAATATAGGCCTAAGAATGTGAGTTAATGAGCCAATTAGAGTGAAGAAAGAGAGGGTTGGAGAATCAAAAGAATTTGAATATGAAATAACAAGGAAATGAAACCGAAAACCCATATTAGAGATACTTGGTGAAGAAGAAAGCTCAAATACAAATTCACTAAACAATATTGGCCTAAGAATGTGAGTTAATGAGCCAATTAGAGTGAAGAAAGAGAGGGTTGGAGAATCAAAAGAATTTGAATCGAACTAACAAGGAAATGAAACGAAAACACATATTAGAGATACTTGGTGAAGAAGAAAGCTCAAATACAAATTCACTCAACAATATTGGCCTAAGAATGTGAGTTAATGAGCCAATTAGAGTGAAGAAAGAGAGGGTTGGAGAATCAAAAGAATTTGAATCGAACTAACAAGGAAATGAAACCAAAAACACGTATTTGAGAGACTTGGTGAAGAAGAAAGCTCAAATACAAATTCACTCAACAATATTGGCCTAAGAATGTTAGTTAATGGGCCAATTAGAGTGAAGAAAGAGAGGGTTGGAGAATCAAAAGAATTTGAATCGGAACTAACAAGGAAATGAAACCGAAAACACATATTAGAGATACTTGGTGAAGAAGAAAGCTCAAATACAAATTCACTCAACAATATTGGCCTAAGAATGTGAGTTAATGAGCCAATTAGAGTGAAGAAAGAGAGGGTTGGAGAATCAAAATAATTTGAATTGGAACTAACAAGGAAATGAAATCGAAAACACATATTAGAGATACTTGGTGAAGAAGAAAGCTCAAATACAAATTCACTCAACAATATTGGCCTAAGAATGTGAGTTAATGAGCCAATTAGAGTGAAGAAAGAGAGGGTTGGAGAATCAAAAGAATTTGAATCGAGACTAACAAGGGAATGAAACCGAAAACACGTATTAGAGATACTTGGTGAAGAAGAAAGCTCAAATACAAATTCACTCAACAATATTGGCCTAAGAATGTGAGTTAATGAGCCAATTAGAGTGAAGAAAGAGAGGGTTGGAGAATCAAAAGAATTTGAATTGGAACTAACAAGGAAATGAAAAATAAAACACGTCTTAGAGATACTTGGTGAAGAAGAAAGCTCAAATACAAATTCACTCAACAATATTGGCCTAAGAATGTGAGTTAATGAGCCAATTAGAGTGAAGAAAGAGAGGGTTGGAGAATCAAAAGAATTTGAATCGGAACTAACAAGGAAATGAAACCGAAAACATATATTAGAGATACTTGGTGAAGAAGAAAGCTCAAATACAAATTCACTAAACAATATTGGCCTAAGAATGTGAGTTAATGAGCCAATTAGAGTGAAGAAAGAGAGGGTTGGAGAATCAAAAGAATTTGAATCGAGACTAACAAGGAAATGAAACCGAAAACATATATTAGAGATACTTGGTGAAGAAGAAAGCTCAAATACAAATTCACTCAACAATATTCGCCTAAGAATGTGAGTTAATGGAGCAATTAGAGTGAAGAAAGAGAGGGTTGGAGAATCAAAAGAATTTGAATTAAAATTCACAAGGAACTGAAACCGAAAACACATATTAGAGATACTTGGTGAAGAAGAAAGCTCAAATACAAATTCACTCAACAATATTGGCCTAAGAATGTGACTTAATGAGCCAATTAGAGTGAAGAAAGAGAGGGTTGGAGATTCAAAAGAATTTGTATCGGAACTAACAAGGAAATGAAACCGAAATCACATATTAGAGATACTTGGTGAAGAAGAAAGCTCAAATAGAAATTAACTCCACAATATTTGCCTAAAGAATGTGGAGTTAATGAGCCAATTAGAGTGAAGAAAGACAGGGTTGGAGAATCAAAAGAATTTGAATCGGAACTAACAAGGAAATGAAACCGAAAACACATATTAGAGATACTTGGTGAAGAAGAAAGCTCAAATACAAATTCACTCAACAATATTGGCCTAAGAATGTGAGTTAATGAGCCAATTAGAGTGAAGAAAGAGAGGGTTGGAGAATCAAAAGAATTTGAATCGGAACTAACAAGGAAATAAATACGAAAACACGTATTAGAGATACTTGGTGAAGAAGAAAGCTCAAATACAAATTCACTCAACAATATTGGCCTAAGAATGTGAGTTAACGAGCCAATTAGAGTGAAGAAAGAGATGGTTCGAGAATCAAAAGAATTTGAGTTCGAACTAACAAGGAAATGAAACCGAAATCACATATTAGAGATACTTGGGGAAGAAGATAGCTCAAATACAAATTCACTCAGCAATATTGGCCTAAGAATGTGAGTTAATGAGCAAATTAGATTGAAGAAAGAGATGGTTGGAGAATAAAAAGAACTTGAATCGAACTAACAAGGAAATGAAACCGAAAACACATATTAGAGATACTTGCTGAAGAAGAAAGCTCAAATACAAATTCACTCAACAATATTGGCCTAAGAATGTGAGTTAATGAGCCAATTAGAGTGATGAAAGAGAGGGTTGGAGAATCAAAAGAATTTGAATCGAAACAGACAAGGAAATGAAGCCGAAAAGACATATTAGAAATATATGGTGAAGAAGAAAGCTCAAATACAAATTCACTAAACAATATTGGCCTAAGAATGTGACTTAATGAGCCAATTGGAGTGAAGAAAGAGATGGTTGGAGAATAAAAAGAACTTGAATCGAACTAACAAGGAAATGAAACCGAAAACACATATTAGAGATACTTGGTGAAGAAGAAAGCTCAAATACAAATTCACTCAACAATATTGGCCTAAGAATGTGAGTTAATGAGCCAATTAGAGTGAAGAAAGAGAGGGTTGGAGAATCAAAAGAATTTGAATCGAACTAACAAGGAAATGAAACCGAAAACACATATTAGAGATACTTGGTGAAGAAGAAAGCTCAAATACAAATTCACTCAACAATATTGGCCTAAGAATGTGAGTTAATGAGCCAATTAGAGTGAAGAAAGAGAGGGTTGGCGAATCAAAAGAATTTGAATCGGAACTAACAAGGAAATGAAACCGAAAACACATATTAGAGATACTTGGTGAAGAAGAAAGCTCAAATACAAATTCACTAAACAATATTGGCCTAAGAATGTGAGTTAATGGGCCAATTAGAGTGAAGAAAGAGAGGGTTGGAGATTCAAAAGTATTTGTATCGGAACTAACAAGGAAATGAAACCGAAAAGACGTATTAGAGATACTTGGTGAAGAAGAAAGCTCAAATACAAATTCACTCAACAATATTGGCCTAAGAATGTGAGTTAATGAGCCAATTAGAGTGAAGAAAGAGAGGGTTGGAGATTCAAAAGAATTTGTATCGGAACTAACTAGGGAATGAAACAAGAACACGTATTAGAGAGACCTCGTGAAAAAGAAAGCTCAAATACAAATTCATTCAACAATATTGGACTAATAATGTGAGTTAATGAGCCAATTATAGTGAAGAAAGAGAGGGTTGGAGAATTAAAAGAATTTGAATTGGAACTAGCAAGGAAATGAAACCGAAAACACATATTAGAGATACTTGGTGAAGAAGAAAACTCAAATACAAATTCACTCAACAATATTGGCCTAAGATTGTGAGTTAATGAGCCAATTAGAGTGAAGAAAGAGAGGGTTGGAGAATCAAAATAATTTGAATTGGAACTAACAAAGAAATGAAATCGAAAACACATATTAGAGATACTTGGTGAAGAAGAAAGCTCAAATACAAATTCACTCAACAATATTGGCCTAAGAATGTGAGTTAATGAGCCAATTAGAGTGAAGAAAGAGAGGGTTGGAGATTCAAAAGAATTTGTATATGAACTAACAAGGAAATGAAACCGAAAACACATATTAGAGATACTTGGTAAAGAAGAAAGCTTAAATACAAATTCACTCAACAATATTGGCCTAAGAATGTGAGTTAATGAGCCAATTAGAGTGAAGAAAGAGACGGTTGGAGAATCAAAAGAATTTGAATCGTAACTGAGAAGGAAATGAAACCGAAAACACATATTAGAGATACTTGGTGAAGAAGAAAGCTCAAATACAAATTCACTCAAGAATATTGGCCTAAGAATGTGAGTTAATGAGCCAATTAGAGTGAAGAAAGAGAGGGTTGGAGAATCAAAAGAATTTGAATCAGAACTGACAAGGAAATGAAACCGAAAACACATATTAGAGATACTTGGTGAAGAAGAAAGCTCAAATACAAATTCACTCAAGAATATTGGCCTAAGAATGTGAGTTAATGAGCCAATTAGAGTGAAGAAAGAGAGGGTTGGAGAATCAAAAGAATTTGAATCGAACTAACATGGAAATGAAACCGAAAACACATATTAGAGATACTTGGTGAAGAAGAAAGCTCAAATAGAAATTCACTCAACAATATTGGCTTAAGAATGTGACTTAATGAGCAAATTAGATTGAAGAAAGAGATGGTTGGAGAATAAAAAGAACTTGAATCGAACTAACAAGGAAATGAAACCGAAAACACATATTAGAGATACTTGGTGAAGAAGAAAACTCAAATACAAATTCACTCAGCAATATTGGCCTAAGAATGTGACTTAATGAGCCAATTAGAGTGAAGAAAGAGAGGGTTGGAGATTCAAAAGAATTTGTATCAGAACTAACAAGGAAATGAAACCAAAAACACGTATTAAGATACTTGGTGAAGAAGAAAGCTCAAATACAAATTCACTCAACAATATTGGCCTAAGAATGTGAGTTAATGAGCCAATTAGAGTGAAGAAAGAGAGGGTTGGAGAATAAAAAGAATTTGAATCGAACTGACAAGGAAATGAAACCAAAAACACATATTGGAGATACTTGCTGAAGAAGAAAGCTCAAATAGAAATTCACTCAACAATATTGGCCTAAGAATGTGAGTTAATGAGCCAATTAGAGTGAAGAAAGTGAGGGTTGGAGAATCAAAATAATTTGTATCGGAACTAACAAGGAAATGAAACCGAAAACACATATTAGAGATACTTGGTGAAGAAGAAAACTCAAATACAAATTCACTCAACAATATTGGCCTAAGAATGTGAGTTAATGAGCAAATTAGATTGAAGAAAGAGATGGTTGGAGAATAAAAAGAACTTGAATCGAACTAACAAGGAAATGAAACCGAAAACACATATTAGAGATACTTGTGAAGAAGAAAGCTCAAATAGAAATTCACTAAACAATATTGGCCCAGTAATGTGAGTTAATGAGCGAATTAGAGTGAAGAAAGAGAGGGTTGGAGGTTCAAAAGATTTCGTATCTGAACTAACAAAGAACTGATGCCGAAAAAACATATTAGAGATACTCGGTGAAGAAGAAAGCTCAAATAGAAATTCACTCAACAATATTGGCTTAAGAATGTGACTTAATGAGCAAATTAGATTGAAGAAAGAGATGGTTGGAGAATAAAAAGAACTTGAATCGAACTAACAAGGAAATGAAACCGAAAACACATATTAGAGATACTTGTGAAGAAGAAAGCTCAAATAGAAATTCACTAAACAATATTGGCCCAGTAATGTGAGTTAATGAGGCAATTAGAGTGAGGAAAGAGAGGGTTGCAGAATCAAAAGAATTTGAATCGAACTAACATGGAAATGAAACCGAAAAAACATATTAGAGATACTCGGTGAAGAAGAAACTTAAATAGAAATTCACTCAACAATATTGGCCTAGGAATGTGAGTTAATGAGCCAATTAGAGTTAAAAAGAGAGGGTTGGAGAACCAAAAGAATTTGAATCAGAACGGACTAGGAAATGAAACCGAAAACACATATTAGAGATACTTGGTGAAGAAGAAAGCTCAAATACAAATTCACTCAACAATATTGGCCTAAGAATGTGAGTTAATGAGCCAATTAGAGTGAAGTAAGAGAGGGTTAGAGAATCAAAAGAATTTGAATCGAACTAACAAGGAAATGAAACCGAAAACACATATTAGAGATACTTGGTGAAGAAGAAAGCTCAAATACAAATTCACTCAACAATATTGGCCTAAGAATGTGACTTAATGAGCAAATTAGAGTGAAGAAAGAGAGGGTTGGAGAATCAAAAGAATTTGAATCGGAACTAACAAGGAAATGAAACCGAAAACACATATTAGAGATACTTGGTGAAGAAGAAAGCTCAAATACAAATTCACTCAACAATATTGGCCTAAGAATGTGAGTTAATGAGCCAATTAGAGTGAAGAAAGAGAGGGTTGGAGAATCAAAAGAATTTGAATCGGAACTAACAAGGAAATGAAACCGAAAACACATATTAGAGATACTTGGTGAAGAAGAAAGCTCAAATACAAATTCACTCAACAATATTGGCCTAAGAATGTGAGTTAATGAGCCAATTAGAGTGAAGAAAGAGAGGGTTGGAGAATCAAAAGAATTTGAATCGGAACTAACAAGGAAATGAAACCGAAAACACATATTAGAGATACTTGGTGAAGAAGAAAGCTCAAATACAAATTCACTCAACAATATTGGCCTAAGAATGTGAGTTAATGAGCCAATTAGAGTGAAGAAAGAGAGGGTTGGAGATTCAAGAAAATTTGTATCGAGACTAACAAGGAAATGAAACCGAAAACACGTATTAGTGATACTTGGTGAAGAAGAAAGCTCAAATACAAATTCACTCAACAATATTGGCCTAAGAATGTGAGTTAATGAGCCAATTAGAGTGAAGAAAGAGAGGGTTGGAGAATCAAAAGAATTTGAATCGGAACTAACAAGGAAATGAAATCGAAAACACATATTAGAGATACTTGGTGAAGAAGAAAGCTCAAATACAAATTCACTCAACAATATTGGCCTAAGAATGTGAGTTAACGAGCCAATTAGAGTGAAGAAAGAGAGGGTTGGAGAATCAAAAGAATTTGAATCGAACTAACAAGGAAATGAAACCGATAACACATATTAGAGATACTTGGTGAAGAAGAAAGCTCAAATACAAATTCACTAAACAATATTGGCCTAAGAATGTGAGTTAATGAGCCAATTAGAGTGAAGAAAGAGAGGGTTGGAGAATCAAAAGAATTTGAATCAGAATTAACAAGGAAATGAAACCGAAAACACATATTAGAGATACTTGGTGAAGAAGAAAGCTCAAATACAAATTCACTCAACAATATTGGCCTAAGAATGTGAGTTAATGAGCCAATTAGAGTGAAGAAAGAGAGGGTTGGAGAATCAAAAGAATTTGAATCGACCTAACAAGGAAATGAAATCGAAAACACATATTAGAGATACTTGGTGAAGAAGAAAGCTCAAATACAAATTCACTCAACAATATTGGCCTAAGAATGTGAGTAATGAGCCAATTAGAGTGAAGAAAGTGAGGGTTGGAGAATCAAAATAATTTGAATCGAACTAACAAGGAAATGAAATCGAAAACACATATTAGAGATACTTGGTGAAGAAGAAAGCTCAAATAGAAATTCACTCAACAATATTGGCTTAAGAATGTGAGTTAATGAGCCAATTAGAGTGAAGAAAGAGAGGGTTGGAGAATCAAAAGAATTTGAATCGGAACTAACAAGGAAATGAAACCGAAAACACATATTAGAGATACTTGGTGAAGAAGAAAGCTCAAATACAAATTCACTCAACAATATTGGCCTAAGAATGTGAGTTAATGAGCCAATTAGAGTGAAGAAAGAGAGGGTTGGAGGTTCAAAAGATTTCGTATCTGAACTAACAAGGAACTGAAACCGAAAACACATATTAGAGATACTTGGTGAAGAAGAAAGCTCAAATAGAAATTCACTAAGCAATATTGGCCTAAGAATGTGAGTTAATGAGCCAATTAGAGTGAAGAAGGAAACGGTTGGAGAATCAAAAGAATTTGAATCGGAACTAACAAGGAAATGAAACCGAAAACACATATTAGAGATACTTGGTGAAGAAGAAAGCTCAAATAGAAATTCACTAAACAATATTGGCCTAAAAATGTGAGTTAATGAGCCAATTAGAGTGAAGAAAGAGAGGGTTATAGAATCGAAACAATTTGAATCGAAACAAAAATGGAAATGAAACCGAACAAAACATATTAGAAATACTTGGTGAAGAAGAAAGCTTAAATACAAATTCACTGAACAATATTGGCCTAAGAATGTCACTTAATGAGCAAATTAGAGTGAAGAAAGAGAGGGGTTGGCGAATCAAAAGAATTTGAATCGGAACTAACAAGGAAATGAACCCGAAAACACATATTAGAGATACTTGGTGAAGAAGAAAGCTCAAATACAAATTCACTCAACAATATTGGCCTAAGAATGTGAGTTAATGAGCCAATTAGAGTGAAGAAAGAGAGGGTTGGAGAATCAAAAGAATTTGAATCAGAATTGGAACTAACAAGGAAATGAAACCGAAAACACATATTAGAGATACTTGGTGAAGAAGAAAGCTCAGATACAAATTCACTCAACAATATTCGCCTAAGAATGTGAGTTAATGAGCCAATTAGAGTGAAGAAAGAGAGGCTTGGTGAATCAAAAGAATTTGAATCGAACTAACAAGGAAATGAAACCGAAAAACACATATTTAGAGATACTTGGTGAAGAAGAAAGCTCAAATACAAATTCACTCAACAATATTGGCCTAAGAATGTGAGTTAATGGGCCAATTAGAGTGAATAAAGAGAGGGTTGGAGAATCAAAAGAATTTGAATCGGAACTAACAAGGAAATGAAACCGAAAACACATATTAGAGATACTTGGTGAAGAAGAAAGCTCAAATACAAATTCACTCAACAATATTGGCCTAAGAATGTGAGTTAATGAGCCAATTAGAGTGAAGAAAGAGAGGGTTGGAGAATCAAAAGAATTTGAATCGGAACTAACAAGGAAATGAAACCGAAAACACATATTAGAGATACTTGGTGAAGAAGAAAGCTCAAATACAAATTCACTCAACAATATTGGCCTAAGAATGTGAGTTAATGAGCAAATTAGAGTGAAGAAAGAGAGGGTTGGAGAATCAAAAGAATTTGAATCGGAACTAACAAGGAAATGAAACCGAAAACACATATTAGAGATACTTGGTGAAGAAGAAAGCTCAAATAGAAATTCACTCAACAATATTCGCCTAAGAATGTGAGTTAATGAGCCAATTAGAGTGAAGAAAGAGAGGGTTGGAGATTCAAAAGAATTTGTATCGGAACTAACAAGGAAATGAAACCAAAAACACGTATTAGAGATACTTGGTGAAGAAGAAAGCTCAAATACAAATTCACTCAACAATATTGGCCTAAGAATGTGAGTTAATGAGCCAATTAGAGTGAAGAAAGAGAGGGTTGGAGAATCAAAAGAATTTGAATTGGAACTAACAGGGAAATGAAACCGAAAACAGATATTAGAGATACTTGGTGAAGAAGAAAGCTCAAATACAAATTCACTCACCAATATTTGCCTAAGAATGTGAGTTAATGGGCCAATTAGAGTGAAGAAAGAGAGGGTTGTAGAATCAAAAGAATTTGAATGGAACTAACAAGAAAATGAAACCGAAAACACATATTAGAGATACTTGGTGAAGAAGAAAGCTCAAATACAAATTCACTCAACAATATTGGCCTAAGAATGTGAGTTAATGAGCCAATTAGAGTGAAGAAAGAGAGGGTTGGAGAATCAAAAGAATTTGAATCGAACTAACAAGCAAATGAAATCGAAAACACATATTAGAGATACTTGGTGAAGAAGAAAGCTCAAATACAAATTCACTCAACAATATTGGCCTAAGAATGTGAGTTAATGAGCAAATTAGAGTGAAGAAAGAGAGGGTTGGAGAATCAAAAGAATTTGAATCGGAACTAACAAGGAAATGAAATCGAAAACACATATTAGAGATACTTGGTGAAGAAGAAAACTCAAATACAAATTCACTCAACAATATTGGCCTAAGAATGTGAGTTAATAAGCCAATTAGAGTGAAGAAAGAGAGGGTTGGAGAATCAAAAGAATTTGAATCGAAATAATAAGGAAATGAAACCGAAAACACACATATTAGAGATACTTGGTGAAGAAGAAAACTCAAATACAAATTCACTAAACAATATTGGCCTAAGAATGTGAGTTAATAGGCCAATTAGAGTGAAGAAAGAGAGGGTTGGAGAATCAAAAGAATTTGAATCGGAACTAACAAGGAAATGAAATCGAAAACACATATTAGAGATACTTGGTGAAGAAGAAAGCTCAAATACAAATTCTCTCAACAATATTCGCCTAAGAATGTGAGTTACTGAGCCAATTAGAGTGAAGAAAGAGAGGGTTGGAGATTCAAAAGTATTTGTATCAGAACTAACAAGGAAATGAAACCAAAAACACGAATTAGAGATACTTGGTGAAGAAGAAAGCTCAAATACAAATTCACTCAACAATATTGGCCTAAGAATGTGAGTTAATGAGCCAATTAGAGTGAAGAAAGAGAGGGATGGCGAATCAAAAGAATTTGAATCGGAACTAACAAGGAAATGAAACCGAAAACACATATTAGAGATACTTGGTGAAGAAGAAAACTCAAATACAAATTCACTCAACAATATTGGCCTAAGAATGTGAGTTAATGAGCCAATTAGAGTGAAGAAAGAGAGGGTTGGCGAATCAAAAGAATTTGAATCGGAACTAACAAGGAAATGAAACCGAAAACACATATTAGAGATACTTGGTGAAGAAGAAAGCTCAAATACAAATTCACTCAACAATATTGGCCTAAGAATGGAAGTTCATGAGCCAATTAGAGTGAAGAAAGAGAGGGTTGGAGAATCAAAAGAATTTGAATCGGAACCAACAACGAAAAGAAACCGAAACCATATATTAGAGATACTTGGTGAAGAAGAAAGCTCAAATAAAAATTCATTAAACAATATTGGCCTAACAATGTGACTTATTGAGCCAATTAGAGTGAAGAAAGAGTGGGTTGGAGAATTAAAAGAATTTGCATCGGAACTAACAAGGGAATGAAACCGAAATCACATATTAGAGATACTTGGTGAAGAAGAAAGCTCAAATAGAAATTCACTCAACAATATTGGCCTAAGAATGTAAGTTAATGAGCCAATTAGAGTGAAGAAAGTGAGGGTTGGAGAATTAAAAGAATTTGCATCGAACTAACAAGGAAATGAAACCGAAATCACATATTAGAGATACTTGGTGAAGAAGAAAGCTTAAATAGAAATTCACTCAACAATATTGGCCTAAGAATGTAAGTTAATGAGCCAATTAGAGTGAAGAAAGAGAGGGTTGGAGATTCAAAAGTATTTGTATCCGAACTAACAAGGAAATGAAACCGAAAACACGTATTAGAGATACTTGGTGAAGAAGAAAGCTCAAATACAAATTCACTCAACAATATTGGCCTAAGAATGTGAGTTAATGTGCCAATTAGAGTGAAGAAAGAGAGGGGTTGGAGAATCAAAAGAATTTGAATCGGAACTAACAAGGAAATGAAATCCGAAAACACATATTAGAGATACTTGGTGAAGATGAAAGCTCAAATACAAATTCACTCAACAATATTGGCCTAAGAATGTGAGTTAATGAGCCAATTAGAGTGAAGAAAGAGAGGGTTGGAGAATCAAAAGAATTTGAATCGGAACTAACAAGGAAATGAAACCGAAAACACATATTAGAGATACTTGGTGAAGAAGAAAGCTCAAATACAAATTCAGTCAACAATATTGGCCTAGGAATGTGAGTTAATGAGCCAATTAGAGTGAAGAAAGAGAGGGTTGGAAATTCAAAAGTATTTGTATCGGAACTAACAAGGAAATGAAACCGAAAACACATATTAGAGATACTTGGTGAAGAAGAAAGCTCAAATACAAATTCACTCAACAATATTGGCTTAAGAATGTGAGTCAATGAGCCAATTAGAGTGAAGAAAGAGAGGGTTGGAGAATCAAAAGAATTTGAATTGGAACTAGCAAGGAAATGAAACCGAAAACACATATTAGAGATACTTGGTGAAGAAGAAAACTCAAATACAAATTCACTCAACAATATTGGCCTAAGAATGTGAGTTAATGAGCCAATTAGAGTAAAGAAAGAGAGGGTTGGAGAATCAAAAGAATTTGAATCGAACTAACAAGGAAATGAAACCGAAAACACATATTAGAGATACTTGGTGAAGAAGAAAGCTCAAATACAAATTCACTCAACAATATTGGCCTAAGAATGTGAGTTAATGTGCCAATTAGAGTGAAGAAAGAGAGGGTTGGAGAATCAAAAGAATTTGAATCGGAACTAACAAGGAAATGAAACCGAAAACACATATTAGAGATACTTGGTGAAGAAGAAAGCTCAAATACAAATTCACTCAGCAATATTGGCCTAAGATTGTGAGTTAATGGGCCAATTAGAGTGAAGAAAGAGAGGGTTGGAGAATGAAAAGAATTTGAATCGAACTAACAAGGAAATGAAACCGAAAACACGTATTAGAGATACTTGGTGAAGAAGAAAGCTCAAATACAAATTCACTCAACAATATTGGCCTAAGAATGTGAGTTAATGGGCCAATTAGAGTGAAGAAAGAGAAGGTTGGAGAATCAAAAGAATTTGAATCGGAACTAACAAGGAAATGAAACCGAAAACACATATTAGAGATACTTGGTGAAGAAGAAAGCTCAAATACAAATTCACTCAACAATATTCGCCTAAGAATGTGAGTTAATGAGCCAATTAGAGTGAAGAAAGAGAGGGTTGGAGATTGAAAAGAATTTGTATCGAAACTAACAAGGAAATGAAACCGAAAACACGTATTAGAGATACTTGATGAAGAAGAAAGCTCAAATACAAATTCACTCAAAAATATTGGCCTAAGAATGTGAGTTAATGAGCCAATTAGAGTGAAGAAAGAGAGGGTTGGAGAATCAAAATAATTTGAATTGGAACTAAGAGGAATATGAAATCGAAAACATATATTAGAGATACTTGGTGAAGAAGAAAACTCAAATACAAATTCACTAAACAATATTTGCCTAAGAATGTGAGTTAATGGGCCAATTAGAGTGAAGAAAGAGAGGTTTGGAGAATCAACAGAATTTGAATTAGAACTAAGAAGGAAATGAAACCGAAAATACATACATTATTAGAGATACTTGGTGAAGAAAGAAAGCTCAAAATACAAATTCAACTAAACAATATTTGCCTAAGAATGTGAGTTAATGGGCCAATTAGAGTGAAGAAAGAGAGGGTTGGAGATTGAAAAGAATTTGTATCGGAACTAATAAGGAAATGAAACCGAAAACACGTATTAGAGATACTTGGTGAAGAAGAAAGCTCAAATACAAATTCACTCAACAATATTGGCCTAAGAATGTGAGTTAATGAGCCAATTAGAGTGAAGAAAGAGAGGGTTGGAGAATCAAAAGAATTTGAATCTAACTAACAAGGAAATGAAAGCGAACTAAATACATATTAGAGATACTTGGTGAAGAAGAGAAAGCTCAAATACAAATTCACTCAACGAATATTCGCCTAAGAATGTGTGAGGTTAATGAGCCAATTAGAGTGAAGAAAAGCAGAGGGTTGTAGAATGAAAAGAATTTGAATCTTGAATCCAACAAGGAAATAAGAGAACCAAAACACGTATTAGAGATACTTGGTGAAGAAGAAAGCTCAAATACAAATTCAATAAACAATATTGGCCTAAGAATGTGAGTTAACGAGCCAATTAGAGTGAAAAAAGAGAGGGTTGGAGAATCAAAAGAATTTGAATCGGACCTAACAAAGGAAAATGAAACCAAATACATATTAGAGATACTTGGTGAAGAAGAAAGAAACTCAAATACAAATTCTCTCAACAATATTCGCCTAAGAATGTGAGTTAATGAGCTAATTAGAGTGAGGAAAGAGGGGGTTGGAGAACTCAAAAGTATTTGAATTCGAGACTAACAAGGAAAATGAAAAGCCGAAAACATATATTAGAGATACTTGGTGAAGAAGAAAGCTCAAATACAAATTCACTCCAACAATATCATGGCCGAAGATTGGCGAGTTAATGAGCCAATTAGAGTGAAGAAAGAGAGGGTTGGAGAATCAAAAGAATTTGAATTGGAACTAACGAAGGTAAATGAAAGTCCGAAAACTAACATGTATTAGAGATACTTGGTGAAGAAGAAAGCTCAAATACAAATTCACTCAACAATATTGGCCTAAGAATGTGAGTTAATGGGCCAATTAGAGTGAAGAAATAGAGGGTTGGAAAATCAAAAAAATTTGAATCGAGTCTAACAAGGAAATGAAACCGAAAACCTATATAAGAGATACTTGGTGAAGAAGAAAGCTCAAATACAAATTCACTCAACAATATTGGCCTAAGAATGTGAGTTAATGAGCCAATTAGAGTGAAGAAAGAGAGGGTTGGAGAATCAAAAGAATTTGAATTGGAACTAACAAGGAAATGAAACCGAAAACACATATTAGAGATACTTGGTGAAGAAGAAAGCTCAAATACAAATTCACTCACCAATATTGGCCTAAGAATGTGAGTTAATGAGCCAATTAGAGTGAAGAAAGAGAGGGTTGGAGAATCAAAAGAATTTGTATCGGAACTAACAAGGAAATGAAACCGAAAACACATATTAGAGATACTTGGTGAAGAAGAAAGCTCAAATACAAATTCACTCAACAATATTGGCCTAAGAATGTGAGTTAATGAACCAATTAGAGTGAAGAAAGAGAGGGTTGGAGAATGAAAAGAATTTGAATCATAACTGACAAGGAAATGAAACCGAAAACACATTTAGAGATACTTGGTGAAGAAGAAAGCTCAAATACAAATTCACTCAACAATATTGGCCTAAGAATGTGAGTTAATGAGCCAATTAGAGTGAAGAAAGAGAGGGTTGGAGAATCAAAAGAATTTGAATCGGAACTAACAAGGAAATGAAATCGAAAACACATATTAGAGATACTTGGTGAAGAAGAAAGCTCAAATACAAATTCACTCAACAATATTGGCCTAAGAATGTGAGTTAATGAGCCAATTAGAGTGAAGAAAGAGAGGGTTGGAGAATCAAAATAATTTGAATCGAACTAACAAGGAAATGAAACCGAAATCACATATTAGAGATACTTGGTGAAGAAGAAAGCTCAAATACAAATTCACTCAACAATATTGGCCTAAGAATGTGAGTTAATGAGCCAATTAGAGTTAAGAAAGAATGGGTTGGAGAATCAAAAGAATTTGAATTAGACCTAACACGGAAATGAAACCGAAAACACGTATTAGAGATACTTGGTGAAGAAGAAAGCTCAAATACAAATTCACTCAACAATATTGGCCTAAGAATGTGAGTTAATGAGCCAATTAGAGTGAAGAAAGAGAGGGTTGGAGAATCAAAATAATTTGAATCGGAACTAACAATGAAATGAAACTGAAATCACACATTAGAGATACTTGGTGAAGCAGAAAGCTCAAATACAAATTCACTCAACAATATTCGCCTAAGAATGTCAGTTAATGAGCCAATTAGAGTGAAGAAAGAGAGTGTTGGAGAATCAAAAGAATTTGAATCGGAACTAACAAGGAAATGAAATCGAAAACACATATTAGAGATACTTGGTGAAGAAGAAAACTCAAATACAAATTCACTCAACAATATTCGCCTAAGAATGTGAGTTAATGAGCCAATTAGAGTGAAGAAAGAGAGGGTTGGAGAATCAAACGAATTTGAATCGGAACTAACAAGGAAATGAAATCGAAAACACATATTAGAGATACTTGGTGAAGAAGAAAGCTCAAATACAAATTCACTCAACAATATTGGCCTAAGAATGTGAGTTAATGAGCCAATTAGAGTGAAGAAAGAGAGGGTTGGAGAATCAAAAGAATTTGAATCGGAACTAACAAGGAAATGAAACCGAAAACACATATTAGAGATACTTGGTGAAGAAGAAAGCTCAAATACAAATTCACTCAACAATATTGGCCTAAGAATGTGAGTTAATGAGCCAATTAGAGTGAAGAAAGAGAGGGTTGGAGAATCAAAAGAATTTGAATCGGAACTAACAAGGAAATGAAATCGAAAACACATATTAGAGATACTTGGTGAAGAAGAAAGCTCAAATACAAATTCACTCAACAATATTGGCCTAAGAATGTGAGTTAATGAGCCAATTAGAGTGAAGAAAGAGAGGGTTGGAGAATCAAAATAATTTGAATTGGAACTAACAAGGAAATGAAATCCAAAACACATATTAGAGATACTTGTTGAAGAAGAAAACTCAAATACAAATTCACTAAACAATATTGGCCTAAGAATGTGAGTTAATGGGCCAATTAGAGTGAAGAAAGAGAGGGTTGGAGATTCAAAAGAATTTGTATCGGAACTAACAAGGAAATGAAACCGAAAACACGTATTAGAGATACTTCGTGAAAAAGAAAGCTCAAATACAAATTCACTAAACAATATTGGCCTAAGAATGTGACTTAATGAGCCAATTAGAGTGAAGAAAGAGAGGGTTGGAGAATCAAAAGAATTTGAATCGGAACTAACAAGGAAATGAAACCGAAAACACATATTAGAGATACTTGGTGAAGAAGAAAGCTCAAATACAAATTCACTCAACAATATTGGCCTAAGAATGTGAGTTAATGAGCCAATTAGAGTGAAGAAAGAGAGGGTTGGAGAATCAAAAGAATTTGAATCGGAACTAACAAGGAAATGAAATCGAAAACACATATTAGAGATACTTGGTGAAGAAGAAAGCTCAAATACAAATTCACTCAACAATATTCGCCTAAGAATGTGAGTTAATGAGCCAATTAGAGTGAAGAAAGAGAGGGTTGGAGAATCAAAAGAATTTGAATCGGAACTAACAAGGAAATGAAATCGAAAACACATATTAGAGATACTTGGTGAAGAAGAAAGCTCAAATACAAATTCACTCAACAATATTGGCCTAAGAATGTGAGTTAATGAGCCAATTAGAGTGAAGAAAGAGAGGGTTGGAGAATCAAAAGAATTTCAATCGAACTAACAAGGAAATGAAATCGAAAACACATATTAGAGATACTTGGTGAAGAAGAAAGCTCAAATACAAATTCACTCAACAATATTGGCCTAAGAATGTGAGTTAATGAGCCAATTAGAGTGAAGAAAGAGAGGGTTGGAGAATCAAAATAATTTGAATCGGAACTAACAAGGAAATGAAACCGAAAACACGTATTGGAGATACTTGGTGAAGAAGAAAGCTCACATACAAATTCACTCAACAATATTGGCCTAAGAATGTGAGTTAATGAGCCAATTAGAGTGAAGAAAGAGAGGGTTGGAGAATCAAAAGAATTTGAATCGGAACTAACAAGGAAATGAAATCGAAAACACATATTAGAGATACTTGGTGAAGAAGAAAACTCAAATACAAATTCACTCAACAATATTGGCCTAAGAATGTGAGTTAATGAGCCAATTAGAGTGAAGAAAGAGAGGGTTGGAGAATCAAAAGAATTTGAATTGGAACTAACAAGGAAATGAAACCGAAAACACATATTAGAGATACTTGGTGAAGAAGAAAGCTCAAATACAAATTCACTCAACAATATTGGCCTAAGAATGTGAGTTAATGAGCCAATTAGAGTGAAGAAAGAGAGGGTTGGAGAATCAAAAGAATTTGAATCGGAACTAACAAGGAAATGAAACCGAAAACACATATTAGAGATACTTGGTGAAGAAGAAAGCTCAAATACAAATTCACTCAACAATATTGGCCTAAGAATGTGAGTTAATGAGCCAATTAGAGTGAAGAAAGAGAGGGTTGGAGAATCAAAAGAATTTGAATTGGAACTAACAAGGAAATGAAATCGAAAACACATATTAGAGATACTTGGTGAAGAAGAAAGCTCAAATACAAATTCACTCAACAATATTGGCCTAAGAATGTGAGTTAATGAGCCAATTAGAGTGAAGAAAGAGAGGGTTGGAGAATCAAAAGAATTTGAATCGGAACTAATAAGGAAATGAAACCGAAAACAAATATTAGAGATACTTGGTGAAGAAGAAAGCCCAACTTCAAATTCGCTCAACAATATTGGCCTAAGAATGTGAGTTAATGAGCCAATTAGAGTGAAGAAAGAGAGGGTTGGAGAATCAAAAGAATTTGAATCGGAACTAACAAGGAAATGAAACCGAAAACACATATTAGAGATACTTGGTGAAGAAGAAAGCTCAAATACAAATTCACTCAACAATATTGGCCTAAGAATGTGAGTTAATGAGCCAATTAGAGTGAAGAAAGAGAGGGTTGGAGAATCAAAAGAATTTGAATCGAACTAACAAAGAAATGAAATCGAAAACACATATTAGAGATACTTGGTGAAGAAGAAAGCTCAAATACAAATTCACTCAACAATATTGGCCTAAGAATGTGAGTTAATGAGCCAATTAGAGTGAAGAAAGAGAGGGTTGGAGAATCAAAAGAATTTGAATCGGAACTAACAAGGAAATGAAATCGAAAACACATATTAGAGATACTTGGTGAAGAAGAAAGCTCAAATACAAATTCACTCAACAATATTGGCCTAAGAATGTGAGTTAATGAGCCAATTAGAGTGAAGAAAGAGAGGGTTGGAGAATCAAAAGAATTTGAATCGGAACTAACAAGGAAATGAAATCGAAAACACATATTAGAGATACTTGGTGAAGAAGAAAGCTCAAATACAAATTCACTCAACAATATTGGCCTAAGAATGTGAGTTAATGAGCCAATTAGAGTGAAGAAAGAGAGGGTTGGAGAATCAAAAGAATTTGAATCGGAACTAACAAGGAAATGAAATCGAAAACACATATTAGAGATACTTGGTGAAGAAGAAAGCTCAAATACAAATTCACTCAACAATATTGGCCTAAGAATGTGAGTTAATGAGCCAATTAGAGTGAAGAAAGAGAGGGTTGGAGAATCAAAAGAATTTGAATCGGAACTAACAAGGAAATGAAACCGAAAACACATATTAGAGATACTTGGTGAAGAAGAAAGCTCAAATACAAATTCACTCAACAATATTGGCCTAAGAATGTGAGTTAATGAGCCAATTAGAGTGAAGAAAGAGAGGGTTGGAGAATCAAAATAATTTGAATTGGAACTAACAAGGAAATGAAATCGAAAACACATATTAGAGATACTTGGTGAAGAAGAAAGCTCAAATACAAATTCACTCAACAATATTGGCCTAAGAATGTGAGTTAATGAGCCAATTAGAGTGAAGAAAGAGAGGGTTGGAGAATCAAAAGAATTTGAATCGAAACTAACAAGGAAATGAAATCGAAAACACATATTAGAGATACTTGGTGAAGAAGAAAGCTCAAATACAAATTCACTCAACAATATTGGCCTAAGAATGTGAGTTAATGGGCCAATTAGAGTGAAGAAAGAGAGGGTTGGAGATTCAAAAGAATTTGTATCGGAACTAACAAGGAAATGAAACCGAAAACACGTATTAGAGATACTTGGTGAAGAAGAAAGCTCAAATACAAATTCACTCAACAATATTGGCCTAAGAATGTGAGTTAATGAGCCAATTAGAGTGAAGAAAGAGAGGGTTGGAGAATCAAAAGAATTTGAATCGGAACTAACAAGGAAATGAAATCGAAAACACATATTAGAGATACTTGGTGAAGAAGAAAGCTCAAATACAAATTCACTCAACAATATTGGCCTAAGAATGTGAGTTAATGAGCCAATTAGAGTGAAGAAAGAGAGGGTTGGAGAATCAAAATAATTTGAATTGGAACTAACAAGGAAATGAAATCGAAAACACATATTAGAGATACTTGGTGAAGAAGAAAGCTCAAATACAAATTCACTCAACAATATTCGCCTAAGAATGTGAGTTAATGAGCCAATTAGAGTGAAGAAAGAGAGGGTTGGAGAATCAAAATAATTTGAATCGGAACTAACAAGGAAATGAAATCGAAAACACATATTAGAGATACTTGGTGAAGAAGAAAGCTCAAATACAAATTCACTCAACAATATTGGCCTAAGAATGTGAGTTAATGAGCCAATTAGAGTGAAGAAAGAGAGGGTTGGAGATTCAAAAGAATTTGAGTTGGAACTAACAAGGAAATGAAACCGAAATCACATATTAGAGATACTTGGTGAAGAAGAAAGCTCAAATACAAATTCACTCAACAATATTGGCCTAAGAATGTGAGTTAATGAGCCAATTAGAGTGAAGAAAGAGAGGGTTGGAGAATCAAAATAATTTGAATTGGAACTAACAAGGAAATGAAATCGAAAACACATATTAGAGATACTTGGTGAAGAAGAAAGCTCAAATACAAATTCACTCAACAATATTGGCCTAAGAATGTGAGTTAATGAGCCAATTAGAGTGAAGAAAGAGAGGGTTGGAGAATTAAAAGAATTTGTATCGGAACTAACAAGGAAATGAAACCGAAAACACGTATTAGAGATACTTGGTGAAGAAGAAAGCTCAAATACAAATTCACTCAACAATATTCGCTTAATGTGAGTTAATGAGCCAATTAGAGTTAAGAAAGAAAGGGTTGGAGAATCAAAAGAATTTGAATTGGAACTAACAAGGAAATGAAACCGAAAACACGTATTAGAGATACTTGGTGAAGAAGAAAACTCAAATACAAATTCACTCAACAATATTGGCCTAAGAATGTGAGTTAATGAGCCAATTAGAGTGAAGAAAGAGAGGGTTGGAGAATCAAAAGAATTTGAATTGGAACTAACAAGGAAATGAAACCGAAAACATATATTAGAGATACTTGGTGAAGAAGAAAGCTCAAATACAAATTCACTCAACAATATTGGCCTAAGAATGTGAGTTAATGAGCCAATTAGAGTGAAGAAAGAGAGGGTTGGAGAATCAAAAGAATTTGAATTGGAACTAACAAGGAAATGAAACCGAAAACACATATTAGAGATACTTGGTGAAGAAGAAAGCTCAAATACAAATTCACTCAACAATATTGGCCTAAGAATGTGAGTTAATGAGCCAATTAGAGTGAAGAAAGAGAGGGTTGGAGAATCAAAAGAATTTGAATCAGAACTAACAAGGAAATGAAATCAAAAACACATATTAGAGATACTTGGTGAAGAAGAAAGCTCAAATACAAATTCACTCAACAATATTGGCCTAAGAATGTGAGTTAATGAGCCAATTAGAGAGAAGAAAGAGAGGGTTGGAGATTCAAAAGAATTTGTATCGGAACTAACAAGGAAATGAAACCGAAAACACATATTAGAGATACTTGGTGAAGAAGAAAGCTCAAATACAAATTCACTCAACAATATTGGCCTAAGAATGTGAGTTAATGAGCCAATTAGAGTAAAGAAAAGGAGGGTTGGAGATTCAAAATAATTTGTATCGGAACTAACAAGGGAATGAAATCAAAAACACATATTAGAGATACTTGGTGAAGAAGAAAGCTCAAATACAAATTCACTCAACAATATTGGCCTAAGAATGTGAGTTAATGAGCCAATTAGAGTGAAGAAAGAGAGGGTTGGAGAATCAAAATAATTTGAATTGGAACTAACAAGGAAATGAAATCGAAAACACATATTAGAGATACTTGGTGAAGAAGAAAGCTCAAATACAAATTCACTAAACAATATTGGCCTAAGAATGTGAGTTAATGAGCCAATTAGAGTGAAGAAAGAGAGGGTTGGAGAATCAAAATAATTTGAATCGGAACTAACAAGGAAATGAAATCGAAAACACATATTAGAGATACTTGGTGAAGAAGAAAGCTCAAATACAAATTCACTCAACAATATTGGCCTAAGAATGTGAGTTAATGAGCCAATTAGAGTAAAGAAAGAGAGCGTTGGAAAATACAAAGAATTTGAATTCGAAATAATAAGGAAATGAAACCGAAAACACATATAAGAGATACGTGGTGAAGAAGAAAGCTCAAATACAAATTCACTCAACAATATTGGCCTAAGAATGTGAGTTAATGAGCCAATTAGAGTGAAGAAAGAGAGGGTTGGAGAATCAAAAGAATTTGAATTGGAACTAACAAGGAAATGAAACCGAAAACACATATTAGAGATACTTGGTGAAGAAGAAAGCTCAAATACAAATTCACTCAACAATATTGGCCTAAGAATGTGAGTTAATGAGCAAATTAGAGTGAAGAAAGAGAGGGTTGGAGAATCAAAAGAATTTTATTCGGAACTAACAAGGAAATGAAATCGAAAACACATATTAGAGATACTTGGTGAAGAAGAAAGCTCAAATACAAATTCACTCAACAATATTGGCCTAAGAATGTGAGTTAATGAGCCAATTAGAGTGAAGAAAGAGAGGGTTGGAGAATCAAAAGAATTTGAATCGGAATTGACAATGAAATGAAACCGAAAACACATATTAGAGATACTTGGTGAAGAAGAAAGCTCAAATAGAAATTCACTCAACAATATTGGCCTAAGAATGTGAGTTAATGAGCCAATTAGAGTGAAGAAAGAGAGGGTTGGAGAATCAAAATAATTTGGATCAGAATTGATAAGGAAATGAAACCGAAAACACATATTAGAGATACTTGGTGAAGAAGAAAGCTCAAATACAAATTCACTCAACAATATTGGCCTAAGAATGTGAGTTAATGAGCCAATTAGAGTGAAAAAAGAGAGGGTTGGAGAATCAAAAGAATTTGAATCGGAACTAACAAGGAAATGAAACCAAAACACGTATTAGAGATACTTGGTGAAGAAGAAAGCTCAAATACAAATTCACTCAACAATATTGGCCTAAGAATGTGAGTTAAGGAGCCAATTAGAGTGAAGAAAGAGAGGGTTGGAGAATCAAAATAATTTGAATTGGAACTAACAAGGAAATGAAAAATAAAACACGTATTAGAGATACTTGGTGAAGAAGAAAGCTCAAATACAAATTCACTCAACAATATTGGCCTAAGAATGTGAGTTAATGAGCCAATTAGAGTGAAGAAAGAGAGGGTTGGAGATTCAAAAGAATTTGTATCGGAACTAACAAGGAAATGAAACCGAAAACACATATTAGAGATACTTGGTGAAGAAGAAAGCTCAAATACAAATTCACTCAACAATATTGGCCTAAGAATGTGAGTTAATGAGCCAATTAGAGTGAAGAAAGAGAGGGTTGGAGAATCAAAATAATTTGAATCGGAACTAACAAGGAAATGAAACCGAAAACACATATTAGAGATACTTGGTGAAGAAGAAAGCTCAAATACAAATTCACTCAACAATATTGGCCTAAGAATGTGAGTTAATGAGCCAATTAGAGTGAAGAAAGAGAGGGTTGGAGAATCAAAATAATTTGAATTGGAACTAACAAGGAAATGAAAAATATTAGAGATACTTGGTGAAGAAGAAAGCTCAAATACAAATTCACTCAACAATATTGGCCTAAGAATGTGAGTTAATGGGCCAATTAGAGTGAAGAAAGAGAGGGTTGGAGAATCAAAATAATTTGAATCGAGACTAACAAGGAAATGAAATCGAAAACACATATTAGAGATACTTGGTGAAGAAGAAAGCTCAAATACAAATTCACTCAACAATATTGGCCTAAGAATGTGAGTTAATGAGCCAATTAGAGTGAAGAAAGAGAGGGTTGGAGAATCAAAAGAATTTGAATCGGAACTAACAAGGAAATGAAATCGAAAACACATATTAGAGATACTTGGTGAAGAAGAAAGCTCAAATACAAATTCACTCAACAATATTGGCCTAAGATTGTGAGTTAATGAGCCAATTAGAGTGAAGAAAGAGAGGGTTGGAGAATCAAACGAATTTGAATCGGAACTAACAAGGAAATTAAAACGAAAACATATATTAGAGATACTTGGTGAAGAAGAAAGCTCAAATACAAATTCACTCAACAATATTGGCCTAAGAATGTGAGTTAATGAGCCAATTAGAGTGAAGAAAGAGAGGGTTGGAGAATCAAAAGAATTTGAATCGGAACTAACAAGGAAATGAAACCGAAAACACATATTAGAGATACTTGGTGAAGAAGAAAGCTCAAATACAAATTCACTCAACAATATTGGCCTAAGAATGTGAGTTAATGAGCCAATTAGAGTGAAGAAAGAGAGGGTTGGAGAATCAAAATAATTTGAATTGGAACTAACAAGGAAATGAAATCGAAAACACATATTAGAGATACTTGGTGAAGAAGAAAGCTCAAATACAAATTCACTCAACAATATTGGCCTAAGAATGTGAGTTAATGAGCCAATTAGAGTGAAGAAAGAGAGGGTTGGAGAATCAAAAGATTTGTATCGGAACTCACAAGGAAATGAAATCGAAAACACATATTAGAGATACTTGGTGAAGAAAAAAGCTCAAATACAAATTCACTCAACAATATTGGCCTAAGAATGTGAGTTAATGAGCCAATTAGAGTGAAGAAAGTGAGGGTTGGAGAATCAAAATAATTTGAATTGGAACTAGCAAGGAAATGAAACCGAAAACACATATTAGAGATACTTGGTGAAGAAGAAAGCTCAAATACAAATTCACTCAACAATATTGGCCTAAGAATGTGAGTTAATGAGCCAATTAGAGTGAAGAAAGAGAGGGTTGGAGAATCAAAAGAATTTGAATCGGAACTAACAAGGAAATGAAATCGAAAACACATATTAGAGATACTTGGTGAAGAAGAAAGCTCAAATACAAATTCACTCAACAATATTGGCCTAAGAATGTGAGTTAATGAGCCAATTAGAGTGAAGAAAGAGAGGGTTGGAGAATCAAAATAATTTGAATCGAACTAACAAGGAAATGAAACCGAAAACATATTAGAGATACTTGGTGAAGAAGAAAGCTCAAATACAAATTCACTCAACAATATTGGCCTAAGAATGTGAGTTAATGAGCCAATTAGAGTGAAGAAAGAGAGGGTTGGAGAATCAAAATAATTTGAATTGGAACTAACAAGGAAATGAAATCGAAAACACATATTAGAGATACTTGGTGAAGAAGAAAGCTCAAATACAAATTCACTCAACAATATTGGCCTAAGATTGTGAGTTAATGAGCCAATTAGAGTGAAGAAAGAGAGGGTTGGAGAATCAAAAGTATTTGTATCGGAACTAACAAGGAAATGAAATCGAAAACACATATTAGAGATACTTGGTGAAGAAGAAAGCTCAAATACAAATTCACTCAACAATATTGGCCTAAGAATGTGAGTTAATGAGCCAATTAGAGTGAAGAAAGAGAGGGTTGGAGAATCAAAAGAATTTGAATCGGAACTAACAAGGAAATGAAATCGAAAACACATATTAGAGATACTTGGTGAAGAAGAAAGCTCAAATACAAATTCACTCAACAATATTCGCCTAAGAATGTGAGTTAATGAGCCAATTAGAGTGAAGAAAGAGAGGGTTGGAGAATCAAAATAATTTGAATTGGAACTAACAAAGAAATGAAATCGAAAACACATATTAGAGATACTTGGTGAAGAAGAACACTCAAATACAAATTCACTCAACAATATTGGCCTAAGAATGTGAGTTAATGGGCCAATTAGAGTGAAGAAAGAGAGGGTTGGAGAATCAAAATAATTTGAATCGAGACTAACAAGGAAATGAAACCGAAAACACGTATTAGAGATACTTGGTGAAGAAGAAAGCTCAAATACAAATTCACTCAACAATATTCGCCTAAGAATGTGAGTTAATGAGCCAATTAGAGTGAAGAAAGAGAGGGTTGGAGAATCAAAAGAATTTGAATCGGAACTAACAAGGAAATGAAATCGAAAACACATATTAGAGATACTTGGTGAAGAAGAAAGCTCAAATACAAATTCACTCAACAATATTGGCCTAAGAATGTGAGTTAATGAGCCAATTAGAGTGAAGAAAGAGAGGGTTGGAGAATCAAAATAATTTGAATTGGAACTAACAAGGAAATGAAATCGAAAACACATATTAGAGATACTTGGTGAAGAAGAAAGCTCAAATACAAATTCACTCAACAATATTGGCCTAAGAATGTGAGTTAATGAGCCAATTAGAGTGAAGAAAGAGAGGGTTGGAGAATCAAAAGAATTTGAATCGGAACTAACAAGGAAATGAAATCGAAAACACATATTAGAGATACTTGGTGAAGAAGAAAGCTCAAATACAAATTCACTCAACAATATTCGCCTAAGAATGTGAGTTAATGAGCCAATTAGAGTGAAGAAAGAGAGGGTTGGAGATTCAAAAGTATTTGTATCGGAACTAACAAGGAAATGAAACCAAAAACACGTATTAGAGATACTTGGTGAAGAAGAAAGCTCAAATACAAATTCACTCAACAATATTGGCCTAAGAATGTGAGTTAATGAGCCAATTAGAGTGAAGAAAGAGAGGGTTGGAGAATCAAAAGAATTTGAATCGGAACTAACAAGGAAATGAAATCGAAAACACATATTAGAGATACTTGGTGAAGAAGAAAGCTCAAATACAAATTCACTCAACAATATTGGCCTAAGAATGTGAGTTAATGAGCCAATTAGAGTGAAGAAAGAGAGGGTTGGAGAATCAAAATAATTTGAATTGGAACTAACAAGGAAATGAAATCGAAAACACATATTAGAGATACTTGGTGAAGAAGAAAGCTCAAATACAAATTCACTCAACAATATTGGCCTAAGAATGTGAGTTAATGAGCCAATTAGAGTGAAGAAAGTGAGGGTTGGAGAATCAAAATAATTTGAGTTGGAACTAGCAAGGAAATGAAACCGAAAACACATATTAGAGATACTTGGTGAAGAAGAAAGCTCAAATACAAATTCACTCAACAATATTGGCCTAAGAATGTGAGTTAATGAGCCAATTAGAGTGAAGAAAGAGAGGGTTGGAGAATCAAAAGAATTTGAATCGGAACTAACAAGGAAATGAAACCGAAAACATATTAGAGATACTTGGTGAAGAAGAAAGCTCAAATAGAAATTCACTAAACAATATTGGCCTAAGAATGTGAGTTAATGGGCCAATTAGAGTGAAGAAAGAGAGGGTTGGAGAATCAAAATAATTTGAATCGAGACTAACAAGGAAATGAAATCGAAAACATATATTAGAGATACTTGGTGAAGAAGAAAGCTCACATACAAATTCACTCAACAATATTGGCCTAAGAATGTGAGTTAATGAGCCAATTAGAGTGAAGAAAGAGAGGGTTGGAGAATCAAAAGAATTTGAATCGGAACTAACAAGGAAATGAAATCGAAAACACATATTAGAGATACTTGGTGAAGAAGAAAGCTCAAATACAAATTCACTCAACAATATTGGCCTAAGAATGTGAGTTAATGAGCCAATTAGAGTGAAGAAAGAGAGGGTTGGAGAATCAAAATAATTTGAATTGGAACTAACAAGGAAATGAAATCGAAAACACATATTAGAGATACTTGGTGAAGAAGAAAGCTCAAATACAAATTCACTCAACAATATTCGCCTAAGAATGTGAGTTAATGGGCCAATTAGAGTGAAGAAAGAGAGGGTTGGAGAATCAAAATAATTTGAATCGAGACTAACAAGGAAATGAAATCGAAAACACATATTAGAGATACTTGGTGAAGAAGAAAGCTCAAATACAAATTCACTCAACAATATTGGCCTAAGAATGTGAGTTAATGAGCCAATTAGAGTGAAGAAAGAGAGGGTTGGAGAATCAAAAGAATTTGAATTGGAACTAACAAGGAAATGAAATCGAAAACACATATTAGAGATACTTGGTGAAGAAGAAAGCTCAAATACAAATTCACTCAACAATATTGGCCTAAGAATGTGAGTTAATGAGCCAATTAGAGTGAAGAAAGAGAGGGTTGGAGAATCAAAAGAATTTGAATCGGAACTAACAAGGAAATGAAACCGAAAACACGTATTAGAGATACTTGGTGAAGAAGAAAGCTCAAATACAAATTCACTCAACAATATTGCCTAAGAATGTGAGTTAATGAGCCAATTAGAGTGAAGAAAGAGAGGGTTGGAGAATCAAAAGAATTTGAATTGGAACTAACAAGGAAATGAAACCGAAAACACATATTAGAGATACTTGGTGAAGAAGAAAGCTCAAATACAAATTCACTCAACAATATTGGCCTAAGAATGTGAGTTAATGAGCCAATTAGAGTGAAGAAAGAGAGGGTTGGAGAATCAAAAGAATTTGAATTGGAACTAACAAGGAAATGAAACCGAAATTTAAATATTAGAGATACTTGGTGAAGAAGAAAGCTCAAATACAAATTCACTCAACAATATTCGCCTAAGAATGTGAGTTAATGGGCCAATTAGAGTGAAGAAAGAGAGGGTTGGAGAATCAAAATAATTTGAATCGAGACTAACAAGGAAATGAAATCGAAAACACATATTAGAGATACTTGGTGAAGAAGAAAGCTCAAATACAAATTCACTCAACAATATTGGCCTAAGAATGTGAGTTAATGAGCCAATTAGAGTGAAGAAAGAGAGGGTTGGAGAATCAAAAGAATTTGAATTGGAACTAACAAGGAAATGTAATCGAAATTTAAATATTAGAGATACTTGGTGAAGAAGAAAGCTCAAATACAAATTCACTCAACAATATTGGCCTAAGAATGTGAGTTAATGAGCCAATTAGAGTGAAGAAAGAGAGGGTTGGAGAATCAAAATAATTTGAATCGAGACTAACAAGGAAATGAAATCGAAAACACATATTAGAGATACTTGGTGAAGAAGAAAGCTCAAATACAAATTCACTCAACAATATTGGCCTAAGAATGTGAGTTAATGAGCCAATTAGAGTGAAGAAAGAGAGGGTTGGAGAATCAAAAGAATTTGAATCGGAACTAACAAGGAAATGAAATCGAAAACACATATTAGAGATACTTGGTGAAGAAGAAAGCTCAAATACAAATTCACTCAACAATATTGGCCTAAGAATGTGAGTTAATGAGCCAATTAGAGTGAAGAAAGAGAGGGTTGGAGAATCAAAATAATTTGAATTGGAACTAACAAGGAAATGAAATCGAAAACACATATTAGAGATACTTGGTGAAGAAGAAAGCTCAAATACAAATTCACTCAACAATATTGGCCTAAGAATGTGAGTTAATGAGCCAATTAGAGTGAAGAAAGAGAGGGTTGGAGAATCAAAATAATTTGAATTGGAACTAACAAGGAAATGAAATCGAAAACACATATTAGAGATACTTGGTGAAGAAGAAAGCTCAAATACAAATTCACTCAACAATATTGGCCTAAGAATGTGAGTTAATGAGCCAATTAGAGTGAAGAAAGAGAGGGTTGGAGAATCAAAATAATTTGAATTGGAACTAACAAGGAAATGAAATCGAAAACACATATTAGAGATACTTGGTGAAGAAGAAAGCTCAAATACAAATTCACTCAACAATATTGGCCTAAGAATGTGAGTTAATGAGCCAATTAGAGTGAAGAAAGAGAGGGTTGGAGAATCAAAATAATTTGAATCGAACTAACAAGGAAATGAAATCGACAACACATATTAGAGATACTTGTTGAAGAAGAAAGCTCAAATACAAATTCACTCAACAATATTGGCCTAAGAATGTGAGTTAATGAGCCAATTAGAGTGAAGAAAGAGAGGGTTGGAGAATCAAAAGTATTTGAATCGGAACTAACAAGGAAATGAAATCGATAACACATATTAGAGATACTTGGTGAAGAAGAAAGCTCAAATACAAATTCACTCAACAATATTGGCCTAAGAATGTGAGTTAATGAGCCAATTAGAGTGAAGAAAGAGAGGGTTGGAGAATCAAAATAATTTGAATTGGAACTAACAAGGAAATGAAATCGAAAACACATATTAGAGATACTTGGTGAAGAAGAAAGCTCAAATACAAATTCACTCAACAATATTGGCCTAAGAATGTGAGTTAATGAGCCAATTAGAGTGAAGAAAGAGAGGGTTGGAGATTCAAAAGAATTTGAATCGGAACTAACAAGGAAATGAAATCGAAAACACATATTAGAGATACTTGGTGAAGAAGAAAGCTCAAATACAAATTCACTCAACAATATTGGCCTAAGAATGTGAGTTAATGAGCCAATTAGAGTGAAGAAAGAGAGGGTTGGAGAATCAAAATAATTTGAATTGGAACTAACAAGGAAATGAAATCGAAAACACATATTAGAGATACTTGGTGAAGAAGAAAGCTCAAATACAAATTCACTCAACAATATTGGCCTAAGAATGTGAGTTAATGAGCCAATTAGAGTGAAGAAAGAGAGGGTTGGAGAATCAAAAGAATTTGTATCGGAACTAACAAGGAAATGAAACCGAAAACACATATTAGAGATACTTGGTGAAGAAGAAAGCTCAAATACAAATTCACTCAACAATATTGGCCTAAGAATGTGAGTTAATGAGCCAATTAGAGTGAAGAAAGAGAGGGTTGGAGAATCAAAATAATTTGAATCGGAACTAACAAGGAAATGAAATCGAAAACACATATTAGAGATACTTGGTGAAGAAGAAAGCTCAAATACAAATTCACTCAACAATATTCGCCTAAGAATGTGAGTTAATGAGCCAATTAGAGTGAAGAAAGAGAGGGTTGGAGAATCAAAATAATTTGAATCGAGACTAACAAGGAAATGAAATCGAAAACACATATTAGAGATACTTGGTGAAGAAGAAAGCTCAAATACAAATTCACTCAACAATATTGGCCTAAGAATGTGAGTTAATGAGCCAATTAGAGTGAAGAAAGAGAGGGTTGGAGAATCAAAATAATTTGAATTGGAACTAACAAGGAAATGAAATCGAAAACACATATTAGAGATACTTGGTGAAGAAGAAAGCTCAAATACAAATTCACTCAACAATATTGGCCTAAGAATGTGAGTTAATGAGCCAATTAGAGTGAAGAAAGAGAGGGTTGGAGAATCAAAATAATTTGAATCAGAACTAACAAGGAAATGAAATCGAAAACACATATTAGAGATACTTGGTGAAGAAGAAAGCTCAAATACAAATTCACTCAACAATATTGGCCTAAGAATGTGAGTTAATGAGCCAATTAGAGTGAAGAAAGAGAGGGTTGGAGAATCAAAATAATTTGAATCGGAACTAACAAGGAAATGAAACCGAAAACACGTATTAGAGATACTTGGTGAAGAAGAAAGCTCAAATACAAATTCACTAAACAATATTGGCCTAAGAATGTGAGTTAATGAGCCAATTAGAGTGAAGAAAGAGAGGGTTGGAGAATCAAAAGAATTTGAATCGGAACTAACAAGGAAATGAAACCGAAAACACATATTAGAGATACTTGGTGAAGAAGAAAGCTCAAATACAAATTCACTCAACAATATTGGCCTAAGAATGTGAGTTAATGAGCCAATTAGAGTGAAGAAAGAGAGGGTTGGAGAATCAAAAGAATTTGAATTGGAACTAACAAGGAAATGAAATCGAAAACACATATTAGAGATACTTGGTGAAGAAGAAAGCTCAAATACAAATTCACTCAACAATATTGGCCTAAGAATGTGAGTTAATGAGCCAATTAGAGTGAAGAAAGAGAGGGTTGGAGAATCAAAATAATTTGAATCGAGACTAACAAGGAAATGAAATCGAAAACACATATTAGAGATACTTGGTGAAGAAGAAAGCTCAAATACAAATTCACTCAACAATATTGGCCTAAGAATGTGAGTTAATGAGCCAATTAGAGTGAAGAAAGAGAGGGTTGGAGATTCAAAAGTATTTGTATCGGAACTAACAAGGAAATGAAATAGAAAACACGTATTAGAGATACTTGGTGAAGAAGAAAGCTCAAATACAAATTCACTCAACAATATTCGCCTAAGAATGTGAGTTAATGAGCCAATTAGAGTGAAGAAAGAGAGGGTTGGAGAATCAAAATAATTTGAATTGGAACTAACAAGGAAATGAAATCGAAAACACATATTAGAGATACTTGGTGAAGAAGAAAGCTCAAATACAAATTCACTCAACAATATTGGCCTAAGAATGTGAGTTAATGAGCCAATTAGAGTGAAGAAAGAGAGGGTTGGAGAATCAAAAGAATTTGAATCGGAACTAACAAGGAAATGAAATCGAAAACACATATTAGAGATACTTGGTGAAGAAGAAAGCTCAAATACAAATTCACTCAACAATATTGGCCTAAGAATGTGAGTTAATGAGCCAATTAGAGTGAAGAAAGAGAGGGTTGGAGAATCAAAATAATTTGAATCGGAACTAACAAGGAAATGAAACCGAAAACATATATTAGAGATACTTGGTGAAGAAGAAAGCTCAAATACAAATTCACTCAACAATATTGGCCTAAGAATGTGAGTTAATGAGCCAATTAGAGTGAAGAAAGAGAGGGTTGGAGAATCAAAAGAATTTGTATCGGAACTAACAAGGGAATGAAACCAAAAACACGTATTAGAGAGACCTCGTGAAAAAGAAAGCTCAAATACAAATTCAATCAACAATATTGGCCTAAGATTGTGACTTAACGAGCAAATTAGAGTGAAGAAAGAGAGGGTTGGAGAATCAAAATAATTTGAATCGGAACTAACAAGGAAATGAAACCGAAAACACATATTAGAGATACTTGGTGAAGAAGAAAGCTCAAATACAAATTCACTCAACAATATTGGCCTAAGAATGTGAGTTAATGAGCCAATTAGAGTGAAGAAAGAGAGGGTTGGAGAATCAAAATAATTTGAATCGAACTAACAAGGAAATGAAATCGAAATCACATATTAGAGATACTTGGTGAAGAAGAAAGCTCAAATACAAATTCACTCAACAATATTGGCCTAAGAATGTGAGTTAATGAGCCAATTAGAGTGAAGAAAGAGAGGGTTGGAGAATCAAAATAATTTGAATTGGAACTAACAAGGAAATGAAATCGAAAACACATATTAGAGATACTTGGTGAAGAAGAAAGCTCAAATACAAATTCACTCAACAATATTGGCCTAAGAATGTGAGTTAATGAGCCAATTAGAGTGAAGAAAGAGAGGGTTGGAGAATCAAAATAATTTGAATCGAGACTAACAAGGAAATGAAACCGAAAACACATATTAGAGATACTTGGTGAAGAAGAAAGCTCAAATACAAATTCACTCAACAATATTGGCCTAAGAATGTGAGTTAATGAGCCAATTAGAGTGAAGAAAGAGAGGGTTGGAGAATCAAAATAATTTGAATCGGAACTAACAAGGAAATGAAACCGAAAACACGTATTAGAGATACTTGGTGAAGAAGAAAGCTCAAATACAAATTCACTCAACAATATTGGCCTAAGAATGTGAGTTAATGAGCCAATTAGAGTGAAGAAAGTGAGGGTTGGAGAATCAAAATAATTTGAATTGGAACTAGCAAGGAAATGAAACCGAAAACACATATTAGAGATACTTGGTGAAGAAGAAAGCTCAAATACAAATTCACTCAACAATATTGGCCTAAGAATGTGAGTTAATGAGCCAATTAGAGTGAAGAAAGAGAGGGTTGGAGAATCAAAATAATTTGAATTGGAACTAACAAGGAAATGAAATCGAAAACACATATTAGAGATACTTGGTGAAGAAGAAAGCTCAAATACAAATTCACTCAACAATATTGGCCTAAGAATGTGAGTTAATGAGCCAATTAGAGTGAAGAAAGAGAGGGTTGGAGAATCAAAATAATTTGAATCGAGACTAACAAGGAAATGAAATCGAAAACACATATTAGAGATACTTGGTGAAGAAGAAAGCTCAAATACAAATTCACTCAACAATATTGGCCTAAGAATGTGAGTTAATGAGCCAATTAGAGTGAAGAAAGAGAGGGTTGGAGATTCAAAAGTATTTGTATCGGAACTAACAAGGAAATGAAACCGAAAACACGTATTAGAGATACTTGGTGAAGAAGAAAGCTCAAATACAAATTCACTCAACAATATTGGCCTAAGAATGTGAGTTAATGAGCCAATTAGAGTGAAGAAAGAGAGGGTTGGAGAATCAAAATAATTTGAATTGGAACTAACAAGGAAATGAAATCGAAAACACATATTAGAGATACTTGGTGAAGAAGAAAACTCAAATACAAATTCACTCAACAATATTGGCCTAAGAATGTGAGTTAATGAGCCAATTAGAGTGAAGAAAGAGAGGGTTGGAGATTCAAAAGAATTTGAATCGGAACTAACAAGGAAATGAAATCGAAAACACATATTAGAGATACTTGGTGAAGAAGAAAGCTCAAATACAAATTCACTCAACAATATTGGCCTAAGAATGTGAGTTAATGAGCCAATTAGAGTGAAGAAAGTGAGGGTTGGAGAATCAAAATAATTTGAATTGGAACTAGCAAGGAAATGAAACCGAAAACACATATTAGAGATACTTGGTGAAGAAGAAAGCTCAAATACAAATTCACTCAACAATATTGGCCTAAGAATGTGAGTTAATGAGCCAATTAGAGTGAAGAAAGAGAGGGTTGGAGATTCAAAAGTATTTGTATCGGAACTAACAAGGAAATGAAACCGAAAACACGTATTAGAGATACTTGGTGAAGAAGAAAGCTCAAATACAAATTCACTCAACAATATTGGCCTAAGAATGTGAGTTAATGAGCCAATTAGAGTGAAGAAAGAGAGGGTTGGAGAATCAAAAGAATTTGAATCGGAACTAACAAGGAAATGAAACCGAAAACACATATTAGAGATACTTGGTGAAGAAGAAAGCTCAAATACAAATTCACTCAACAATATTGGCCTAAGAATGTGAGTTAATGAGCCAATTAGAGTGAAGAAAGAGAGGGTTGGAGAATCAAAATAATTTGAATCGAGACTAACAAGGAAATGAAATCGAAAACACATATTAGAGATACTTGGTGAAGAAGAAAGCTCAAATACAAATTCACTCAACAATATTGGCCTAAGAATGTGAGTTAATGAGCCAATTAGAGTGAAGAAAGAGAGGGTTGGAGAATCAAAATAATTTGAATTGGAACTAACAAGGAAATGAAATCGAAAACACATATTAGAGATACTTGGTGAAGAAGAAAGCTCAAATACAAATTCACTCAACAATATTGGCCTAAGAATGTGAGTTAATGAGCCAATTAGAGTGAAGAAAGAGAGGGTTGGAGAATCAAAATAATTTGAATCGAGACTAACAAGGAAATGAAATCGAAAACACATATTAGAGATACTTGGTGAAGAAGAAAGCTCAAATACAAATTCACTCAACAATATTGGCCTAAGAATGTGAGTTAATGAGCCAATTAGAGTGAAGAAAGAGAGGGTTGGAGAATCAAAATAATTTGAATTGGAACTAACAAGGAAATGAAATCGAAAACACATATTAGAGATACTTGGTGAAGAAGAAAGCTCAAATACAAATTCACTCAACAATATTGGCCTAAGAATGTGAGTTAATGAGCCAATTAGAGTGAAGAAAGAGAGGGTTGGAGAATCAAAATAATTTGAATTGGAACTAACAAGGAAATGAAATCGAAAACACATATTAGAGATACTTGGTGAAGAAGAAAGCTCAAATACAAATTCACTCAACAATATTGGCCTAAGAATGTGAGTTAATGAGCCAATTAGAGTGAAGAAAGAGAGGGTTGGAGAATCAAAATAATTTGAATTGGAACTAACAAGGAAATGAAACCGAAAACACGTATTAGAGATACTTGGTGAAGAAGAAAGCTCAAATACAAATTCACTCAACAATATTGGCCTAAGAATGTGAGTTAATGAGCCAATTAGAGTGAAGAAAGAGAGGGTTGGAGAATCAAAATAATTTGAATTGGAACTAACAAGGAAATGAAATCGAAAACACATATTAGAGATACTTGGTGAAGAAGAAAGCTCAAATACAAATTCACTCAACAATATTGGCCTAAGAATGTGAGTTAATGAGCCAATTAGAGTGAAGAAAGAGAGGGTTGGAGAATCAAAATAATTTGAATCGAGACTAACAAGGAAATGAAATCGAAAACACATATTAGAGATACTTGGTGAAGAAGAAAGCTCAAATACAAATTCACTCAACAATATTGGCCTAAGAATGTGAGTTAATGAGCCAATTAGAGTGAAGAAAGAGAGGGTTGGAGATTCAAAAGTATTTGTATCGGAACTAACAAGGAAATGAAACAGAAAACACGTATTAGAGATACTTGGTGAAGAAGAAAGCTCAAATACAAATTCACTCAACAATATTGGCCTAAGAATGTGAGTTAATGAGCCAATTAGAGTGAAGAAAGAGAGGGTTGGAGAATCAAAATAATTTGAATTGGAACTCATAAGGAAATGAAATCCAAAACACATATTAGAGATACTTGGTGAAGAAGAAAACTCAAATACAAATTCACTCAACAATATTGGCCTAAGAATGTGAGTTAATGAGCCAATTAGAGTGAAGAAAGAGAGGGTTGGAGAATCAAAAGAATTTGAATTGGAACTAACAAGGAAATGAAATCGAAAACACATATTAGAGATACTTGGTGAAGAAGAAAGCTCAAATACAAATTCACTCAACAATATTGGCCTAAGAATGTGAGTTAATGGGCCAACTAGATTAAAGAAAGGGAGGGTTGGAGAATCAAAATAATTTGAATCGAGACTAACAAGGAAATGAAACGAAAACATATATTAGAGATACTTGGTGAAGAAGAAAGCTCAAATACAAATTCACTCAACAATATTGGCCTAAGAATGTGAGTTAATGAGCCAATTAGAGTGAAGAAAGAGAGGGTTGGAGAATCAAAATAATTTGAATCGAGACTAACAAGGAAATGAAACCGAAAACACATATTAGAGATACTTGGTGAAGAAGAAAGCTCAAATACAAATTCACTCAACAATATTGGCCTAAGAATGTGAGTTAATGAGCCAATTAGAGTGAAGAAAGAGAGGGTTGGAGAATCAAAAGAATTTGTATCGGAACTAACAAGGGAATGAAACCAAAAACACGTATTAGAGATACTTGGTGAAGAAGAAAGCTCAAATACAAATTCACTCAATAACATTCGCCTAAGAATGTGAGTTAATGAGCCAATTAGAGTGAAGAAAGAAAGGGTTGGAGAATCAAAATAATTTGAATCGGAACTAACAAGGAAATGAAACCGAAAACATATATTAGAGATACTTGGTGAAGAAGAAAGCTCAAATACAAATTCACTAAACAATATTGGCCTAAGAATGTGACTTAATGAGCTGATGTGTCCGATTCTATACAAAATTTCTTGATGTGAATTGTCCATTTTGTGAGCAATTTTTGTTTAATTTTGTTATTAAAATCACTTAAGTTTGCTTTATTTTTGTTTTCAGGCATTTTATCAAGTCTTCGTCAGCAAACGAAGTAATTTGTAGTGAAGGAAAATCCAAACATTGTGCAAAAGGCTGAAGTGAATAGTAGAAAAAAAATATATAAAAAAAAAAGGAAGAAAAAGAGGGGGGCTCCATCGTGAAATAGATTGGGGGGAGTGAACATTGATGAAGAGAGACCCATCACGCGAGGAAAGAGTGAACAGTAACCAGAGGAGAAGAGAGCTCCATCGTGGAGGAGGAGGAGAAAACGCGACCCACACCCATCACGCGACTCACACCCATCTCGCAAACCACCCAAGAACCCAATCGTGTGAGAGACCTGACCGAGCCACCACCGTCTCGGCCTTCCACGGTGCTCGTTCTCGGCGTCCAGCACGGTGGAGATCCGCGAGAGAGAGGCGCGACCCGTTTGGGAACCCGATTGAGTTCGAGCTTCTTGCTGCTGACCGACCCACCGCCCGCCGACGCCGCAGCCTTCAGCGGCCTGGTCGCACCTTCCGACGGACCATCAGCCACCGTAACGCGACGGATCGCGCAACCCGAGACAGACCCGAGTGACGCGACCCGACTGCATTTCGCGACCCGCCCAGCGTCGTTTGCGTCGTAGGCCACTGAAATTCATCCCTCCGTCGTGCGGCGTCCCTCCTGTAACCTTGCGCCGCTGCTCCGGTGGTCTTTGGAGCTATTTTCGTTCGGGTATCCGTGACCCACGATCCGACCCGTTCGACCGACCCGTTTGACCCGCTTTGTTGGACAGCATTGTACTTGATTTTTCAGGCATTTTTCTAGCAGTTTTCCGGTGACCAATTCGTGCAGTAATCATCGAACAATTGAAAAGACAGGATTGCATAAATTTTTATAATTTTTAATTGCTGTTTAATTGACTATCTTATGGATTATCTGCTGTTGGATTGTGTGCTGTCTGTAAATATATGTGGCTAGATTTGTAAAATTCATTGGGGTCCCTGACTGTGTTGGATTGCTGTTTAAATTTGCATGGATGTTGAATCTAATGTGTGATCTCCGTTACAACTAAGAATGTATGTGTTAGCGTTATTTACGAGACGTCGTGGTAATGTTAATTAGATTCCCTTTTGAGATCGATAGATGATAATTGGAATTGGAAAACTAACTGTAACGGACAATTTGTTATCGCTTAGAATTAAGGTTAATAAATTGCTGGATTAAGAAGTAACGACTCTTAATAGTGGTGAATTAGATAGATAATGCTGATTTAAAATTCGCCATTAGGAAGAACCAGCCAGTGGTGGATTTTAAGTTCAAGAAATTCATTGAGATCGACAGAGAATTTGAATTTGCATTGGAATTCACTCACAGGTAACATAGTTAAATTCAGTAATCCATTATCCTTCGTGTGTTTGCCAACCAGTGTAGGTTCCCTGATGGATTTGCATTTCTTGCCTCTGTGTATTTTCTTCTATTTCTTGTCGCTGTTAGTTTATTATTGCTTATAGTTAGACGTTAGTTTAGATAAAAATTAATCATTTTAATTGCTAGGCTAGATAACAGAGAACAAGTAGTAACTCAGCGCTTTCCTGTTCAGAGAATACGACCTTGATACTCACCATTGCACTAGGCTGCATCGATAGGTTCACTGCCTTAGGTGTTGTTGCTAGATAGCATTGGCAGCACGCATCAAGTTTTTGGCGCCGTTGCCGGGGAACTTTTTGGTGAAAACTAGAGTGAATTTACTACCTGTTACTTTAGCCATTTTTATTTGTTCTGTTTTGTTTTTGTTTCTGGTTAGTGTGTCTTTCTCTGCGTTCAACTATTAGTTTTTATTAGTTTCATTTTGTCCTTTGTTTATTTTAGTTTATTTTGTTTATTTGGATTATTCGTTTTATTATTTTAGTAGGTTTTTATTTGTTTCATTATTGTTTCTATTATTGAGGTTTATCTGTCTTGTTTTACTTTTTGTTTTGGTTTATTACTTTTTGATCTGATTGGTGGACTGTTTCACTGTTATTGGATTCAGGTAGTTTATGACCAGGAGTTCTAATCCTGTACTTGTAGACCCTCTATCCGATCCGAAACGATATGTGGACTCGTGCACACCGTCGTCAGGAGGAGGTGCCAGTTGAGATATTGGAGGAGGAACCAATTGAGATCCCTGACCCTACATCACCAAAGATGGCAGCTGCAAATAATAATGACAGCCAATAGAACGATGTATGAGTTTGCTAGACCTTCATTGGAAGGGACACAGACGTGCATTACTCGGCCTACAGTAGCAACTAACAATTTTGAAATCAAGCCAAATGTGATTCAGATGGTGCAACAAACGGTACAATTTGGAGGGATGCCCAGCGAAGACCCCAATTCCCACATAGCTAACTTCTTGGAGATATGCGACACTTTCAAGATTAATGGAACCACTGATGATGCCATTCGACTTAGATTGTTTCCATTTTCCTTGAGAGATAGAGCAAAGAGATGGCTGCAATCCCTACCACCTAACTCCATCACTACTTGGGAGACTTTGGGTGAAAAGTTTTTGTACAAATATTTTCCACCAGCTAAGACTGCAAAACTACGTAATGACATCTCTTCTTTTGTGCAGATGGCTGATGAGAGTATGTATGATGCATGGGAGAGGTACAAGGACTTCGAGGTGTTGCCCACATCATGGATTGCTGTGTGGATGCAAGTGCAGACTTTCTATAGTGGTTTAAATACACCACAAGGCGGATGGTGATGCGGCAAACAGGGTGCACTAAATAATAAAACCCCTGAACAGGCACAGAGTTTAATAGAGGAAATGGCCATGAACAACTATCAGTGGCAATCCTCGAGGATAGGCTAGGGCGGCATGGAGTGGTCAACGGTCGGACTCTATATCAACCTTGGCAACTCAAGTGGAGCTTCTGGCTAAGAAGATTGACCAACTCCAGATGCCAGTGCATGCAGCACAGTCAAGCTGCGAATTCTGTGGTGGCCTGCATTATGGTGTCAATTGTAATGCGGGAGGTATGTTTGCTAACCCCTCTTCTTCATTTTCTTCTCACAATGGTTCTTCTGATTTTGAGCAGTGTAGATTACATGGGAACGCTCAGAGACAATGAGAACAATCCATATAGCAAGACATACAACCGGGTGGAGGAATCATCCCAATTTTGGATGGAGAAACACTAATAACCAGGGCCCACTAGTTTTCAATTGCACCAACAGCAACCCCAGCAGCAAGCTGCTCCAAGTTAATTTCCTCAAGGGCAGGAGAAGAAGCCCAATCTAGAGGAATTGATGATGAAGTTTGTGTCCACTTCAGAGAGCAAATTCCACCAAACAGACACAAAGACTTAGAAACCAACAAGCCTCCATTCAAAACTTAGAGAATCAGATAGGCCAGATTTCTAAGGTGTTGGCTGAAAGACAGCCAGGGACACTCCCTAGCACCACCGAGTCTAATCCAAGGGAGCATTGCAAGGCTATTACTCTAAGATCAGGTAAGCAAGTAGCTGGTCCTTTGCTTTTACCTACTGATGATCATAATGATGTGCAGGATACAAGTGTTAATAAGGACCAAGGGCTTGAGGTAACTAAGCCGGTGCAAGTTGAGGGCAAGAAGAGCCCTATAAGAGAGTACCAGCTACCCATTCCATACCCGGCTAGGTGCAGAGAAAGTAGATCAACAGTTTGGTAAGTTTCTTGATCTATTTAAGCAGCTGAGGATTAACCTTCCTTTTGTTGAAGCCATTTCTCAGATGCCTCGCTATGCAAAGTTCTTGAAGGAAATACTGAGCAACAAGAGGAAACTAGAGGATTTGGGACTGGTGACATTGAATGAGGAGTGCTCAGCAATCTTACAAAACAAGCTACCTGTTAAGAGGCGTGATCCAGGGAGTTTTACCGTACCTGGTGTAATTGGTGATCTGTCTGTCATGGATGCTTTAGCTGATTTAGAGCTAGCATAAATCGATGCCTACTAGCTTGTTTGATAGATTGGGATTGGGTGAGCCAAAACCTACTAGGATGAACATACAATTACCTGATAGAATTGTTAAATATCCTAGAGGTATAGTTGAAGATGTCCTTGTAAAGGTTGATAAATTTATATTTCCTGTGGATTTTTTTGTGATGGATATGGAGGGTGAGAGTAGCGTACCCTTGATTCTAGGTAGGCCTTTCCTTGCAACGTCTGGGGCTATAATAGATGTCTGTGATGGGAAATTGAAACTTAGAGTAGGGGATGAAACTGTTACCTTTGACTTAGCTACCTCTAAGAGACAATCTTTAGATCATGATGATACTGTATATTCGGTGGATGTCTTGGATGATGTGGTTGAATCAATTGCGTGAATTTTTACTTGATGACCCTTTACAGGTGGCATTACAAGGAGAAGAGGATGGGTTGTCCAACGAGCAAGTGTTGGAACAACTAGCTCACTTGTTGGCTGTTGAGCCCAGCAACTTAACTGATTCTTTTGTTTCTCTTGGCCAGTCGAGGTGCGTAAGGTGAAACCTTCAATTGAGGACCCCCCAAGCTTGGAATTGAAGGAGTTACCCAAGCACTTAAGCTATGCCTATTTGGATGAGGCAGAGAAGCTGCCAGTAATTATAGCAGCTGACCTAACACCTGAGGAAAGGGAGATGACTTTGACCTCTCTTAGGAAATACCCTAGGGCCTTTGCTTACAAGATGGCGAACATTCCTGGGATTAATCCTAGCTATTGTTCACACAAGATCCTGATGGAAGATAGCTATAGGCCAGTGGTGCAGCCATAGAGACGATTGAACCCAAACATGAAGGAAGTGGTGAAAAAGGAGGTAATTAAACTTCTTGATGCAGGTTTGATTTATCCTATCTCTGATAGCTCTTGGGTGAGTCCTGTGCAGGTTGTACCAAAGAAGGGTGGCATGACAGTGGTCAAAAATGATAAGGATGAACTCATACCCACTAGGACGGACGGTATTAGAGATACTTGGTGAAGAAGAAAGCTCAAATACAAATTCACTCAACAATATTCGCCTAAGAATGTGAGTTAATGAGGCAATTAGAGCGAAGAAAGAGAGGGTTGGAGAATCAAAATAATTTGAATCGAGACTAACAAGGAAATGAAACCGAAAACACGTATTAGAGATACTTGGTGAAGAAGAAAGCTCAAATACAAATTCACTAAACAATATTGGCCTAAGAATGTGAGTTAATGAGCCAATTAGAGTGAAGAAAGAGAGGGTTGGAGAATCAAAATAATTTGAATTGGAACTAACAAAGAAATGAAATCGAAAACACATATTAGAGATACTTGGTGAAGAAGAAAACACAAATACAAATTCACTAAACAATATTGGCCTAAGAATGTGAGTTAATGGGCCAATTAGAGTGAAGAAAGAGAGGGTTGGAGAATCAAAATAATTTGAGTTGGAACTAACAAGGAAATGAAATCGAAAACACAGATTAGAGATACTTGGTGAAGAAGAAAGCTCAAATACAAATTCACTCAACAATATTCGCCTAAGAATGTGAGTTAATGAGGCAATTAGAGCGAAGAAAGAGAGGGTTGGAGAATCAAAATAATTTGAATCGAGACTAACAAGGAAATGAAACCGAAAACACGTATTAGAGATACTTGGTGAAGAAGAAAGCTCAAATAGAAATTCACTCAACAATATTGGCCTAAGAATGTGAGTTAATGAGCCAATTAGAGTGAAGAAAGAGAGGGTTGGAGAATCAAAATAATTTGTATCGGAACTAACAAGGAAATGAAACCGAAAACACGTATTAGAGATACTTGGTGAAGAAGAAAGCTCAAATACAAATTCACTCAACAATATTCGCCTAAGAATGTGAGTTAAGGAGCCAATTAGAGCGAACAAAGAGAGGGTTGGAGAATCAAAATAATTTGAATCGGAACTAACAAGGAAATGAAACCGAAAACACGTATTAGAGATACTTGGTGAAGAAGAAAGCTCAAATACAAATTCACTAAACAATATTGGCCTAAGAATGTGACTTAATGAGCCAATTAGAGTGATGAAAGAGAGGGTTGGAGAATCAAAATAATTTCAATTGGAAGTAACAAGAAAATGAAACCGAAAACACATATTAGAGATACTTGGTGAAGAAGAAAGCTCAAATACAAATTCACTCAACAATATTCGCCTAAGAATGTGAGTTAATGGGCCAATTAGAGTGAAGAAAGAGAGGGTTGGAGAATCAAAAGAATTTGAGTTAGAACTAACAAGGAAATGAAATCGAAAACACATATTAGAGATACTTGGTGAAGAAGAAAGCTCAAATACAAATTCACTCAACAATATTCGCCTAAGAATGTGAGTTAATGAGCCAATTAGAGCGAAGAAAGAGAGGGTTGGAGAATCAAAATAATTTGAATCGAGACTAACAAGGAAATGAAACCGAAAACACGTATTAGAGATACTTGGTGAAGAAGAAAGCTCAAATAGAAATTCACTCAACAATATTGGCCTAAGAATGTGAGTTAATGAGCCAATTAGAGTGAAGAAAGAGAGGGTTGGAGAATCAAAAGTATTTGTATCGGAACTAACAAGGAAATGAAACCGAAAACACGTATTAGAGATACTTGGTGAAGAAGAAAGCTCAAATACAAATTCACTCAATAATATTCGCCTAAGAATGTGAGTTAATGAGCCAATTAGAGCGAAGAAAGAGAGGGTTGGAGAATCAAAATAATTGGAATCGGAACTAACAAGGAAATGAAACCGAAAGCACGTATTAGAGATACTTTGTGAAGAAGAAAGCTCAAATACAAATTCACTAAACAATATTGGCCTAAGAATGTGACTTAATGAGCCAATTAGAGTGATGAAAGAGAGGGTTGGAGAATCAAAATAATTTCAATTGGAAGTAACAAGAAAATGAAACCGAAAACACATATTAGAGATACTTGGTGAAGAAGAAAGCTCAAATACAAATTCACTCAACAATATTCGCCTAAGAATGTGAGTTAATGAGCCAATTAGAGTGAAGAAAGAGAGGGTTGGAGATTCAAAAGTATTTGTATCGGAACTAACAAAGAAATGAAATCGAAAACACATATTAGAGATACTTGGTGAAGAAGAAAGCTCAAATACAAATTCACTCAACAATATTCGCCTAAGAATGTGAGTTAATGAGCCAATTAGAGCGAAGAAAGAGAGGGTTGGAGAATCAAAATAATTTGAATCGAGACTAACAAGGAAATGAAACCGAAAACACGTATTAGAGATACTTGGTGAAGAAGAAAGCTCAAATAGAAATTCACTCAACAATATCGGCCTAAGAATGTGAGTTAATGAGCCAATTAGAGTGAAGAAAGAGAGGGTTGGACAATCAAAAGTATTTGTATCGGAACTAACAAGGAAATGAAACCGAAAACACGTATTAGAGATACTTGGTGAAGAAGAAAGCTCAAATACAAATTCACTCAATAATATTCGCCTAAGAATGTGAGTTAAGGAGCCAATTAGAGCGAACAAAGAGAGGGTTGGAGAATCAAAATAATTTGAATCGGAACTAACAAGGAAATGAAACCGAAAGCACGTATTAGAGATACTTTGTGAAGAAGAAAGCTCAAATACAAATTCACTAAACAATATTGGCCTAAGACTGTGACTTAATGAGCCAATTAGAGTGATGAAAGAGAGGGTTGGAGAATCAAAATAATTTCAATTGGAAGTAACAAGAAAATGAAACCGAAAACACATATTAGAGATACTTGGTGAAGAAGAAAGCTCAAATACAAATTCACTCAACAATATTCGCCTAAGAATGTGAGTTAATGGGCCAATTAGAGTGAAGAAAGAGAGGGTTGGAGAATCAAAAGAATTTGAGTTAGAACTAACAAGGAAATGAAATCGAAAACACATATTAGAGATACTTGGTGAAGAAGAAAGCTCAAATACAAATTCACTCAACAATATTCGCCTAAGAATGTGAGTTAATGAGCCAATTAGAGCGAAGAAAGAGAGGGTTGGAGAATCAAAATAATTTGAATCGAGACTAACAAGGAAATGAAACCGAAAACACGTATTAGAGATACTTGGTGAAGAAGAAAGCTCAAATAGAAATTCACTCAACAATATTGGCCTAAGAATGTGAGTTAATGAGCCAATTAGAGTGAAGAAAGAGAGGGTTGGAGAATCAAAAGTATTTGTATCGGAACTAACAAGGAAATGAAACCGAAACACGTATTAGAGATACTTGGTGAAGAAGAAAGCTCAAATACAAATTCACTAAACAATATTGGCCTAAGAATGTGACTTAATGAGCCAATTAGAGTGATGAAAGAGAGGGTTGGAGAATCAAAATAATTTCAATTGGAAGTAACAAGAAAATGAAACCGAAAACACATATTAGAGATACTTGGTGAAGAAGAAAGCTCAAATACAAATTCACTCAACAATATTCGCCTAAGAATGTGAGTTAATGAGCCAATTAGAGTGAAGAAAGAGAGGGTTGGAGATTCAAAAGTATTTGTATCGGAACTAACAAAGAAATGAAATCGAAAACACATATTAGAGATACTTGGTGAAGAAGAAAGCTCAAATACAAATTCACTCAACAATATTCGCCTAAGAATGTGAGTTAATGAGCCAATTAGAGCGAAGAAAGAGAGGGTTGGAGAATCAAAATAATTTGAATCGAGACTAACAAGGAAATGAAACCGAAAACACGTATTAGAGATACTTGGTGAAGAAGAAAGCTCAAATAGAAATTCACTCAACAATATTGGCCTAAGAATGTGAGTTAATGAGCCAATTAGAGTGAAGAAAGAGAGGGTTGGAGATTCAAAAGTATTTGTATCGGAACTAACAAGGAAATGAAACCGAAAACACGTATTAGAGATACTTGGTGAAGAAGAAAGCTCAAATACAAATTCACTCAACAATATTCGCCTAAGAATGTGAGTTAAGGAGCCAATTAGAGCGAACAAAGAGAGGGTTGGAGAATCAAAATAATTTGAATCGGAACTAACAAGGAAATGAAACCGAAAACACGTATTAGAGATACTTTGTGAAGAAGAAAGCTCAAATACAAATTCACTAAACAATATTGGCCTAAGAATGTGACTTAATGAGCCAATTAGAGTGATGAAAGAGAGGGTTGGAGAATCAAAATAATTTGAATTGGAACTAACAAGGAAATGAATCCGAAAACACATATTAGAGATACTTGGTGAAGAAGAAAGCTCAAATACAAATTCACTCAACAATATTCGCCTAAGAATGTGAGTTAATGGGCCAATTAGAGTGAAGAAAGAGAGGGTTGGAGAATCAAAAGAATTTGAGTTAGAACTAACAAGGAAATGAAATCGAAAACACATATTAGAGATACTTGGTGAAGAAGAAAGCTCAAATACAAATTCACTCAACAATATTCGCCTAAGAATGTGAGTTAATGAGCCAATTAGAGCGAAGAAAGAGAGGGTTGGAGAATCAAAATAATTTGAATCGAGACTAACAAGGAAATGAAACCGAAAACACGTATTAGAGATACTTGGTGAAGAAGAAAGCTCAAATAGAAATTCACTCAACAATATTGGCCTAAGAATGTGAGTTAATGAGCCAATTAGAGTGAAGAAAGAGAGGGTTGGACAATCAAAAGTATTTGTATCGGAACTAACAAGGAAATGAAACCGAAAACACGTATTAGAGATACTTGGTGAAGAAGAAAGCTCAAATACAAATTCACTCAATAATATTCGCCTAAGAATGTGAGTTAATGAGCCAATTAGAGCGAAGAAAGAGAGGGTTGGAGAATCAAAATAATTGGAATCGGAACTAACAAGGAAATGAAACCGAAAGCACGTATTAGAGATACTTTGTGAAGAAGAAAGCTCAAATACAAATTCACTAAACAATATTGGCCTAAGAATGTGACTTAATGAGCCAATTAGAGTGATGAAAGAGAGGGTTGGAGAATCAAAATAATTTGAATTGGAACTAACAAGGAAATATTAGAGATACTTGGTGAAGAAGAAAGCTCAAATACAAATTCACTCAACAATATTCGCCTAAGAATGTGAGTTAATGAGCCAATTAGAGTGAAGAAAGAGAGGGTTGGAGATTCAAAAGTATTTGTATCGGAACTAACAAAGAAATGAAATCGAAAACACATATTAGAGATACTTGGTGAAGAAGAAAGCTCAAATACAAATTCACTCAACAATATTCGCCTAAGAATGTGAGTTAATGAGCCAATTAGAGCGAAGAAAGAGAGGGTTGGAGAATCAAAATAATTTGAATCGAGACTAACAAGGAAATGAAACCGAAAACACGTATTAGAGATACTTGGTGAAGAAGAAAGCTCAAATAGAAATTCACTCAACAATATCGGCCTAAGAATGTGAGTTAATGAGCCAATTAGAGTGAAGAAAGAGAGGGTTGGAGAATCAAAAGTATTTGTATCGGAACTAACAAGGAAATGAAACCGAAAACACGTATTAGAGATACTTGGTGAAGAAGAAAGCTCAAATACAAATTCACTCAACAATATTCGCCGAAGAATGTGAGTTAATGAGCCAATTAGAGCGAAGAAAGAGAGGGTTGGAGAATCAAAATAATTTGAATCGGAACTAACAAGGAAATGAAACCGAAAACATATATTAGAGATACTTGGTGAAGAAGAAAGCTCAAATACAAATTCACTAAACAATATTGGCCTAAGAATGTGACTTAATGAGCCAATTAGAGTGATGAAAGAGAGGGTTGGAGAATCAAAATAATTTGAATTGGAACTAACAAGGAAATGAAACCGAAAACACATATTAGAGATACTTGGTGAAGAAGAAAGCTCAAATACAAATTCACTCAACAATATTCGCCTAAGAATGTGAGTTAATGAGCCAATTAGAGTGAAGAAAGAGAGGGTTGGAGATTCAAAAGTATTTGTATCGGAACTAACAAGGAAATGAAACCGAAAACACGTATTAGAGATACTTGGTGAAGAAGAAAGCTCAAATACAAATTCACTAAACAATATTGGCCTAAGAATGTGAGTTAATGAGCCAATTAGAGTGAAGAAAGAGAGGGTTGGAGAATCAAAATAATTTGAATTGGAACTAACAAAGAAATGAAATCGAAAACACATATTAGAGATACTTGGTGAAGAAGAAAACACAAATACAAATTCACTAAACAATATTGGCCTAAGAATGTGAGTTAATGGGCCAATTAGAGTGAAGAAAGAGAGGGTTGGAGATTCAAAAGAATTTGAGTTGGAACTAACAAGGAAATGAAATCGAAAACACATATTAGAGATACTTGGTGAAGAAGAAAGCTCAAATACAAATTCACTCAACAATATTCGCCTAAGAATGTGAGTTAATGAGGCAATTAGAGCGAAGAAAGAGAGGGTTGGAGAATCAAAATAATTTGAATCGAGACTAACAAGGAAATGAAACCGAAAACACGTATTAGAGATACTTGGTGAAGAAGAAAGCTCAAATAGAAATTCACTCAACAATATTGGCCTAATAATGTGAGTTAATGAGCCAATTAGAGTGAAGAAAGAGAGGGTTGGAGAATCAAAATAATTTGAATTGGAACTAACAAAGAAATGAAATCGAAAACACATATTAGAGATACTTGGTGAAGAAGAAAACACAAATACAAATTCACTAAACAATATTGGCCTAAGAATGTGAGTTAATGGGCCAATTAGAGTGAAGAAAGAGAGGGTTGGAGATTCAAAAGAATTTGAGTTGGAACTAACAAGGAAATGAAATCGAGAACACATATTAGAGATACTTGGTGAAGAAGAAAGCTCAAATACAAATTCACTCAACAATATTCGCCTAAGAATGTGAGTTAATGAGCCAATTAGAGCGAAGAAAGAGAGGGTTGGAGAATCAAAATAATTTGAATCGTGACTAACAAGGAAATGAAACCGAAACACGTATTAGAGATACTTGGTGAAGAAGAAAGCTCAAATAGAATTTCACTCAACAATATTGGCCTAAGAATGTGAGTTAATGAGCCAATTAGAGTGAAGAAAGAGAGGGTTGGAGAATCAAAATAATTTGAATCGGAACTAACAAGGAAATGAAACCGAAAACACGTATTAGAGATACTTGGTGAAGAAGAAAGCTCAAATACAAATTCACTAAACAATGTTGGCCTAAGAATGTGACTTAATGAGCCAATTAGAGTGATGAAAGAGAGGGTTGGAGAATCAAAATAATTTCAATTGGAAGTAACAAGAAAATGAAACCGAAAACACATATTAGAGATACTTGGTGAAGAAGAAAGCTCAAATACAAATTCACTCAATAATATTCGCCTAAGAATGTGAGTTAATGGGCCAATTTGAGTGAAGAAAGAGAGGGTTGGAGAATCAAAAGAATTTGAGTTGGAACTAACAAGGAAATGAAATTGAAAACACATATTTGAGATATTTGGTGAAGAAGAAAGCTCAAATACAAATTCACTCAACAATATTCGCCTAAGAATGTGAGTTAATGAGCCAATTAGAGTGAAGAAAGAGAGGGTTGGAGAATCAAAATAATTTGAATCGAGACTAACAAGGAAATGAAACCGAAAACACGTATTAGAGATACTTGGTGAAGAAGAAAGCTCAAATAGAAATTCACTCAACAATATTGGCCTAAGAATGTGAGTTAATGAGCCAATTAGAGTGAAGAAAGAGAGGGTTGGACAATCAAAAGTATTTGTATTGGAACTAACAAGGAAATGAAACCGAAAACACGTATTAGAGATACTTGGTGAAGAAGAAAGCTCACATACAAATTCACTCAATAATATTCGCCTAAGAATGTGAGTTAATGAGCCAATTAGAGTGAAGAAAGAGAGGGTTGGAGAATCAAAATAATTTGAATCGGAACTAACAAGGAAATGAAACCGAAAACACGTATTAGAGATACTTGGTGAAGAAGAAAGCTCAAATACAAATTCACTAAACAATATTGGCCTAAGAATGTGACTTAATGAGCCAATTAGAGTGATGAAAGAGAGGGTTGGAGAATCAAAATAATTTCAATTGGAAGTAACAAGAAAATGAAACCGAAAACACATATTAGAGATACTTGGTGAAGAAGAAAGCTCAAATACAAATTCACTCAACAATATTCGCCTAAGAATGTGAGTTAATGGGCCAATTAGAGTGAAGAAAGAGAGGGTTGGAGAATCAAAAGAATTTGAGTTGGAACTAACAAGGAAATGAAACCGAAATCACATATTAGAGATACTTGGTGAAGAAGAAAGCTCAAATACAAATACACTCAACAATATTCTCCTAAGAATGTGAGTTAATGAGCCAATTAGAGCGAAGAAAGAGAGGGTTGGAGAATCAAAATAATTTGAATCGTGACTAACAAGGAAATGAAACCGAAACACGTATTAGAGATACTTGGTGAAGAAGAAAGCTCAAATAGAATTTCACTCAACAATATTGGCCTAAGAATGTGAGTTAATGAGCCAATTAGAGTGAAGAAAGAGAGGGTTGGAGAATCAAAATAATTTGAATCGGAACTAACAAGGAAATGAAACCGAAAACACGTATTAGAGATACTTGGTGAAGAAGAAAGCTCAAATACAAATTCACTAAACAATGTTGGCCTAAGAATGTGACTTAATGAGCCAATTAGAGTGATGAAAGAGAGGGTTGTAGAATCAAAATAATTTCAATTGGAAGTAACAAGAAAATGAAACCGAAAACACATATTAGAGATACTTGGTGAAGAAGAAAGCTCAAATACAAATTCACTCAATAATATTCGCCTAAGAATGTGAGTTAATGGGCCAATTAGAGTGAAGAAAGAGAGGGTTGGAGAATCAAAAGAATTTGAGTTGGAACTAACAAGGAAATGAAATTGAAAACACATATTTGAGATATTTGGTGAAGAAGAAAGCTCAAATACAAATTCACTCAACAATATTCGCCTAAGAATGTGAGTTAATGAGCCAATTAGAGCGAAGAAAGAGAGGGTTGGAGAATCAAAATAATTTGAATCGAGACTAACAAGGAAATGAAACCGAAAACACGTATTAGAGATACTTGGTGAAGAAGAAAGCTCAAATAGAAATTCACTCAACAATATTGGCCTAAGAATGTGAGTTAATGAGCCAATTAGAGTGAAGAAAGAGAGGGTTGGACAATCAAAAGTATTTGTATCGGAACTAACAAGGAAATGAAACCGAAAACATATATTAGAGATACTTGGTGAAGAAGAAAGCTCACATACAAATTCACTCAATAATATTCACCTAAGAATGTGAGTTAATGAGCCAATTAGAGTGAAGAAAGAGAGGGTTGGAGAATCAAAATAATTTGAACCGGAACTAACAAGGAAATGAAACCGAAAACACGTATTAGAGATACTTGGTGAAGAAGAAAGCTCAAATACAAATTCACTAAACAATATTGGCCTAAGAATGTGACTTAATGAGCCAATTAGAGTGATGAAAGAGAGGGTTGGAGAATCAAAATAATTTCAATTGGAAGTAACAAGAAAATGAAACCGAAAACACATATTAGAGATACTTGGTGAAGAAGAAAGCTCAAATACAAATTCACTCAACAATATTCGCCTAAGAATGTGAGTTAATGGGCCAATTAGAGTGAAGAAAGAGAGGGTTGGAGAATCAAAAGAATTTGAGTTGGAACTAACAAGGAAATGAAACCGAAAACACATATTAGAGATACTTGGTGAAGAAGAAAGCTCAAATACAAATTCACTCAACAATATTCGCCTAAGAATGTGAGTTAATGAGCCAATTAGAGCGAAGAAAGAGAGGGTTGGAGAATCAAAATAATTTGAATCGAGACTAACAAGGAAATGAAACCGAAAACACGTATTAGAGATACTTGGTGAAGAAGAAAGCTCAAATAGAAATTCACTCAACAATATTGGCCTAAGAATGTGAGTTAATGAGCCAATTAGAGTGAAGAAAGAGAGGGTTGGACAATCAAAAGTATTTGTATCGGAACTAACAAGGAAATGAAACCGAAAACACGTATTAGAGATACTTGGTGAAGAAGAAAGCTCACATACAAATTCACTCAATAATATTCACCTAAGAATGTGAGTTAATGAGCCAATTAGAGTGAAGAAAGAGAGGGTTGGAGAATCAAAATAATTTGAATCGGAACTAACAAGGAAATGAAACCGAAAACACGTATTAGAGATACTTGGTGAAGAAGAAAGCTCAAATACAAATTCACTAAACAATATTGGCCTAAGAATGTGACTTAATGAGCCAATTAGAGTGATGAAAGAGAGGGTTGGAGAATCAAAATAATTTCAATTGGAAGTAACAAAAAATGAAACCGAAAACACATATTAGAGATACTTGGTGAAGAAGAAAGCTCAAATACAAATTCACTCAACAATATTCGCCTAAGAATGTGAGTTAATGGGCCAATTAGAGTGAAGAAAGAGAGGGTTGGAGAATCAAAAGAATTTGAGTTGGAACTAACAAGGAAACGAAATCGAAAACACATATTAGAGATACTTGGTGAAGAAGAAAGCTCAAATACAAATTCACTCAACAATATTCGCCTAAGAATGTGAGTTAATGAGCCAATTAGAGCGAAGAAAGAGAGGGTTGGAGAATCAAAATAATTTGAATCGAGACTAACAAGGAAATGAAACCGAAAACACGTATTAGAGATACTTGGTGAAGAAGAAAGCTCAAATAGAAATTCACTCAACAATATTGGCCTAAGAATGTGAGTTAATGAGCCAATTAGAGTGAAGAAAGAGAGGGTTGGAGAATCAAAATAATTTGAATCGGAACTAACAAGGAAATGAAACCGAAAACACGTATTAGAGATACTTGGTGAAGAAGAAAGCTCAAATACAAATTCACTAAACAATATTGGCCTAAGAATGTGACTTAATGAGCCAATTAGAGTGATGAAAGAGAGGGTTGGAGAATCAAAATAATTTGAATTGGAAGTAACAAGGAAATGAAATCGAAAACACATATTAGAGATACTTGGTGAAGAAGAAAGCTCAAATACAAATTCACTCAACAATATTCGCCTAAGAATGTGAGTTAATGGGCCAATTAGAGTGAAGAAAGAGAGGGTTGGAGAATCAAAATAATTTGAATCGAGACTAACAAGGAAATGAAACCGAAAACATATATTAGAGATACTTGGTGAAGAAGAAAGCTCAAATAGAAATTCACTCAACAATATTGGCCTAAGAATGTGAGTTAATGAGCCAATTAAAGTGAAGAAAGAGAGGGTTGGAGAATCAAAAGTATTTGTATCGGAACTAACAAGGAAATGAAACCGAAAACACGTATTAGAGATACTTGGTGAAGAAGAAAGCTCAAATACAAATTCACTAAACAATATTGGCCTAGGAATGTGACTTAATGAGCCAATTAGAGTGATGAAAGAGAGGGTTGGAGAATCAAAATAATTTCAATTGGAAGTAACAAGAAAATGAAACCGAAAACACATATTAGAGATACTTGGTGAAGAAGAAAGCTCAAATACAAATTCACTCAACAATATTCGCCTAAGAATGTGAGTTAATGGGCCAATTAGAGTGAAGAAAGAGAGGGTTGGAGAATCAAAAGAATTTGAGTTGGAACTAACAAGGAAATGAAATCGAAAACACATATTAGAGATACTTGGTGAAGAAGAAAGCTCAAATACAAATTCACTCAACAATATTCGCCTAAGAATGTGAGTTAATGAGCCAATTAGAGTGAAGAAAGAGAGGGTTGGAGAATCAAAATAATTTGAATCGAGACTAACAAGGAAATGAAACCGAAAACACGTATTAGAGATACTTGGTGAAGAAGAAAGCTCAAATACAAATTCACTCAACAATATTAGCCTTAGAATGTGAGTTAATGAGCCAATTAGAGTGAAGAAAGAGAGGGTTGGAGATTCAAAAGTATTTGTATCGGAACTAACAAGGAAATGAAACCGAAAACACGTATTAGAGATACTTGGTGAAGAAGAAAGCTCAAATACAAATTCACTAAACAATATTGGCCTAAGAATGTGAGTTAATGAGCCAATTAGAGTGAAGAAAGAGAGGGTTGGAGAATCAAAAGAATTTGAGTTGGAACTAACAAGGAAATGAAACCGAAATCACATATTAGAGATACTTGGTGAAGAAGAAAGCTCCAATACAAATTCACCCAACAATATTGGCCTAAGAATGTGAGTTAATGAGCAAATTAGAGTGAAGAAAGAGAGGGTTAGAGAATCAAAAGAATTTGAATCGGAACTAACAAGGAAATGAAATCGAAAACACATATTAGAGATACTTGGTGAAGAAGAAAGCTCAAATACAAATTCACTCAACAATATTCGCCTAAGAATGTGAGTTAATGAGCCAATTAGAGTGAAGAAAGAGAGGGTTGGAGAATCAAAAGAATTTGAGTTGGAACTAACAAGGAAATGAAACCGAAATCACATATTAGATACTTGGTGAAGAAGAAAGCTCAAATACAAATTCACTCAACAATATTCGCCTAAAAATCTGAGTTAATGAGCCAATTAGAGTGAAGAAAGAGAGGGTTGGAGATTTCAAAGTATTTGTATCAGAACTAACAAGGAAATGAAACCGAAAACACGTATTAGAGCTACTTGGTGAAGAAGAAAGCTCAAATACAAATTGACTCAACAATATTCGCCTAAGAATGTGAGTTAATGAGCCAATTAGAGCGAAGAAAGAGAGGGTTGGAGAATCAAAATAATTTGAATCGGAACTAACAAGGAAATGAAACCGAAAACACGTATTAGAGATACTTGGTGAAGAAGAAAGCTCAAATACAAATTAACTCAATAATATTCGCCTAAGAATGTGAGTTAATGAGCTAATTAGAGCGAAGAAAGAGAGGGTTGGAGAATCAAAATAATTTGAATCGGAACTAACAAGGAAATGAAACCGAAAACACGTATTAGAGATACTTGGTGAAGAAGAAAGCTCAAATACAAATTCACTAAACAATATTGGCCTAAGAATGTGACTTAATGAGCCAATTAGAGTGATGAAAGAGAGGGTTGGAGAATCAAAATAATTTCAATTGGAAGTAACAAGAAAATGAAACCGAAAACACATATTAGAGATACTTGGTGAAGAAGAAAGCTCAAATACAAATTCACTCAACAATATTCGCCTAAGAATGTGAGTTAATGGGCCAATTTGAGTGAAGAAAGAGAGGGTTGGAGAATCAAAAGAATTTGAGTTGGAACTAACAAGGAAATGAAATCGAAAACACATATTAGAGATACTTGGTGAAGAAGAAAGCTCAAATACAAATTCACTCAACAATATTCGCCTAAGAATGTGAGTTAATGGGCCAATTAGAGTGAAGAAAGAGAGGGTTGGAGAATCAAAAGAATTTGAGTTGGAACTAACAAGGAAATGAAATCGAAAACACATATTAGAGATACTTGGTGAAGAAGAAAGCTCAAATACAAATTCACTCAACAATATTCGCCTAAGAATGTGAGTTAATGAGCCAATTAGAGTGAAGAAAGAGAGGGTTGGAGAATCAAAAGAATTTGAGTTGGAACTAACAAGGAAATGAAACCGAAATCACATATTAGATACTTGGTGAAGAAGAAAGCTCAAATAGAAATTCACTCAACAATATTGGCCTAAGAATGTGAGTTAATGAGCCAATTAGAGTGAAGAAAGAGAGGGTTGGAGAATTAAAAGTATTTGTATCGGAACTAACAAGGAAATGAAACCAAAAACACGTATTAGAGATACTTGGTGAAGAAGAAAGCTCAAATACAAATTCACTAAACAATATTGGCCTAAGAATGTGAGTTAATGAGCCAAATAGAGTGAAGAAAGAGAGGGTTGGAGAATCAAAATAATTTGAATTGGAACTAACAAAGAAATGAAATCGAAAACACATATTAGAGATACTTGATGAAGAAGAAAACACAAATACAAATTCACTAAACAATATTGGCCTAAGAATGTGAGTTAATGAGCAAATTAGAGTGAAGAAAGAGAGGGTTAGAGAATCAAAAGAATTTGAATCGGAACTAACAAGGAAATGACATCGAAAACACATATTAGAGATACTTGGTGAAGAAGAAAGCTCAAATACAAATTCACTCAACAATATTCGCCTAAGAATGTGAGTTAATGAGCCAATTAGAGTGAAGAAAGAGAGGGTTGGAGATTCAAAAGTATTTGTATCGGAACTAACAAGGAAATGAAACCGAAAACACGTATTAGAGATACTTGGTGAAGAAGAAAGCTCAAATACAAATTCACTAAACAATATTGGCCTAAGAATGTGAGTTAATGAACCAATTAGAGTGAAGAAAGAGAGGGTTGGAGAATCAAAAGAATTTGAATCGGAACTAACAAGGAAATGACATCGAAAACACATATTAGAGATACTTGGTGAAGAAGAAAGCTCAAATACAAATTCACTCAACAATATTCGCCTAAGAATGTGAGTTAATGAGCCAATTAGAGTGAAGAAAGAGAGGGTTGGAGAATCAAAATAATTTGAATTGGAACTAACAAGGAAATGAAATCGAAAACACATATTAGAGATACTTGGTGAAGAAGAAAGCTCAAATACAAATTCACTCAACAATATTCGCCTAAGAATGTGAGTTAATGAGCCAATTAGAGCGAAGAAAGAGAGGGTTGGAGAATCAAAATAATTTGAATCGAGACTAACAAGGAAATGAAACCGAAAACACGTATTAGAGATACTTGGTGAAGAAGAAAGCTCAAATACAAATTCACTCAACAATATTGGCCTAAGAATGTGAGTTAATGAGCCAATTAGAGTGAAGAAAGAGAGGGTTGGAGAATCAAAAGAATTTGAATCGGAACTAACAAGGAAATGAAATCGAAAACACATATTAGAGATACTTGGTGAAGAGGAAAGCTCAAATACAAATTCACACAATAATATTCGCCTAAGAATGTGAGTTAATGAGCCAATTAGAGTGCAGAAAGAGAGGGTTGGAGAAGCAAAATAATTTGAATTGGAACTAACAAGGAAATGAAATCGAAAACACATATTAGAGATACTTGGTGAAGAAGAAAGCTCAAATACAAATTCACTCAACAATATTGGCCTAAGAATGTGAGTTAATGAGCAAATTAGAGTGAAGAAAGAGAGGGTTAGAGAATCAAAAGAATTTGAATCGGAACTAACAAGGAAATGAAATCGAAAACACGTATTAGAGATACTTGGTGAAGAAGAAAGCTCAAATACAAATTCACTAAACAATATTGGCCTAAGAATGTGACTTAATGAGCCAATTAGAGTGAAGAAAGAGAGGGTTAGAGAATCAAAAGAATTTGAATCGGAACTAACAAGGAAATGAAACCGAAAACACGTATTAGAGATACTTGGTGAAGAATAAAGCTCAAATACAAATTCACTAAAAAATATTGGCCAAAGAATGTGAGTTAATGAGCCAATTAGAGTGATGAAAGAGAGGGTTGGAGATTCAAAAGTATTTGTATCGGAACTAACAAGGAAATGAAAACAAAAACACGTATTAGGGATACTTGGTGAAGAAGAAAACTCAAATACAAATTCACTAAACAATATTGGCCTAAGAATGTGAGTTAATGAGCCAAATAGAGTGAAGAAAGAGAGGGTTGGAGAATCAAAATAATTTGAATTGGAACTAACAATGAAATGAAATCGAAAACACATATTAGAGATACTTGGTGAAGAAGAAAACACAAATACAAATTCACTAAACAATATTGGCCTAAGAATGTGAGTTAATGGGCCAATTAGAGTGAAGAAAGAGAGGGTTGGAGATTCAAAAGAATTTGAGTTGGAACTAACAAGGAAATGAAATCGAAAACACATATTAGAGATACTTGGTGAAGAAGAAAGCTCAAATACAAATTCACTCAACAATATTCGCCTAAGAATGTGAGTTAATGAGCCAATTAGAGCGAAGAAAGAGAGGGTTGGAGAATCAAAATAATTTGAATCGAGACTAACAAGGAAATGAAACCGAAAACACGTATTAGAGATACTTGGTGAAGAAGAAAGCTCAAATACAAATTCACTCAACAATATTGGCCTAAGAATGTGAGTTAATGAGCCAATTAGAGTGAAGAAAGAGAGGGTTGGAGAATCAAAAGTATTTGTATCGGAACTAACAAGGAAATGAAACCGAAAACACGTATTAGAGATACTTGGTGAAGAAGAAAGCTCAAATACAAATTCACTCAATAATATTCGCCTAAGAATGTGAGTTAATGAGCTAATTAGAGCGAAGAAAGAGAGGGTTGGAGAATCAAAATAATTTGAATCGGAACTAACAAGGAAATGAAACCGAAAACACGTATTAGAGATACTTGGTGAAGAAGAAAGCTCAAATACAAATTCACTAAACAATATTGGCCTAAGAATGTGACTTATTGAGCCAATTAGAGTGATCAAATAGAGGGTTGGAGAATCAAAATAATTTCAATTGGAAGTAACAAGAAAATGAAACCGAAAACACATATTAGAGATACTTGGTGAAGAAGAAAGCTCAAATACAAATTCACTCAACAATATTCACCTAAGAATGTGAGTTAATGGGCCAATTAGAGTGAAGAAAGAGAGGGTTGGAGAATCAAAATAATTTGAATCGAGACTAACAAGGAAATGAAACCGAAAACATATATTAGAGATACTTGGTGAAGAAGAAAGCTCAAATACAAATTCACTAAACAATATTGGCCTAAGAATTTGAGTTAATGAGCAAATTAGAGTGAAGAAAGAGAGGGTTAGAGAATCAAAAGAATTTGAATCAGAACTAACAAGGAAATGAAATCGAAAACACATATTTGAGATACTTGGTGAAGAAGAAAGCTCAAATACAAATTCACTCAACAATATTCGCCTAAGAATGTGAGTTAATGAGCCAATTAGAGTGAAGAAAGAGAGGGTTGGAGATTCAAAAGTATTTGTATCGGAACTAACAAGGAAATGAAACCGAAAACACATATTAGAGATACTTGGTGAAGAAGAAAGCTCAAATACAAATTCACTCAACAATATTCGCCTAAGAATGTGAGTTAATGAGCCAATTAGAGTGAAGAAAGAGAGGGTTGGAGAATCAAAATAATTTGAATCGGAACTAACAAGGAAATGAAACCGAAAACACGTATTAGAGATACTTGGTGAAGAAGAAAGCTCAAATACAAATTCACTAAACAATATTGGCCTAAGAATGTGAGTTAATGGGCCAATTAGAGTGATGAAAGAGAGGGTTGGAGAATCAAAATAATTTGAATTGGAACTAACATGGAAATGAAATGGAAAACATATATTATAGATACTTGGTGAAGAAGAAAGCTCAAATACAAATTCACTCAACAATATTCGCCTAAGAATGTGAGTGAATGGGCCAATTAGAGTGAAGAAAGAGAGGGTTGGAGAATCAAAATAATTTGAATCGAGACTAACAAGAAAATGAAACCGAAATTTAAATACTAGAGATACTTGGTGAAGAAGAAACCTCAAATACAAATTCACTCAACAATATTGGCCTAAGAATGTGAGTTAATGAGCAAATTAGAGTGAAGAAAGAGAGGGTTAGAGAATCAAAAGAATTTGAATCGAAACTAACAAGGAAATGAAATCGAAAACACATATTTGAGATACTTGGTGAAGAAGAAAGCTCAAATACAAATTCACTCAACAATATTCGCCTAAGAATGTGAGTTAATGAGCCAATTAGAGTGAAGAAAGAGAGGGTTGGAGATTCAAAAGTATTTGTATCGGAACTAACAAGGAAATGAAACCGAAAACACATATTAGAGATACTTGGTGAAGAAGAAAGCTCAAATACAAATTCACTCAACAATATTCGCCTAAGAATGTGAGTTAATGGGCCAATTAGAGTGAAGAAAGAGAGGGTTGGAGAATCAAAATAATTTGAATCGAGACTAACAAGGAAATGAAACCGAAAACATATATTAGAGATACTTGGTGAAGAAGAAAGCTCAAATACAAATTCACTCAACAATATTCGCCTAAGAATGTGAGTTACTGAGCCAATTAGAGCGAAGAAAGAGAGGGTTGGAGAATCAAAATAATTTGAATCAAGACTAACAAGGAAATGAAACCGAAAACACGTATTAGAGATACTTGGTGAAGAAGAAAGCTCAAATACAAATTCACTCAACAATATTTGCCTAAGAATGTGAGTTAATGAGCCAATTAGAGTGAAGAAAGAGAGGGTTGGAGAATCAAAAGTATTTGTATCGGAACTAACAAGGAAATGAAATCGAAAACACATATTAGAGATACTTGGTGAAGAAGAAAGCTCAAATACAAATTCACTCAACAATATTCGCCTAAGAATGTGAGTTAATGAGCCAATTAGAGCGAAGAAAGAGAGGGTTGGAGAATCAAAATAATTTGAATCGGAACTAACAAGGAAATGAAACCGAAAACACGTATTAGAGATACTTGGTGAAGAAGAAAGCTCAAATACAAATTCACTAAACAATATTGGCCTAAGAATGTGACTTATTGAGCCAATTAGAGTGAAGAAAGAGAGGGTTGGAGAATCAAAATAATTTCAATTGGAAGTAACAAGAAAATGAAACCGAAAACACATATTAGAGATACTTGGTGAAGAAGAAAGCTCAAATACAAATTCACTCAACAATATTCGCCTAAGAATGTGAGTTAATGGGCCAATTAGAGTGAAGAAAGAGAGGGTTGGAGAATCAAAATAATTTGAATCGAGACTAACAAGGAAATGAAACCGAAAACCTATATTAGAGATACTTGGTGAAGAAGAAAGCTCAAATACAAATTCACTAAACAATATTGGCCTAAGAATTTGAGTTAATGAGCAAATTAGAGTGAAGAAAGAGAGGGTTAGAGAATCAAAAGAATTTGAATCGGAACTAACAAGGAAATGAAATCGAAAACACATATTTGAGATACTTGGTGAAGAAGAAAGCTCAAATACAAATTCACTCAACAATATTCGCCTAAGAATGTGAGTTAATGAGCCAATTAGAGTGAAGAAAGAGAGGGTTGGAGATTCAAAAGTATTTGTATCGGAACTAACAAGGAAATGAAACCGAAAACACGTATTAGAGATACTTGGTGAAGAAGAAAGCTCAAATACAAATTCACTCAACAATATTGGCCTAAGAATGTGAGTTAATGAGCCAATTAGAGTGAAGAAAGAGAGGGTTGGAGATTCAAAAGTATTTGTATCGGAACTAACAAGGAAATGAAACCGAAAACACGTATTAGAGATACTTGGTGAAGAAGAAAGCTCAAATACAAATTCACTAAACAATATTGGCCTAAGAATGTGAGTTAATGGGCCAATTAGAGTGAAGAAAGAGAGGGTTGGAGAATCAAAATAATTTGAATTGGAACTAACATGGAAATGAAATGGAAAACATATATTATAGATACTTGGTGAAGAAGAAAGCTCAAATACAAATTCACTCAACAATATTCGCCTAAGAATGTGAGTGAATGGGCCAATTAGAGTGAAGAAAGAGAGGGTTGGAGAATCAAAATAATTTGAATCGAGACTAACAAGGAAATGAAACCGAAATTTAAATACTAGAGATACTTGGTGAAGAAGAAAGCTCAAATACAAATTCACTCAACAATATTGGCCTAAGAATGTGAGTTAATGAGCAAATTAGAGTGAAGAAAGAGAGGGTTAGAGAATCAAAAGAATTTGAATCGAAACTAACAAGGAAATGAAATCGAAAACACATATTTGAGATACTTGGTGAAGAAGAAAGCTCAAATACAAATTCACTCAACAATATTGGCCTAAGAATGTGAGTTAATGGGCCAATTAGAGTGAAGAAAGAGAGGGTTGGAGAATCAAAATAATTTGAATCGGAACTAACAAGGAAATGAAACCGAAAACATATATTAGAGATACTTGGTGAAGAAGAAAGCTCAAATACAAATTCACTAAACAATATTGGCCTAAGAATTTGAGTTAATGAGCAAATTAGAGTGAAGAAAGAGAGGGTTAGAGAATCAAAAGAATTTGAATCAGAACTAACAAGGAAATGAAATCGAAAACACATATTTGAGATACTTGGTGAAGAAGAAAGCTCAAATACAAATTCACTCAACAATATTGGCCTAAGAATGTGAGTTAATGAGCCAATTAGAGTGAAGAAAGAGAGGGTTGGAGATTCAAAAGTATTTGTATCGAAACTAACAAGGAAATGAAACCGAAAACACGTATTAGAGATACTTGGTGAAGAAGAAAGCTCAAATACAAATTCACTCAACAATATTGGCCTAAGAATGTGAGTTAATGAGCCAATTAGAGTGAAGAAAGAGAGGGTTGGAGGTTCAAAAGATTTCGTATCTGAACTAACAAGGAAATGAAACCGAAAACACATATTAGAGATACTCGGTGAAGAAGAAAGCTCAAATAGAAATTCACTCAACAATATTGGCCTAAGAATGTGAGTTAATGAGCCAATTAGAGTGAAGAAAGAGAGGGTTGGAGAATCAAAAGAATTTGAATTGGAACTAACAAGGAAATGAAATCGAAAACACATATTAGAGATACTTGGTGAAGAAGAAAGCTCAAATACAAATTCACTCAACAATATTCGCCTAAGAATGTGAGTTAATGAGCCAATTAGAGTGAAGAAAGAGAGGGTTGGAGAATCAAAAGAATTTGAATCAGAACTGACAAGGAAATGAAACCGAAAACACATATTAGAGATACTTGGTGAAGAAGAAAGCTCAAATACAAATTCACTCAACAATATTGGCCTAAGAATGTGAGTTAATGAGCCAATTAGAGTGAAGAAAGAGAGGGTTAGAGAATCAAAAGAATTTGAATCGAAACTAACAAGGAAATGAAATCGAAAACACATATTTGAGATACTTGGTGAAGAAGAAAGCTCAAATACAAATTCACTCAACAATATTGGCCTAAGAATGTGAGTTAATGAGCCAATTAGAGTGAAGAAAGAGAGGGTTGGAGATTCAAAAGAATTTGAGTTGGAACTAACAAGGAAATGAAACCGAAATCACATATTAGAGATACTTGGTGAAGAAGAAAGCTCAAATACAAATTCACTAAACAATATTGGCCTAAGAATGTGAGTTAATGAGCCAATTAGAGTGAAGAAAGAGAGGGTTGGAGAATCAAAATAATTTGAATTGGAACTAACAAGGAAATGAAATCGAAAACACATATTAGAGATACTTGGTGAAGAAGAAAGCTCAAATACAAATTCACTCAACAATATTGGCCTAAGAATGTGAGTTAATGAGCCAATTAGAGTGAAGAAAGAGAGGGTTGGAGATTCAAAAGAATTTGTATCGGAACTAACAAGGAAATGAAATCGAAAACACATATTAGAGATACTTGGTGAAGAAGAAAGCTCAAATACAAATTCACTCAACAATATTCGCCTAAGAATGTGAGTTAATGAGCCAATTAGAGTGAAGAAAGAGAGGGTTGGAGAATCAAAAGAATTTGAATCGAGACTAACAAGGAAATGAAATTTAAAACACATATTAGAGATACTTGGTGAAGAAGAAAGCTCAAATACAAATTCACTCAACAATATTGGCCTAAGAATGTGAGTTAATGAGCCAATTAGAGTGAAGAAAGAGAGGGTTGGAGAATCAAAAGAATTTGAATCGGAACTAACAAGGAAATGAAACCTAAAACACGTATTAGAGATACTTGGTGAAGAAGAAAGCTCAAATACAAATTCACTAAACAATATTGGCCTAAGAATGTGAGTTAATGAGCCAATTAGAGTGAAGAAAGAGAGGGTTGGAGAATCAAAATAATTTGAATCGGAACTAACAAGGAAATGAAATCGAAAACACATATTAGAGATACTTGGTGAAGAAGAAAGCTCAAATACAAATTCACTCAACAATATTCGCCTAAGAATGTGAGTTAATGGGCCAATTAGAGTGAAGAAAGAGAGGGTTGGAGAATCAAAATAATTTGAATCGAGACTAACAAGGAAATGAAACCGAAAACACATATTAGAGATACTTGGTGAAGAAGAAAGCTCAAATACAAATTCACTCAACAATATTGGCCTAAGAATGTGAGTTAATGAGCCAATTAGAGTGAAGAAAGAGAGGGTTGGAGAATCAAAAGAATTTGAATCGAAACTAACAAGGAAATGAAACCGAAAACACATATTAGAGATACTTGGTGAAGAAGAAAGCTCAAATACAAATTCACTCAACAATATTGGCCTAAGAATGTGAGTTAATGAGCCAATTAGAGTGAAGAAAGAGAGGGTTGGAGAATCAAAAGAATTTGAATCAGAACTAACAAGGAAAAGAAATTTAGATCACATATTAGAGATACTTGGTGAAGAAGAAAGCTCACATACAAATTCACTAAACAATATTCGCCTAAGAATGTGAGTTAATGAGCCAATTAGAGTGAAGAAAGAGAGGGTTGGAGAATCAAAATAATTTGAATTGGAACTAACAAAGAAATGAAATCGAAAACACATATTAGAGATACTTGGTGAAGAAGAAAGCTCAAATACAAATTCACTCAACAATATTCGCCTAAGAATGTGAGTTAATGAGCCAATTAGAGTGAAGAAAGAGAGGGTTGGAGATTCAAAAGTATTTGTATCAGAACTAACAAGGAAATGAAATCCAAAACACATATTAGAGATACTTGGTGAAGAAGAAAGCTCAAATACAAATTCACTCAACAATATTGGCCTAAGAATGTGAGTTAATGAGCCAATTAGAGTGAAGAAAGAGAGGGTTGGAGAATCAAAAGAATTTGAATCGAGACTAACAAGGAAATGAAACCGAAAACACATATTAGAGATACTTGGTGAAGAAGAAAGCTCAAATACAAATTCACTAAACAATATTGGCCTAAGAATGTGAGTTAATGAGCCAATTAGAGTGAAGAAAGAGAGGGTTAGAGAATCAAAAGAAATTGAATCGAAACTTACATGGAAAAGAAAATAAAAAAACATATTAGAGATACATGGTGAAGAAGAAAGCTCAAATACAAATTCACTCAACAATATTCGCCTAAGAATGTGAGTTAATGAGCCAATTAGAGTGAAGAAAGAGAGGGTTGGAGATTGAAAAGTATTTGTATCGGAACTAACAAGGAAATAAAATCGAAAACACGTATTAGAGATACTTGGTGAAGAAGAAAGCTCAAATACAAATTCACTCAACAATATTGGCCTAAGAATGTGAGTTAATGAGCCAATTAGAGTGAAGAAAGAGAGGGTTGGAGAATCAAATTTATATGAATTGTAACTAACAAGGAAATGAAACCGAAAACACATATTAGAGATACTTGGTGAAGAAGAAAGCTCAAATACAAATTCACTCAACAATATTCGCCTAAGAATGTGAGTTAATGAGCCAATTAGAGTGAAGAAAGAGAGGGTTGGAGATTCAAAAGAATTTGAATCGGAACTAACAAGGAAATGAAATCGAAAACACATATTAGAGATACTTGGTGAAGAAGAAAGCTCAAATACAAATTCACTCAACAATATTGGCCTAAGAATGTGAGTTAATGAGCCAATTAGAGTGAAGAAAGAGAGGGTTGGAGAATCAAAAGAATTTGAATCGAGACTAACAAGGAAATGAAATCGAAATCACATATTAGAGATACTTGGTGAAGAAGAAAGCTCAAATACAAATTCACTCAACAATATTGGCCTAAGAATGTGAGTTAATGAGCCAATTAGAGTGAAGAAAGAGAGGGTTGGAGAATCAAAATAATTTGAATTGGAACTAACAAGGAAATGAAATCGAAAACACATATTAGAGATACTTGGTGAAGAAGAAAGCTCAAATACAAATTCACTCAACAATATTCGCCTAAGAATGTGAGTTAATGGGCCAATTAGAGTGAAGAAAGAGAGGGTTGGAGAATCAAAATAATTTGAATCGAGACTAACAAGGAAATGAAACCGAAAACATATATTAGAGATACTTGGTGAAGAAGAAAGCTCAAATACAAATTCACTCAACAATATTCGCCTAAGAATGTGAGTTAATGAGCCAATTAGAGTGAAGAAAGAGAGGGTTGGAGAATCAAAAGAATTTGAATCGAGACTAACAAGGAAATGAAACCGAAAACACATATTAGAGATACTTGGTGAAGAAGAAAGCTCAAATACAAATTCACTCAACAATATTGGCCTAAGAATGTGAGTTAATGAGCAAATTAGAGTGAAGAAAGAGAGGGTTAGAGAATCAAAAGAATTTGAATCGGAACTAACAAGGAAATGAAATCGAAAACACATATTAGAGATACTTGGTGAAGAAGAAAGCTCAAATACAAATTCACTCAACAATATTCGCCTAAGAATGTGAGTTAATGAGCCAATTAGAGTGAAGAAAGAGAGGGTTGGAGATTCAAAAGTATTTGTATCGGAACTAACATGGAAATGAAATTTAAAACACATATTAGAGATACTTGGTGAAGAAGAAAGCTCAAATACAAATTCACTCAACAATATTGGCCTAAGAATGTGAGTTAATGAGCCAATTAGAGTGAAGAAAGAGAGGGTTGGAGAATCAAAAGAATTTGAATCGAGACTAACAAGGAAATGAAATCGAAAACACATATTAGAGATACTTGGTGAAGAAGAAAGCTCAAATACAAATTCACTCAACAATATTGGCCTAAGAATGTGAGTTAATGAGCCAATTAGAGTGAAGAAAGAGAGGGTTGGAGATTCAAAAGAATTTGAATCGGAACTAACACGGAAATGAAATCGAAAACACATATTAGAGATACTTGGTGAAGAAGAAAGCTCAAATACAAATTCACTAAACAATATTGGCCTAAGAATGTGAGTTAATGAGCCAATTAGAGTGAAGAAAGAGAGGGTTGGAGAATCAAAATAATTTGAATCGGAACTAACAAGGAAATGAAATCGAAACACATATTAGAGATACTTGGTGAAGAAGAAAGCTCAAATACAAATTCACTCAACAATATTGGCCTAAGAATGTGAGTTAATGGGCCAATTAGAGTGAAGAAAGAGAGGGTTGGAGAATCAAAATAATTTGAATCGAGACTAACAAGGAAATGAAATCAAAAATACATATTAGAGATACTTGGTGAAGAAGAAAGCTCAAATACAAATTCACTCAACAATATTGGCCTAAGAATGTGAGTTAATGAGCCAATTAGAGTGAAGAAAGAGAGGGTTGGAGAATCAAAAGAATTTGAATCGGAACTAACAAGGAAATGAAATCGAAAACACATATTAGAGATACTTGGTGAAGAAGAAAGCTCAAATACAAATTCACTCAACAATATTAGCCTAAGAATGTGAGTTAATGAGCTAATTAGAGTGAAGAAAGAGAGGGTTGGAGAATCAAAAGAATTTAAATCGGAACTAACATGGAAATGAAATTTAAAACACATATTAGAGATACTTGGTGAAGAAGAAAGCTCAAATACAAATTCACTCAACAATATTCGCCTAAGAATGTGAGTTAATGAGCCAATTAGAGTGAAGAAAGAGAGGGTTGGAGATTCAAAAGTATTTGTATCAGAACTAACAAGGAAATGAAACCGAAAACACGTATTAGAGATACTTGGTGAAGAAGAAAGCTCAAATACAAATTCACTCAACAATATTCGCCTAAGAATGTGAGTTAATGAGCCAATTAGAGTGAAGAAAGAGAGGGTTGGAGAATCAAAAGAATTTGAATCAGAACTAACATGGAAATGAAATTTAAAACACATATTAGAGATACTTGGTGAAGAAGAAAGCTCAAATACAAATTCACTCAACAATATTCGCCTAAGAATGTGAGTTAATGAGCCAATTAGAGTGAAGAAAGAGAGGGTTGGAGAATCAAAAGAATTTGAATCGGAACTAACATGGAAATGAAACCGAAAACACATATTAGAGATACTTGGTGAAGAAGAAAGCTCAAATACAAATTCACTCAACAATATTGGCCTAAGAATGTGAGTTAATGAGCCAATTAGAGTGAAGAAAGAGAGGGTTGGAGAATCAAATGAATTTGAATCGAACTAACAAGGAAATGAAACCGAAAACACATATTAGAGATACTTGGTGAAGAAGAAAGCTCAAATACAAATTCACTCAACAATATTCGCCTAAGAATGTGAGTTAATGAGCCAATTAGAGTGATGAAAGAGAGGGTTAGAGAATCAAAAGAATTTGAAATTTAACTGATAAGGACATTAAACCGAAATCACATATTGGAGATACTTGGTGAAGAAGAAAGCTCAAATACAAATTCACTCAACAATATTGGCCTAAGAATGTGAGTTAATGAGCCAATTAGAGTGAAGAAAGAGAGGGTTGGAGATTGAAAAGAATTTGTATCAGAACTAACAAGGAAATGAAACTGAAACACGTATTAGAGATACTTGGTGAAGAAGAAAGCTCAAATACAAATTCACTCAACAATATTGGCCTAAGAATGTGACTTAATGAGCCAATTAGAGTGAAGAAAGAGAGGGTTGGAGAATCAAAAGAATTTGAATCATAACTAACAAGGAAATGAAATCGAAGACATATATTAGAGATACTTGGTGAAGAAGAAAGCTCAAATACAAATTCACTCAACAATATTGGCCTAAGAATGTGAGTTAATGAGCCAATTAGAGTGAAGAAAGAGAGGGTTGGAGAATCAAAAGAATTTGAATCGGAACTAACAAGGAAATGAAATCGAAAACACATATTAGAGATACTTGGTGAAGAAGAAAGCTCAAATACAAATTCACTCAACAATATTGGCCTAAGAATGTGAGTTAATGAGCCAATTAGAGTGAAGAAAGAGAGGGTTGGAGAATCAAAAGAATTTGAGTTGGAACTAACAAGGAAATGAAACCGAAATTTAAGTATTAGAGATACTTGGTGAAGAAGAAAGCTCAAATACAAATTCACTCAACAATATTCGCCTAAGAATGTGAGTTAATGAGCCAATTAGAGTGAAGAAAGAGAGGGTTGGAGAATCAAAATAATTTGAATTGGAACTAACAAGGAAATGAAACCAAAAACACATATTAGAGATACTTGGTGAAGAAGAAAGCTCAAATACAAATTCACTCAACAATATTGGCCTAAGAATGTGAGTTAATGGGCCAATTAGAGTGAAGAAAGAGAGGGTTGGAGATTCAAAAGAATTTGTATCGGAACTAACAAGGAAATGAAACCGAAAACACGTATTAGAGATACTTGGTGAAGAAGAAAGCTCAAATACAAATTCACTCAACAATATTCGCCTAAGAATGTGAGTTAATGGGCCAATTAGAGTGAAGAAATAGAGGGTTGGAGAATCAAAAAAATTTGAATCGAGACTAACAAGGAAATGAAACCGAAAACCTATATTAGAGATACTTGGTGAAGAAGAAAGCTCAAATACAAATTCACTCAACAATATTGGCCTAAGAATGTGAGTTAATGAGCCAATTAGAGTGAAGAAAGAGAGGGTTGGAGAATCAAAAGAATTTGAATCGGAACTAACATGGAAATGAAATTTAAAACACATATTAGAGATACTTGGTGAAGAAGAAAGCTCAAATACAAATTCACTCAACAATATTCGCCTAACAATGTGAGTTAATGAGCCAATTAGAGTGAAGAAAGAGAGGGTTGGAGAATCAAAAGAATTTGAATCGAGACTAACAAGGAAATGAAACCGAAAACACATATTAGAGATACTTGGTGAAGAAGAAAGCTCAAATACAAATTCACTCAACAATATTGGCCTAAGAATGTGAGTTAATGAGCCAATTAGGAGTGAAGAAAGAGAGGGTTGAGAATCAAAAGAATTTGAATCTAACTAACAAGGAAATGAAATCGAATCACATATTAGAGATACTTGGTGAAGAAGAAAGCTCAAATACAAATTCACTCAACAATATTCGCCTAAGAATGTGAGTTAATGAGCCAATTAGAGTGAAGAAAGAGAGGGTTAGAGAATCAAAAGAATTTGAATTAGAACTAACAAGGAAATGAAACCGAAATCACATATTAGAGATACTTGGTGAAGAAGAAAGCTCAAATACAAATTCACTCAACAATATTGGCCTAAGAATGTGAGTTAATGAGCCAATTAGAGTGAAGAAAGAGAGGGTTGGAGAATCAAAAGAATTTGAATCGAGACTAACAAGGAAATGAAATCCAAAACACATATTAGAGATACTTGGTGAAGAAGAAAGCTCAAATACAAATTCACTCAACAATATTCGCCTAAGAATGTGAGTTAATGAGCCAATTAGAGTGAAGAAAGAGAGGGTTGGAGAATCAAAAGAATTTGAATCGGAACTAACAAGGAAATGATATCGAAAACACATATTAGAGATACTTGGTGAAGAAGAAAGCTCAAATACAAATTCACTCAACAATATTCGCCTAAGAATGTGAGTTAATGAGCCAATTAGAGTGAAGAAAGAGAGGGTTGGAGAATCAAAAGAATTTGAATCGGAACTAACATGGAAATGAAATTTAAAACACATATTAGAGATACTTGGTGAAGAAGAAAGCTTAAATACAAATTCACTCAACAATATTCGCCTAAGAATGTGAGTTAATGAGCCAATTAGAGTGAAGAAAGAGAGGGTTGGAGAATCAAAACAATTTGAATCGAAACTAACAAGGAAATGAAATTGAAAACACATATTAGAGATACTTGGTGAAGAAGAAAGCTCAAATACAAATTCACTCAACAATATTCGCCTAAGAATGTGAGTTAATGAGCCAATTAGAGTGAAGAAAGAGAGGGTTGGAGAATCAAAATAATTTGAATCGGAAATAACAAGGAAATGAAATCGAAATCACATATTAGAGATACTTGGTGAAGAAGAAAGCTCAAATACAAATTCACTCAACAATATTCGCCTAAGAATGTGAGTTAATGAGCCAATTAGAGTGAAGAAAGAGAGGGTTGGAGAATCAAAATAATTTGAATCGAGACTAACAAGGAAATGAAATCGAAAACACATATTAGAGATACTTGGTGAAGAAGAAAGCTCAAATACAAATTCACTCAACAATATTGGCCTAAGAATGTGAGTTAATGAGCCAATTAGAGTGAAGAAAGAGAGGGTTGGAGAATCAAAAGAATTTGAATCGGAACTAACAAGGAAATGAAACCGAAAACACATATTAGAGATACTTGGTGAAGAAGAAAGCTCAAATACAAATTCACTCAACAATATTGGCCTAAGAATGTGAGTTAATGAGCCAATTAGAGTGAAGAAAGAGAGGGTTAGAGAATCAAAAGAATTTGAATCGGAACTAACAAGGAAATCAAATTGAAAACACATATTAGAGATACTTGGTGAAGAAGAAAGCTCAAATACAAATTCACTCAACAATATTCGCCTAAGAATGTGAGTTAATGGGCCAATTAGAGTGAAGAAAGAGAGGGTTGGAGAATCAAAAGAATTTGAATCGGAACTAACATGGAAATGAAATTTAAAACACATATTAGAGATACTTGGTGAAGAAGAAAGCTCAAATACAAATTCACTCAACAATATTCGCCTAAGAATGTGAGTTAATGAGCCAATTAGAGTGAAGAAAGAGAGGGTTGGAGATTCAAAAGTATTTGTATCAGAACTAACAAGGAAATGAAACCGAAATCACATATTAGAGATACTTGGTGAAGAAGAAAGCTCAAATACAAATTCACTCAACAATATTCGCCTAAGAATGTGAGTTAATGAGCCAATTAGAGTGAAGAAAGAGAGGGTTGGAGAATCAAAAGAATTTGAATCGGAACTAACAAGGAAATGAAATCGAAAACACATATTAGAGATACTTGGTGAAGAAGAAAGCTCAAATACAAATTCACTCAACAATATTGGCCTAAGAATGTGACTTAATGAGCCAATTAGAGTGAAGAAAGAGAGGGTTGGAGAATCAAAAGAATTTGAATTGGAACTAACAAGGAAATGAAATCGAAATTTAAATATTAGAGATACTTGGTGAAGAAGAAAGCTCAAATACAAATTCACTCAACAATATTCGCCTAAGAATGTGAGTTAATGAGCCAATTAGAGTGAAGAAAGAGAGGGTTGGAGAATCAAAAGAATTTGAATCGAGACTAACAAGGAAATGAAACCGAAATCACATATTAGAGATACTTGGTGAAGAAGAAAGCTCAAATACAAATTCACTCAACAATATTGGCCTAAGAATGTGACTTAATGAGCCAATTAGAGTGAAGAAAGAGAGGGTTGGATAATCAAAAGAATTTGAATCGGAACTAAAATGGAAATGAAATCAAAAACACATATTAGAGATACTTAGTGAAGAAGAAAGCTCAAATACAAATTCACTCAACAATATTCGCCTAAGAATGTGAGTTAATGAGCCAATTAGAGTGAAGAAAGAGAGGGTTGGAGAATCAAAAGAATTTGAATCGGAACTAAATAGAAATGAAATTTAAAACACATATTAGAGATACTTGGTGAAGAAGAAAGCTCAAATACAAATTCACTCAACAATATTCGCCTAAGAATGTGAGTTAATGAGCCAATTAGAGTGAAGAAAGAGAGGGTTGGAGAATCAAAAGAATTTGAATTGGAACTAACAAGGAAATGAAACCGAAAACACATATTAGAGATACTTGGTGAAGAAGAAAGCTCAAATACAAATTCACTCAACAATATTCGCCTAAGAATGTGAGTTAATGAGCCAATTAGAGTGAAGAAAGAGAGGGTTGGAGAATCAAAAGAATTTGAATCAGAACTAACATGGAAATGAAATTTAAAACACATATTAGAGATACTTGGTGAAGAAGAAAGCTCAAATACAAATTCACTCAACAATATTCGCCTAACAATGTGAGTTAATGAGCCAATTAGAGTGAAGAAAGAGAGGGTTAGAGAATCAAAAGAATTTGAATCAGAACTAACATGGAAATGAAATCGAAAACACGTATTAGAGATACTTGGTGAAGAAGAAAGCTCAAATACAAATTCACTCAACAATATTCGCCTAAGAATGTGAGTTAATGAGCCAATTAGAGTGAAGAAAGAGAGGGTTGGAGAATCAAAAGAATTTGAATCGAGACTAACAAGGAAATGAAATCGAAAACCTATATTAGAGATACTTGGTGAAGAAGAAAGCTCAAATACAAATTCACTCAACAATAATCGCCTAACAATGTGAGTTAATGAGCCAATTCGAGTGAAGAAAGAGAGGGTTGGAGAATCGAAAGAATTTGAATCGGAACTAACAAGGAAATGAAATCGAAAACACATATTAGAGATACTTGGTGAAGAAGAAAGCTCAAATACAAATTCACTCAACAATATTCGCCTAAGAATGTGAGTTAATGAGCCAATTAGAGTGAAGAAAGAGAGGGTTGGAGAATCAAAACAATTTGAATCGAAACTAACATGGAAATGAAATCTAAACCACATATTAGAGATACTTGGTGAAGAAGAAAGCTCAAATACAAATTCACTCAACAATATTCGCCTAAGAATGTGAGTTAATGAGCCAATTAGAGTGAAGAAAGAGAGGGTTGGAGAATCAAAAGAATTTGAATCAGAACTAACATGGAAATGAAATTTAAAACACATATTAGAGATACTTGGTGAAGAAGAAAGCTCAAATACAAATTCACTCAACAATATTCGCCTAAGAATGTGAGTTAATGAGCCAATTAGAGTGAAGAAAGAGAGGGTTGGAGAATCAAAAGAATTTGAATCGGAACTAACAAGGAAATGAAACTGAAAACACGTATTAGAGATACTTGGTGAAGAAGAAAGCTCAAATACAAATTCACTAAACAATATTGGCCTAAGAATGTGAGTTAATGAGCCAATTAGAGTGAAGAAAGAGAGGGTTGGAGAATCAAAAGAATTTGAGTTGGAACTAACAAGGAAATGAAATCGAAATCACATATTAGAGATACTTGGTGAAGAAGAAAGCTCAAATACAAATTCACTCAACAATATTCGCCTAAGAATGTGAGTTAATGAGCCAATTAGAGTGAAGAAAGAGAGGGTTGGAGAATCAAAATAATTTGAATCGAGACTAACAAGGAAATGAAACCGAAAACACATATTAGAGATACTTGGTGAAGAAGAAAGCTCAAATACAAATTCACTCAACAATATTGGCCTAAGAATGTGAGTTAATGAGCCAATTAGAGTGAAGAAAGAGAGGGTTGGAGAATCAAAAGAATTTGAATCAGAACTAACAAGGAAATGAAGCCAAAATCACATATTAGAGATACTTGGTGAAGAAGAAAGCTCAAATACAAATTCACTCAACAATATTGGCCTAAGAATGTGAGTTAATGAGCCAATTAGAGTGAAGAAAGAGAGGGTTAGAGAATCAAAAGAATTTGAATCGGAACTAACAAGGAAATGAAATCGAAACACATATTAGAGATACTTGGTGAAGAAGAAAGCTCAAATACAAATTCACTCAACAATATTCGCCTAAGAATGTGAGTTAATGAGCCAATTAGAGTGAAGAAAGAGAGGGTTGGAGAATCAAAAGAATTTGAATCGAGACTAACAAGGAAATGAAACCGAAAACCTATATTAGAGATACTTGGTGAAGAAGAAAGCTCAAATACAAATTCACTCAACAATATTGGCCTAAGAATGTGAGTTAATGAGCCAATTAGAGTGAAGAAAGAGAGGGTTGGAGAATCAAAAGAATTTGAATCGGAACTAACATAGAAATGAAATTTAAAACACATATTAGCGATACTTGGTGAAGAAGAAAGCTCAAATACAAATTCACTCAACAATATTCGCCTAACAATGTGAGTTAATGAGCCAATTAGAGTGAAGAAAGAGAGGGTTGGAGAATCAAAAGAATTTGAATCAGAACTAACAAGGAAATGAAATCGAAAACACATATTAGAGATACTTGGTGAAGAAGAAAGCTCAAATACAAATTCACTCAACAATATTGGCCTAAGAATGTGAGTTAATGAGCCAATTAGAGTGAAGAAAGAGAGGGTTGGAGAATCAAAACAATTTGAATCGGAACTAACAAGGAAATGAAATCGAAACACATATTAGAGATACTTGGTGAAGAAGAAAGCTCAAATACAAATTCACTCAACAATATTCGCCTAAGAATGTGAGTTAATGAGCCAATTAGAGTGAAGAAAGAGAGGGTTGAGAATCAAAAGAATTTGAATCAAGACTAACAAGGAAATGAAACCGAAATCACATATTAGAGATACTTGGTGAAGAAGAAAGCTCAAATACAAATTCACTCAACAATATTCGCCTAAGAATGTGAGTTAATGAGCCAATTGGAGTGAAGAAAGAGAGGGTTGGAGAATCAAAATAATTTGTATCGGAACAAACAAGGAAATGAAACCGTAAACACATATTAGAGATACTTGGTGAAGAAGAAAGCTCAAATACAAATTCACTCAACAATATTCGCCTAAGAATGTGAGTTAATGAGCCAATTAGAGTGAAGAAAGAGAGGGTTAGAGAATCAAAAGAATTTGAATCGGAACTAACAAGGAAATGAAATCGAAAACACATATTAGAGATACTTGGTGAAGAAGAAAGCTCAATACAAATTCACTCAACAATATTCGCCTAAGAATGTGAGTTAATGAGCCAATTAGAGTGAAGAAAGAGAGGGTTGGAGAATCAAAAGAATTTGAATCAGAACTAACATGGAAATGAAATTTAAAACACATATTAGAGATACTTGGTGAAGAAGAAAGCTCAAATACAAATTCACTCAACAATATTCGCCTAAGAATGTGAGTTAATGAGCCAATTAGAGTGAAGAAAGAGAGGGTTAGAGAATCAAAAGAATTTGAATCGGAATTAGCAAGGAAATGTAACCGAAATCACATATTAGAGAAGCTTGGTGAAGAAGAAAGCTCAAATACAAATTCACTCAACAATATTCGCTTAAGATTGTGACTTAAGGAGCCAATTAGAGTGAAGAAAGAGAGGGTTGGAGAATCAAAAGAATTTGAATCATAACTAACAAGGAAATGAATCCAAAAACACATATTAGAGATACTTGGTGAAGAAGAAAGCTCAAATACAAATTCACTCAACAATATTCGCCTAAGAATGTGAGTTAATGAGCCAATTAGAGTGAAGAAAGAGAGGGTTGGAGAATCAAAATAATTTGAATTGGAACTAACAAGGAAATGAAATCGAAAACACATATTAGAGATACTTGGTGAAGAAGAAAGCTCAAATACAAATTCACTCAACAATATTGGCCTAAGAATGTGAGTTAATGAGCCAATTAGAGTGAAGAAAGAGAGGGTTGGAGAATCAAAAGAATTTGAATCGGAACTAACAAGGAAATGAAATCGAAACCACATATTAGAGATACTTGGTGAAGAAGAAAGCTCAAATACAAATTCACTCAACAATATTCGCCTAAGAATGTGAGTTAATGAGCCAATTAGAGTGAAGAAAGAGAGGGTTGGAGAATCAAAAGAATTTGAATCGGAACTAACAAGGAAATGAAATCGAAACACATATTAGAGATACTTGGTGAAGAAGAAAGCTCAAATACAAATTCACTCAACAATATTCGCCTAACAATGTGAGTTAATGAGCCAATTAGAGTGAAGAAAGAGAGGGTTGGAGAATCAAAAGAATTTGAATCAGAACTAACATGGAAATGAAATTTAAAACACATATTAGAGATACTTGGTGAAGAAGAAAGCTCAAATACAAATTCACTCAACAATATTCGCCTAAAAATCTGAGTTAATGAGCCAATTAGAGTGAAGAAAGAGAGGGTTGATGAATTAAAAAAATTTGAATCGAACTAACAAGGAAATGAAATCGAAAACACATATTAGAGATACTTGGTGAAGAAGAAAGCTCAAATACAAATTCACTCAACAATATTCGCCTAAGAATGTGAGTTAATGAGCCAATTAGAGTGAAGAAAGAGAGGGTTGGAGAATCAAAAGAATTTGAATCAGAACTAACATGGAAATGAAATTTAAAACACATATTAGAGATACTTGGTGAAGAAGAAAGCTCAAATACAAATTCACTCAACAATATTCGCCTAACAATGTGAGTTAATGAGCCAATTAGAGTGAAGAAAGAGAGGGTTGGAGAATCAAAAGAATTTGAATCAGAACTAACATGGAAATGAAACCGAAATCACATATTAGAGATACTTGGTGAAGAAGAAAGCTCAAATACAAATTCACTCAACAATATTGGCCTAAGAATGTGAGTTAATGAGCCAATTAGAGTGAAGAAAGAGAGGGTTGGAGAATCAAAAGAATTTGAATTGGAACTAACAAGGAAATGAAACCGAAAACACATATTAGAGATACTTGGTGAAGAAGAAAGCTCAAATACAAATTCACTCAACAATATTGGCCTAAGAATGTGAGTTAATGAGCCAATTAGAGTGAAGAAAGAGAGGGTTAGAGAATCAAAAGAATTTGAATCGGAACTAACAAGGAAATGAAATCGAAAACACATATTAGAGATACTTGGTGAAGAAGAAAGCTCAAATACAAATTCACTCAACAATATTCGCCTAAGAATGTGAGTTAATGAGCCAATTAGAGTGAAGAAAGAGAGGGTTGGAGATTCAAAAGTATTTGTATCAGAACTAACAAGGAAATGAAATCAAAAACACATATTAGAGATACTTGGTGAAGAAGAAAGCTCAAATACAAATTCACTCAACAATATTCGCCTAACAATGTGAGTTAATGAGCCAATTAGAGTGAACAAAGAGAGGGTTGGAGAATCAAAAGAATTTGAATCAGAACTAACATGGAAATGAAATTTAAAACACATATTAGAGATACTTGGTGAAGAAGAAAGCTCAAATACAAATTCACTCAACAATATTCGCCTAAGAATGTGAGTTAATGAGCCAATTAGAGTGAAGAAAGAGAGGGTTGGAGAATCAAAAGAATTTGAATCGGAACTAACAAGGAAATGAAACCGAAATCACATATTAGAGATACTTGGTGAAGAAGAAAGCTCAAATACAAATTCACTCAACAATATTCGCCTAAGAATGTGAGTTAATGAGCCAATTAGAGTGAAGAAAGAGAGGGTTGGAGAATCAAAATAATTTGAATTGGAACTAACAAGGAAATGAAATCGAAAACACATATTAGAGATACTTGGTGAAGAAGAAAGCTCAAATACAAATTCACTCAACAATATTCGCCTAAGAATGTGAGTTAATGGGCCAATTAGAGTGAAGAAAGAGAGGGTTGGAGAATCAAAATAATTTGAATCGAGACTAACAAGGAAATGAAACCGAAGACACATATTAGAGATACTTGGTGAAGAAGAAAGCTCAAATACAAATTCACTAAACAATATTGGCCTAAGAATGTGAGTTAATGAGCCAATTAGAGTGAAGAAAGAGAGGGTTGGAGAATCAAAAGAATTTGAGTTGGAACTAACAAGGAAATGAAACCGAAATCACATATTAGAGATACTTGGTGAAGAAGAAAGCTCAAATACAAATTCACTCAACAATATTCGCCTAAGAATGTGAGTTAATGAGCCAATTAGAGTGAAGAAAGAGAGGGTTGGAGAATCAAAAGAATTTGAATTTGAACTAACAAGGAAATGAAATCGAAAACACATATTAGAGATACTTGGTGAAGAAGAAGGCTCAAATACAAATTCACTCAACAATATTCGCCTAAGAATGTGAGTTAATGAGCCAATTAGAGTGAAGAAAGAGAGGGTTGGAGAATCAAAAGTATTTGAATCGAGACTAACAAGGAAATGAAACCGAAAACACATATTAGAGATACTTGGTGAAGAAGAAAGCTCAAATACAAATTCACTCAACAATATTGGCCTAAGAATGTGAGTTAATGAGCCAATTAGAGTGAAGAAAGAGAGGATGGAGAATCAAAAGAATTTGAATCTGAACTAACAAGGAAACGAAACCAAAAACACATATTAGAGATACTTGGTGAAGAAGAAAGCTCAAATACAAATTCACTCAACAATATTCGCCTAAGAATGTGAGTTAATGGGCCAATTAGAGTGAAGAAAGAGAGGTTTGGAGAATCAAAAGAATTTGAATTGGAACTAACAAGGAAATGAAACCGAAAACATATATTAGAGAAACTTGGTGAAGAAGAAAGCTCAAATACAAATTCACTCAACAATATTGGCCTAAGAATGTGAGTTAATGAGCAAATTAGAGTGAAGAAAGAGAGGGTTAGAAAATCAAAAGAATTTGAATCGAACTAACAAGGAAATGAAATCGAAACACATATTAGAGATACTTGGTGAAGAAGAAAGCTCAAATACAAATTCACTCAACAATATTGGCCTAAGAATGTGAGTTAATGAGCCAATTAGAGTGAAGAAAGAGAGGGTTAGAGAATCAAAAGAATTTGAATCGGAACTAACAAGGAAATGAAATCTAAAACACATATTAGAGATACTTGGTGAAGAAGAAAGCTCAAATACAAATTCACTCAACAATATTCGCCTAAGAATGTGAGTTAATGAGCCAATTAGAGTGAAGAAAGAGAGGGTTGGAGAATCAAAAGAATTTGAATTGGAACTAACAAGGAAATGAAACTGAAATTTAAATATTAGAGATACTTGGTGAAGAAGAAAGCTCAAATACAAATTCACTCAACAATATTGGCCTAAGAATGTGAGTTAATGAGCAAATTAGAGTGAAGAAAGAGAGGGTTGGAGAATCAAAAGAATTTGAATCGGAACTAACAAGGAAATGAAATCGAAAACACATATTAGAGATACTTGGTGAAGAAGAAAGCTCAAATACAAATTCACTCAACAATATTCGCCTAAGAATGTGAGTTAATGAGCCAATTAGAGTGAAGAAAGAGAGGGTTGGAGAATCAAAATAATTTGAATCGGAACTAACAAGGAAATGAAACCGAAATCACATATTAGAGATACTTGGTGAAGAAGAAAGCTCAAATACAAATTCACTCAACAATATTCGCCTAAGAATGTGAGTTAATGAGCCAATTAGAGTGAAGAAAGAGAGGGTTAGAATCAAACGAATTTGAATTGGAACTAACAAGGAAATGAAACCTAAAACACATATTAGAGATACTTGGTGAAGAAGAAAGCTCAAATACAAATTCACTCAACAATATTCGCCTAAGAATGTGAGTTAATGAGCCAATTAGAGTGAAGAAAGAGAGGGTTGGAGAATCAAAAGAATTTGAATCGAGACTAACAAAGAAATGAAACCGAAAACATATGTTAGAGATACTTGGTTAAGAAGAAAGCTCAAATACAAATTCACTCAACAATATTGGCCTAAGAATGTGAGTTAATGAGCCAATTAGAGTGAAGAAAGAGAGGGTTGGAGAATCAAAAGAATTTGAATCGAATCTAACAAGGAAATGAAATCGAAATTTAAATATTAGAGATACTTGGTGAAGAAGAAAGCTCAAATACAAATTCACTCAACAATATTCGCCTAAGAATGTGAGTTAATGAGCCAATTAGAGTGAAGAAAGAGAGGGTTAGAGAATTAATAGAATTTGTATCAGAACTAACAAGGAAATGAAACCGAAAACACATATTAGAGATACTTGGTGAAGAAGAAAGCTCAAATACAAATTCACTCAACAATATTCGCCTAAGAATGTGAGTTAATGAGCCAATTAGAGTGAAGAAAGAGAGGGTTGGAGAATCAAAAGAATTTGAATTGGAACTAACAAGGAAATGAATTCGAAACCACATATTAGAGATACTTGGTGAAGAAGAAAGCTCAAATACAAATTCACTCAACAATATTCGCCTAAGAATGTGAGTTAATGAGCCAATTAGAGTGAAGAAAGAGAGGGTTGGAGAATCAAAAGAATTTGAATCATAACTAACAAGGAAATGAATCCTAAAACACATATTAGAGATACTTGGTGAAGAAGAAAGCTCAAATACAAATTCACTCAACAATATTCGCCTAAGAATGTGAGTTAATGAGCCAATTAGAGTGAAGAAAGAGAGGGTTGGAGAATCAAAACAATTTGAATCGAAACTAACAAGGAAATGAAACCGAACAAAACATATTAGAAATACTTGGTGAAGAAGAAAGCTCAAATACAAATTCACTCAACAATATTCGCCTAAGAATGTGAGTTAATGAGCCAATTAGAGTGAAGAAAGAGAGGGTTGGAGAATCAAAAGAATTTGAATCGAACTAACAAGGAAATGAAACCGAAACACGTATTAGAGATACTTGGTGAAGAAGAAAGCTCAAATACAAATTCACTAAACAATATTGGCCTAAGAATGTGAGTTAATGAACCAATTAGAGTGAAGAAAGAGAGGGTTGGAGAATCGAAAGAATTTGAATTGGAACTAACAAGGAATTGAACCAAAAACACATATTAGAGATACTTGGTGAAGAAGAAAGCTCAAATACAAATTCACTCAACAATATTCGCCTAAGAATGTGAGTTAATGAGCCAATTAGAGTGAAGAAAGAGAGGGTTGGAGAATCAAAAGAATTTGAATCGAGACTAACAAGGAAATGAAACCAAAAACATATATTAGAGATACTTGGTGAAGAAGAAAGCTCAAATACAAATTCACTCAACAATATTGGCCTAAGAATGTGAGTTAATGAGCCAATTAGAGTGAAGAAAGAGAGGGTTGGAGAATCAAAAGAATTTGAATCGGAACTAACATGGAAATGAAATTTAAAACACATATTAGAGATACTTGGTGAAGAAGAAAGCTCAAATACAAATTCACTCAACAATATTCGCCTAAGAATGTGAGTTAATGAGCCAATTAGAGTGAAGAAAGAGAGGGTTGGAGAATCAAAATAATTTGAATTGCAACTAACAAGGAAATGAAACCGAAATCACATATTAGAGATACTTGGTGAAGAAGAAAGCTCAAATACAAATTCACTCAACAATATTCGCCTAACAATGTGAGTTAATGAGCCAATTAGAGTGAAGAAAGAGAGGGTTGGAGATTCAAAAGTATTTGTATCGGAACTAACAAGGAAATGAAACCGAAAACACGTATTAGAGATACTTGGTGAAGAAGAAAGCTCAAATACAAATTCACTCAACAATATTCGCCTAAGAATGTGAGTTAATGAGCCAATTAGAGTGAAGAAAGAGAGGGTTTGTAGAATCGAAAGAATTTGAATCGGAACTAACATGGAAATGAAATTTAAAACACATATTAGAGATACTTGGTGAAGAAGAAAGCTCAAATACAAATTCACTCAACAATATTCGCCTAAGAATGTGAGTTAATGAGCCAATTAGAGTGAAGAAAGAGAGGGTTGGAGAATCAAAAGAATTTGAATCAGAACTAACATGGAAATGAAATTTAAAACACATATTAGAGATACTTGGTGAAGAAGAAAGCTCAAATACAAATTCACTCAACAATATTCGCCTAAGAATGTGAGTTAATGGGCCAATTAGAGTGAAGAAAGAGAGGGTTGGAGAATCAAAAGAATTTGAATCGAGACTAACAAGGAAATGAAATCGAAACCCTATATTAGAGATACTTGGTGAAGAAGAAAGCTCAAATACAAATTCACTCAACAATATTGGCCTAAGAATGTGACTTAATGAGCCAATTAGAGTGAAGAAAGAGAGGGTTGGAGAATCAAAAGAATTTGAATCAGAACTAACATGGAAATGAAATTTAAAACACATATTAGAGATACTTGGTGAAGAAGAAAGCTCAAATACAAATTCACTCAACAATATTCGCCTAAGAATGTGAGTTAATGAGCCAATTAGAGTGAAGAAAGAGAGGGTTGGAGAATCAAAAGAATTTGAATCTGAACTAACAAGGAAATGAACTCCAAAACACATATTAGAGATACTTGGTGAAGAAGAAAGCTCAAATACAAATTCACTCAACAATATTCGCCTAAGAATGTGAGTTAATGAGCCAATTAGAGTGAAGAAAGAGAGGGTTAGAGAATCAAAAGAATTTGAATCGAGACTAACAAGGAAATGAAATTTAAAACACATATGAGAGATACTTGGTGAAGAAGAAAGCTCAAATACAAATTCACTCAACAATATTCGCCTAAGAATGTGAGTTAATGAGCCAATTAGAGTGAAGAAAGAGAGGGTTGGAGAATTAAAAGAATTTGTATCATAACTAACAAGGAAATGAAATTTAAAACACATATTAGAGATACTTGGTGAAGAAGAAAGCTCAAATACAAATTCACTCAACAATATTCGCCTAAGAATGTGAGTTAATGAGCCAATTAGAGTGAAGAAAGAGAGGGTTGTAGAATCAAAAGAATTTGAATCGAGACTAACAAGGAAATGAAATCGAAATCACATATTAGAGATACTTGGTGAAGAAGAAAGCTCAAATACAAATTCACTCAACAATATTCGCCTAAGAATGTGAGTTAATGAGCCAATTAGAGTGAAGAAAGAGAGGGTTGGAGAATCAAAAGAATTTGAATTGGAACTAACAAGGAAATGAAACCAAAAACACATATTAGAGATACTTGGTGAAGAAGAAAGCTCAAATACAAATTCACTCAACAATATTGGCCTAAGAATGTGAGTTAATGAGCCAATTAGAGTGAAGAAAGAGAGGGTTAGAGAATCAAAAGAATTTGAATCGGAACTAACAAGGAAATGAAATCGAAATTTAAATATTAGAGATACTTGGTGAAGAAGAAAGCTCAAATACAAATTCACTCAACAATATTCGCCTAAGAATGTGAGTTAATGAGCCAATTAGAGTGAAGAAAGAGAGGGTTGGAGAATCAAAATAATTTGAATCGAGACTAACAAGGAAATGAAACCGAAATTTAAATACTAGAGATACTTGGTGAAGAAGAAAGCTCAAATACAAATTCACTCAACAATATTCGCCTAAGAATGTGAGTTAATGAGCCAATTAGAGTGAAGAAAGAGAGGGTTGGAGAATCAAAAGAATTTGAATTGGAACTAACAAGGAAATGAAATCGAAAACACATATTAGAGATACTTGGTGAAGAAGAAAGCTCAAATACAAATTCACTCAACAATATTCGCCTAAGAATGTGAGTTAATGAGCCAATTAGAGTGAAGAAAGAGAGGGTTGGAGAATCAAAAGAATTTGAATCGAGACTAACAAGGAAATGAAACCGAAAACCTATATTAGAGATACTTGGTGAAGAAGAAAGCTCAAATACAAATTCACTCAACAATATTGGCCTAAGAATGTGACTTAATGAGCAAATTAGAGTGAAGAAAGAGAGGGTTGGAGAATCAAAAGAATTTGAATCGGAACTAACATGGAAATGAAATTTAAAACACATATTAGAGATACTTGGTGAAGAAGAAAGCTCAAATACAAATTCACTCAACAATATTCGCCTAACAATGTGAGTTAATGAGCCAATTAGAGTGAAGAAAGAGAGGGTTGGAGAATCAAAATAATTTGAATTGGAACTAACAAGGAAATGAAATCGAAAACACATATTAGAGATACTTGGTGAAGAAGAAAGCTCAAATACAAATTCACTCAACAATATTGGCCTAAGAATGTGAGTTAATGAGCCAATTAGAGTGAAGAAAGAGAGGGTTGGAGAATCAAAAGAATTTGAATCGAGACTAACAAGGAAATGAAATCGAAAACACATATTAGAGATACTTGGTGAAGAAGAAAGCTCAAATACAAATTCACTCAACAATATTCGCCTAAGAATGTGAGTTAATGAGCCAATTAGAGTGAAGAAAGAGAGGGTTGAGAATCAAAAGTATTTGAATCGGAACTAACAAGGAAATGAAACCGAAATTTAAATATTAGAGATACTTGGTGAAGAAGAAAGCTCAAATACAAATTCACTCAACAATATTCGCCTAAGAATGTGAGTTAATGAGCCAATTAGAGTGAAGAAAGAGAGGGTTTGAGAATCAAAAGAATTTGAATCAGAACTAACATGGAAATGAAATTTAAAACACATATTAGAGATACTTGGTGAAGAAGAAAGCTCAAATACAAATTCACTCAACAATATTCGCCTAAGAATGTGAGTTAATGAGCCAATTAGAGTGAAGAAAGAGAGGGTTTGAGATTGAAAAGTATTTGTATCGGAACTAACAAGGAAATGAAACCGAAATCACATATTAGCGATACTTGGTGAAGAAGAAAGCTCAAATACAAATTCACTCAACAATATTCGCCTAAGAATGTGAGTTAATGAGCCAATTAGAGTGAAGAAAGAGAGGGTTCGAGAATCAAAAGTATTTGAATCTAACTAACAAGGAAATGAAATCAAAAACACATATTAGAGATACTTGGTGAAGAAGAAAGCTCAAATACAAATTCACTCAACAATATTCGCCTAAGAATGTGAGTTAATGAGCCAATTAGAGTGAAGAAAGAGAGGGTTGGAGAATCAAAAGAATTTGAATCGGAACTAACAAGGAAATGAAATCTAAAACACATATTAGAGATACTTGGTGAAGAAGAAAGCTCAAATACAAATTCACTCAACAATATTCGCCTAAGAATGTGAGTTAATGAGCCAATTAGAGTGAAGAAAGAGAGGGTTGAGAATCAAAAGAATTTGAATCGAACTAACAAGAAAATGAAATCAAAATCACATATTAGAGATACTTGGTGAAGAAGAAAGCTCAAATACAAATTCACTCAACAATATTCGCCTAAGAATGTGAGTTAATGAGCCAATTAGAGTGAAGAAAGAGAGGGTTGGAGAATCAAAAGAATTTGAATCGAGACTAACAAGGAAATGAAACCGAAATTACATATTAGAAATACTTGGTGAAGAAGAAAGCTCAAATACAAATTCACTTAACAATATTCGCCTAAGAATATGAGTTAATGGGCCAATTGGAGTGAAGAAAGAGAGGGTTGGAGAATCAAAAGAATTTGAATCGAGACTAACAAGGAAATGAAATTTAAAACACATATTAGAGATACTTGGTGAAGAAGAAAGCTCAAATACAAATTCACTCAACAATATTCGCCTAAGAATGTGAGTTAATGAGGCAATTAGAGTGAAGAAAGAGAGGGTTGGAGAATCAAAAGAATTTGAAACATAACTAACAAGGAAATGAAACTAAAAACACATATTAGAGATACTTGGTGAAGAAGAAAGCTCAAATACAAATTCACTCAACAATATTCGCCTAAGAATGTGAGTTAATGAGCCAATTAGAGTGAAGAAAGAGAGGGTTGGAGAATCAAAAGAATTTGAATCTAACTAACATGGAAATGAAATTTAAAACACATATTAGAGATACTTGGTGAAGAAGAAAGCTCAAATACAAATTCACTCAACAATATTCGCCTAAGAATGTGAGTTAATGAGCCAATTAGAGTGATGAAAGAGAGGGTTAGAGAATCAAAAGAATTTGAATCGGAACTAACATGGAAATGAAACCAAAATCCAATATTAGAGATACTTGGTGAAGAAGAAAGCTCAAATACAAATTCACTCAACAATATTCGCCTAAGAATGTGAGTTAATGAGCAAATTAGAGTGAAGAAAGAGAGGGTTGGAGAATCAAAAGAATTTGAATCGGAACTAACATGGAAATGAAATCGAAAACACATATTAGAGATACTTGGTGAAGAAGAAAGCTCAAATACAAATTCACTCAACAATATTCGCCTAAGAATGTGAGTTAATGAGCCAATTAGAGTGAAGAAAGAGAGGGCTAGAGAATCAAAAGAATTTGAATTGGAACTAACAAGAAAATGAAACCAAAAACACATATTAGAGATACTTGGTGAAGAAGAAAGCTCAAATACAAATTCACTCAACAATATTGGCCTAAGAATGTGAGTTAATGAGCCAATTAGAGTGAAGAAAGAGAGGGTTGGAGAATCAAAAAAATTTGAATTGGAACTAACAAGGAAATGAAATCGAAAACACATATTAGAGATACTTGGTGAAGAAGAAAGCTCAAATACAAATTCACTCAACAATATTCGCCTAAGAATGTGAGTTAATGAGCCAATTAGAGTGAAGAAAGAGAGGGTTGGAGAATCAAAAGAATTTGAATCGAGACTAACAAGGAAATGAAACCGAAATCACATATTAGAGATACTTGGTGAAGAAGAAAGCTCACATACAAATTCACTAAACAATATTGGCCTAAGAATGTGAGTTAATGAGCCAATTAGAGTGAAGAAAGAGAGGGTTGGAGAATCAAAAGAATTTGAATTGGAACTAACAAGGAAATGAAACCGAAAACACATATTAGAGATACTTGGTGAAGAAGAAAGCTCAAATACAAATTCACTCAACAATATTCGCCTAAGAATGTGAGTTAATGAGCCAATTAGAGTGAAGAAAGAGAGGGTTGGAGAATCAAAAGAATTTAAATCGAGACTAACAAGGAAATGAAACCGAAAACACATATTAGAGATACTTGGTGAAGAAGAAAGCTCAAATACAAATTCACTCAACAATATTGGCCTAAGAATGTGACTTAATGAGCAAATTAGAGTGAAGAAAGAGAGGGTTGGAGAATCAAAAGAATTTGAATCGGAACTAACATGGAAATGAAATTTAAAACACATATTAGAGATACTTGGTGAAGAAGAAAGCTCAAATACAAATTCACTCAACAATATTCGCCTAAGAATGTGAGTTAATGAGCCAATTAGAGTGAAGAAAGAGAGGGTTAGAGAATCAAAATAATTTGAATCGGAACTAACAAGGAAATGAAATCGAAAACACATATTAGAGATACTTGGTGAAGAAGAAAGCTCAAATACAAATTCACTCAACAATATTCGCCTAAGAATGTGAGTTAATGAGCCAATTAGAGTGAAGAAAGAGAGGGTTGGAGAATCAAAATAATTTGAATTGGAACTAACAAGGAAATGAAATCGAAAACACATATTAGAGATACTTGGTGAAGAAGAAAGCTCAAATACAAATTCACTCAACAATATTCGCCTAAGAATGTGAGTTAATGAGCCAATTAGAGTGAAGAAAGAGAGGGTTAGAGAATCAAAAGAATTTGAGTTGGAACTAACAAGGAAATGAAATCGAAACACATATTAGAGATACTTGGTGAAGAAGAAAGCTCAAATACAAATTCACTCAACAATATTCGCCTAAGAATGTGAGTTAATGAGCCAATTAGAGTGAAGAAAGAGAGGGTTGGAGAATCAAAAGAATTTGAATCGGAACTAACAAGGAAATGAAATTGAAAACACATATTAGAGATACTTGGTGAAGAAGAAAGCTCAAATACAAATTCACTCAACAATATTCGCCTAAGAATGTGAGTTAATGAGCCAATTAGAGTGAAGAAAGAGAGGGTTGGAGATTCAAAAGTATTTGTATCGAAACTAACAAGGAAATGAAACCGAAATCACATATTAGAGATACTTGGTGAAGAAGAAAGCTCAAATACAAATTCACTCAACAATATTGGCC
>JAVHNK010000015.1:0-27000 GCA_031216115.1 Senna siamea | reverse complement strand
AGCTCAAATACAAATTCACTCAACAATATTGGCCTAAGAATGTGAGTTAATGGGCCAATTAGAGTGAAGAAAGAGAGGGTTGGAGAATCAAAAGAATTTGAATCGAGACTAACAAGTAAATGAAATCGGAATAATATATTAGAGATACTTGGTGAAGAAGAAAGCTCAAATACAAATTCACTCAACAATATTGGCCTAAGAATGTGAGTTAATGAGCAAATTAGAGTGAAGAAAGAGAGGGTTGGAGAATCAAAAGAATTTGAATCGGAACTAACAAGGAAATAAAATCGAAAACACATATTAGAGATACTTGGTGAAGAAGAAAGCTCAAATACAAATTCACTCAACAATATTCGCCTAAGAATGTGAGTTAATGAGCCAATTAGAGTGAAGAAAGAGAGGGTTGGAGAATCAAAATAATTTGAATCGAGACTAACAAGGAAATGAAACCGAAAACATATATTAGAGATACTTGGTGAAGAAGAAAGCTCAAATACAAATTCACTCAATAATATTCGGCTAACAATGTGAGTTAATGAGCAAATTAGAGTGAAGAAAGAGAGGGTTGGAGAATCAAAAGAATTTGAATCGGAACTAACAAGGAAATGAAACCGAAAACACATATTAGAGATACTTGGTGAAGAAGAAAGCTCAAATACAAATTCACTCAACAATATTCGCCTAAGAATGTGAGTTAATGGGCCAATTAGAGTGAAGAAAGAGAGAGTTGGAGAATCAAAGGAATTTGAATCGAACTAACAAGGAAATGAAATCGGAAACAAATATTAGAGATACTTGGTGAAGAAGAAAGCTCAAATACAAATTCACTCAACAATATTCGCCTAAGAATGTGAGTTAATGAGCCAATTAGAGTGAAGAAAGAGAGGGTTGGAGAATCAAAAGAATTTGAATCGGAACTAACAAGGAAATAAAATCGAAAACACATATTAGAGATACTTGGTGAAGATGAAAGCTCAAATACAAATTCACTCAACAATATTGGACTAAGAATGTGAGTTAATGAGCTAATTAGAGTGAAGAAAGAGAGGGTTGGAGAATCAAAAGAATTTGAATCGAACTAACAAGGAAATCAAAACGAAAACACGTATTAGAGATACTTGGTGAAGAAGAAAGCTCAAATACAAATACACTCAACAATATTGGCCTAAGAATGTGAGTTAATGAGCCAATTAGAGTGAAGAAAGAGAGGGTTGGAGAATCAAAAGAATTTGAATCGAACTAACAAGGAAATGAAATCGAAACACAAATTAGAGATACTTGGTGAAGAAGAAAGCTCACATACAAATTCACTCAACAATATTGGCCTAAGAATGTGAGTTAATGAGCCAATTAGAGTGAAGAAAGAGAGGGTTGGAGAATCAAAAGAATTTGAATTGGAACTAACAAGAAAATGAAACCAAAAACACATATTAGAGATACTTGGTGAAGAAGAAAGCTCAAATACAAATTCACTCAACAATATTTGCCTAAGAATGTGAGTTAATGGGCCAATTAGAGTGAAGAAAGAGAGGGTTGGAGAATCAAAAGAATTTGAATCAGAACTAACAAGGAAATGAAACTGAAAACATATATTAGAGATACTTGGTGAAGAAGAAAGCTCAGATACAAATTCACTCAACAATATTCGCCTAAGAACGTGAGTTAATGAGCCAATTAGAGTGAAGAAAGAGAGGGTTGGAGAATCAAAAAAATTTGAATCGGAACTAACAAGGAAATGAAACCAAAACACATATTAGAGATACTTGGTGAAGAAGAAAGCTCAAATACAAATTCACTCAACAATATTCGCCTAAGAATGTGAGTTAATGGGCCAATTAGAGTGAAGAAAGAGAGGGTTGGAGAATCAAAAAAATTTGAATCGGAACTAACAAGGAAATGAAACCGAAAACATATATTAGAGATACTTGGTGAGGAAGAAAGCTCACATACAAATTCACTAAACAATATTGGCCTAAGAATGTTAGTTAATGGGCCAATTAGAGTGAAGAAAGAGAGGGTTAGAGAATCAAAAGAATTTGAATCGAGACTAACAAGGAAATGAAATCGAAAACACATATTAGAGATACTTGGTGAAGAAGAAAGCACAAATACAAATTCACTCAACAATATTGGCCTAAGAATTTGAGTTAATGAGCCAATTAGAGTGAAGAAAGAGAGGGTTGGAGAATCAAAAGTATTTGAACCGAACTAACAAGGAAATGAAACCGAAAACACCTATTAGAGATACTTGGTGAAGAAGAAAGCTCAAATACAAATTCACTAAACAATATTGGCCTAAGAATGTGAGTTAATGAGCCAATTAGAGTGAAGAAAGAGAGGGTTGGAGAATCAAAAGAATTTGAATCGAACTAACAAGGAAATGAAACCGAAAACACATATTAGAAATACTTGGTGAAGAAGAAAGCTCAAATAGAAATTCACTCAACAATATTGGCCTAAGAATGTGAGTTAATGGGCCAATTAGAGTGAAGAAAGAGAGGGTTGGAGAATCAAAAGAATTTGAATCGAACTAACAAGGAAATGAAATCGAAAACACATATTAGAGATACTTGGTGAAGAAGAAAGCTCAAATACAAATTCACTAAACAATATTGGCCTAAGAATTTGAGTTAATGGGCCAATTAGAGTGAAGAAAGAGAGGGTTGGAGAATCAAAAGAATTTGAATCGAACTAACAAGGAAATGAAACCGAAAACACATATTAGAGATACTTGGTGAAGAAGAAAGCTCAAATACAAATTCACTCAACAATATTGGCCTAAGAATGTGAGTTAATGAGCCAATTAGAGTGAAGAAAGAGAGGGTTGGAGAATCAAAAGAATTTGAATCGAACTAACAAGGAAATGAAATCGAAAACACATATTAGAGATACTTGGTGAAGAAGAAAGCTCAAATACAAATTCACTCAACAATATTGGCCTAAGAATGTGAGTTAATGAGTCAATTATAGTGTAGAATGAGAGGGTTGGCGAATCAAAAGAATTTGGATCGAACTAACAAGGAAATGAAACGAAAACACGTATTAGAGATACTTGGTGAAGAAGAAAGCTCAAATACAAATTCACTCAACAATATTGGCCTAAGAATGTGAGTTAATGAGCCAATTAGAGTGAAGAAAGAGAGGGTTGGAGAATCAAAAGAATTTGAATCGAACTAACAAGGAAATGAAACCAAAACACATATTAGAGATACTTGGTGAAGATGAAAGCTCAAATACAAATTCACTCAACAATATTGGCCTAAGAATGTGACTTAATGAGCCAATTAGAGTGATGAAAGAGAGGGTTGGAGAATCAAAATAATTTGAATTGGAACTAACAAGGAAATGAAATCGAAAACACATATTAGAGATACTTGGTGAAGAAGAAAGCTCAAATACAAATTCACTCAACAATATTGGTCTAAGAATGTGACTTAATGAGCAAATTAGAGTGAAGAAATAGAGGGTTGGAGAATCAAAAGAATTTGAATTGGAACTAACAAGGAAATGAAACAGAAAACACGTATTAGAGATACTTGGTGAAGAAGAAAGCTCAAATACAAATTCACTCAACAATATTGGCCTAAGAATGTGAGTTAATGAGCCAATTAGAGTGAAGAAAGAGAGGGTTGGAGAATCAAAATAATTTGAATCGAGACTAACAAGGAAATGAAACCGAAAACACATATTAGAGATACTTGGTGAAGAAGAAAGCTCAAATACAAATTCACTCAAGAATATTGGCCTAAGAATGTGAGTTAATGAGCCAATTAGAGTGAAGAAAGAGAGGGTTGGAGAATCAAAAGAATTTGAATCGAACTAACAAGGAAATGAAACCGAAAACACATATTAGAGATACTTGGTGAAGAAGAAAACTCAAATACAAATTCACTCAACAATATTGGCCTAAGAATGTGAGTTAATGAGCCAAATAGAGTGAAGAAAGAGAGGGTTGGAGAATCAAAAGAATTTGAATTGGAACTAGCAAGGAAATGAAACCGAAAACACATATTAGAGATACTTGGTGAAGAAGAAAGCTCAAATACAAATTCACTCAGCAATATTCGCCTAAGAATGTGAGTTAATGAGCCAATTAGAGTGAAGAAAGAGAGGGTTGGAGAATCAAAAGAATTTGAATCGGAACTAACATGGAAATGAAATCGAAAACACATATTAGAGATACTTGGTGAAGAAGAAAGCTCAAATACAAATTCACTAAACAATATTGGCCTAAGAATGTGAGTTAATGAGCCAATTAGCGTGAAGAAAGAGAGGGTTGGCGAATCGAAAGAATTTGAATCGGAATTCACAAGGAACTGAAACCGAAAACACATATTAGAGATACTTGGTCAAGAAGAAAGCTCAAATGGAAATTCACTAAACAATATTGGCCTAATAATGTGAGTTAATGAGCCAATTAGAGTGAAGAAAGAGAGGGTTGGAGAATCAAAAGAATTTGAATCGGAACTGACAAGGAAATGAAACCGAAAACACATATTAGAGATACTTGGTGAAGAAGAAAGCTCAAATACAAATTCACTAAACAATATTGCCTAAGAATGTGAGTTAATGAGCCAATTAGAGTGAAGAAAGAGAGGGTTGGGGAATCAAAAGAATTTGAATCGAACTAACAAGGAAATGAAACGAAAACACATATTAGAGATACTTGGTGAAGAAGAAAGCTCAAATACAAATTCACTCAACAATATTGGCCTAAGAATGTGAGTTAATGAGCCAATTAGAGTGAAGAAAGAGAGGGTTGGAGAATCAAAAGAATTTGAATCGGAACTAACAAGGAAATGAAATCGAAAACACATATTAGAGATACTTGGTGAAGAAGAAAGCTCAAATACAAATTCACTCAACAATATTGGCCTAAGAATTTGAGTTAATGAGCCAATTAGAGTGAAGAAAGAGAGGGTTGGAGAATCAAAAGAATTTGAATCGAACTAACAAGGAAATGAAATCGAAAACACATATTAGAGATACTTGGTGAAGAAGAAAGCTCAAATACAAATTCACTAAACAATATTGGCCTAAGAATGTGAGTTAATAGGCCAATTAGAGTGAAGAAAGAGAGGGTTGGAGAATCAAAAGAATTTGAATCGGAACTAACAAGGAAATAAAATCGAAAACACATATTAGAGATACTTGGTGAAGAAGAAAGCTCAAATACAAATTCACTCAACAATATTAGCCTAAGAATGTGAGTTAATGAGCCAATTAGAGTGAAGAAAGAGAGGGTTGGAGAATCAAAAGAATTTGAATCGCAACTAACAAGGAAATGAAACCGAAAACACGTATTAAGATACTTGGTGAAGAAGAAAGCTCAAATACAAATTCACTCAACAATATTGGCCTAAGAATGTGAGTTAATGAGCCAATTAGAGTGAAGAAAGAGAGGGTTTGAGAATCAAAAGAATTTGAATCGGAATTTAGAAGGAAATGAAACCGAAAACACATATTAGAGATACTTGGTGTAGAAGATAGCTAAAATAGAAATTCACTAAACAATATTGGCCTAAGAATGTCACTTAATGAGCCAATTAGAGTGGAGAAAGAGAGGGTTGGAGAATCAAAAAAATTAGAATCGGAACTGACAAGGAAATGAAATCGAAAACACATATTAGAGATACTTGGTGAAGAAGAAAACTCAAATACAAATTCACTCAACAATATTGGCCTAAGAATGTGAGTTAATGAGCCAATTAGAGTGAAGAAAGAGAGGGTTGGAGAATCAAAAGAATTTAAATCGAACTAACAAGGAAATGAAACCGAAAACACATATTAGAGATACTTGGTGAAGAAGAAAGCTCAAATACAAATTCACTCAACAATATTGGCCTAAGAATGTGAGTTAATGAGCCAATTAGAGTGAAGAAAGAGAGGGTTGGAGAATCAAAAGAATTTGAATCGAACTAACAAGGAAATGAAATCGAAAACACATATTAGAGATACTTGGTGAAGAAGAAAGCTCAAATACAAATTCACTCAACAATATTCGCCTAAGAATGTGAGTTAATGAGCCAATTAGAGTGAAGAAAGAGAGGGTTGGAGATTCAAAAGAATTTGGATCGAACTAACAAGGAAATGAAACGAAAACACATATTAGAGATACTTGGTGAAGAAGATAGCTCAAATACAAATTCACTCAACAATATTGGCCTAAGAATGTGAGTTAATGAGCCAATTAGAGTGAAGAAAGTGAGGGTTGGAGAATCAAAATAATTTGAATCGAGACTAACAAGGAAATGAAATCGAAAACACATATTAGAGATACTTGGTGAAGAAGAAAGCTCAAATACAAATTCACTCAACAATATTCGCCTAAGAATGTGAGTTAATGAGCCAATTAGAGTGAAGAAAGAGAGGGTCGGAGAATCAAAAGAATTTGAATCGAACTAACAAGGAAATGAAACCGAAATCACATATTAGAGATACTTGGTGAAGAAGAAAGCTCAAATACAAATTCACTCAACAATATTGGCCTAAGAATGTGACTTAATGAGCAAATTAGAGTGAAGAAAGAGAGGGTTGGAGAATCAAAAGAATTTGAATTGGAACTAACAAGGAAATGAAACCGAAAACATATATTAGAGATACTTGGTGAAGAAGAAAGCTCAAATACAAATTCACTCAACAATATTGGCCTAAGAATGTGAGTTAATGAGCAAATTAGAGTGAAGAAAGAGAGGGTTGGAGAATCAAAAGAATTTGAATCGGAACTAACAAGGAAATGAAATCGAAACCACATATTAGAGATACTTGGTGAAGAAGAAAGCTCAAATACAAATTCGCTCAACAATATTCGCCTAAGAATGTGAGTTAATGAGCCAATTAGAGTGAAGAAAGAGAGGGTTGGAGAATCAAAAGAATTTGAATCGGAACTAACAAGGAAATGAAATCGAAAACACATATTAGAGATACTTGGTGAAGAAGAAAGCTCAAATACAAATTCACTAAACAATATTGGCCTAAGAACGTAACTTAATGAGCCAATTAGAGTGAAGAAAGAGAGGGTTGGAGAATCAAAAGAATTTGAATCAGAACTGACAAGGAAATGAAACCGAAAACACGTATTAGAGATACTTGGTGAAGAAGAAAGCTCACATACAAATTCACTCAACAATATTGGCCTAAGAATGTGACTTAATGAGCCAATTAGAGTGAAGAAAGAGAGGGTTGGAGAATAAAAAGAATTTAAATCGGAACTGAGAAGGAAATGAAACCGAAAACACATATCAGAGATACTTGGTGAAGGAGAAAGCTCAAATAGAATTCACTAAACAATATTGGCCTAAGAATGTGAGTTAATGAGCCAATTAGAGTGAAGAAAGAGAGGGTTGGAGATTCAAAAGTATTTGAAACCGAACTAACAAGGAAATGAAACCGAAAACACGTATTAGAGATACTTGGTGAAGAAGAAAGCTCAAATACAAATTCACTCAACAATATTGGCCTAAGAATGTGAGTTAATGAGCCAATTAGAGTGAAGAAAGAGAGGGTTGGAGATTCAAAAGAATTTGTATCGGAACTAACAAGGAAATGAAACCGAAAACACGTATTAAGATACTTGGTGAAGAAGAAAGCTCAAATACAAATTCACTCAACAATATTGGCCTAAGAACGTGAGTTAATGAGCCAATTAGAGTGAAGAAAGAGAGGGTTGGAGAATCAAAATAATTTGAATTGGAACTAGCAAGGAAATGAAACCGAAAACACATATTAGAGATACTTGGTGAAGAAGAAAACTCAAATACAAAGTCACTCCACAATATTGGCCTAAGAATGTGAGTTAATGAGCCAATTAGAGTGAAGAAAGAGAGGGTTGGAGAATCAAAAGAATTTGAATCGGAACTAACAAGGAAATGAAATCGAAAACACATATTAGAGATACTTGGTGAAGAAGAAAGCTCAAATACAAATTCACTCAGCAATATTCGCCTAAGAATGTGAGTTAATGAGCCAATTAGAGTGAAGAAAGAGAGGGTTGGAGAATCAAAAGAATTTGAATCGGAACTAACAAGGAAATGAAATCGAAAACACATATTAGAGATACTTGGTGAAGAAGAAAGCTCAAATACAAATTCACTCAACAATATTGGCCTAAGAATGTGAGTTAATGAGCCAATTAGAGTGAAGAAAGTGAGGGTTGGAGAATCAAAATAATTTGAATCGGAACTAACAAGGAAATGAAACCGAAAACACGTATTAGAGATACTTGGTGAAGAAGAAAGCTCAAATACAAATTCACTCAACAATATTGGCCTAAGAATGTGAGTTAATGAGCCAATTAGAGTGAAGAAAGAGAGGGTTGGAGAATCAAAAGAATTTGAATCGGAACTAACAAGGAAATGAAATCGAAAACACATATTAGAGATACTTGTTGAAGAAGAAAGCTCGAATACAAATTCACTCAACAATATTGGCCTAAGAATGTGAGTTAATGAGCCAATTCGAGTGAAGAAAGAGAGGGTTGGAGAATCAACACAATTTGAATTGGAACTAACATGGAAATGAAACCGAAAACACATATTAGGGATACTTGGTGAAGAAGATAGCTCAAATACAAATTCACTCAACAATATTGGCCTAAGAATGTGAGTTAATGAGCAAATTAGAGTGAAGAAAGAGAGGGTTGGAGAATCAAAGGAATTTGAATCGGAACTAACAAGGAAATGAAACCGAAAACACATATTAGAGATACTTGGTAAAGAAGAAAGCTCAAATACAAATTCACTCAACAATATTGGCCTAAGAATGTGAGTTAATGGGCCAATTAGAGTAAAGAAAGAGAGGCTTGTAGAATCAAAAGAATTTGAATCGAGACTAACAAGGAAAAGTAACCGAAAACATATACTAGAGATACTTGGTGAAGAAGAAAGCTCAAATACAAATTCACTCAACAATATTGGCCTAAGAATGTGAGTTAATGAGCCAATTAGAGTGAAGAAAGTGAGGGTTGGAGAATCATAATAATTTGAATTGGAACTAGCAAGGAAATGAAATCGAAAACACATATTAGAGATACTTGGTGAAGAAGAAAGCTCACATACAAATTCACTCAACAATATTGGCCTAAGAATGTGAGTTAATGAGCCAATTAGAGTGAAGAAAGAGAGGGTTGGAGAATCAAAAGAATTTGAATCGAGACTAACAAGGAAATGAAACCGAAAACATATATTAGAGATACTTGGTGAAGAAGAAAGCTCACATACAAATTCACTCAACAATATTGGCCTAAGAATGTGAGTTAATGAGCCAATTAGAGTGAAGAAAGAGAGGGTTGGAGAATCAAAAGAATTTGAATCGAACTAACAAGGAAATGAAACCGAAAACACATGTTAGAGATACTTGGTGAAGAAGAAAGCTCAAATACAAATTCACTCAACAATATTGGCCTAAGAATGTGAGTTAATGAGCCAATTAGAGTGAAGAAAGAGAGGGTTGGAGAATCAAAAGAATTTGAATCGAACTAACAAGGAAATGAAACGAAAACACATATTAGAGATACTTGGTGAAGAAGAAAGCTCAAATACAAATTCACTCAACAATATTGGCCTAAGAATGTGAGTTAATGAGCCAATTAGAGTGAAGAAAGAGAGGGTTGGAGAATCAAAAGAATTTGAATCGAACTAACAAGGAAATGAAATCGAAAACACATATTAGAGATACTTGGTGAAGAAGAAAGCTCAAATACAAATTCACTCAACAATATTGGCCTAAGAATGTGAGTTAATGAGCCAATTAGAGTGAAGAAAGAGAGGGTTGGAGAATCAAAAGAATTTGAATCGGAACTAACAAGGAAATGAAACCGAAAACACATATTAGAGATACTTGGTGAAGAAGAAAGCTCAAATACAAATTCACTCAACAATATTGGCCTAAGAATGTGAGTTAATGAGCCAATTAGAGTGAAGAAAGAGAGGGTTGGAGAATCAAAAGAATTTGAATCGAACTAACAAGGAAATGAAATCGAAAACACATATTAGAGATACTTGGTGAAGAAGAAAGCTCAAATACAAATTCACTCAACAATATTGGCCTAAGAATGTGAGTTAATGAGCCAATTAGAGTGAAGAAAGAGAGGGTTGGAGAATCAAAAGAATTTGAATCGAACTAACAAGGAAATGAAACCGAAAACACATATTAGAGATACTTGGTGAAGAAGAAAGCTCAAATACAAATTCACTCAACAATATTGGCCTAAGAATGTGAGTTAATGAGCCAATTAGAGTGAAGAAAGAGAGGGTTGGAGAATCAAAAGAATTTGAATCGAACTAACAAGGAAATGAAATCGAAAACACATATTAGAGATACTTGGTGAAGAAGAAAGCTCAAATACAAATTCACTCAACAATATTGGCCTAAGAATGTGAGTTAATGAGCCAATTAGAGTGAAGAAAGAGAGGGTTGGAGAATCAAAAGAATTTGAATCGAACTTACAAGGAAATGAAATCGAAAACACATATTAGAGATACTTGGTGAAGAAGAAAGCTCAAATAGAAATTCACTCAACAATATTGGCCTAAGAATGTGAGTTAATGAGCCAATTAGAGTGAAGAAAGAGAGGGTTGGAGAATCAAAAGAATTTGAATCGGAACTAACAAGGAAATGAAATCGAAAACGCATATTAGTGATACTTGGTGAAGAAGAAAGCTCAAATAGAAATTCACTCAACAATATTGGCCTAAGAATGTGAGTTAATGAGCCAATTAGATTGAAGAAAGAGAGGATTGGAGAATCAAAAGAATTTGAATCGGAACTAACAAGGAAATGAACTCGAAAACATATATCAGAGATACTTGGTGAAGAAGAAAGCTCAAATACAAATTCACTCAACAATATTGGCCTAAGAATGTGAGTTAATGAGCCAATTAGAGTGAAGAAAGAGAGGGTTGGAGAATCAAAAGAATTTGAATCGGAACTAACAAGGAAATGAAATCGAAAACACATATTAGAGATACTTGGTGAAGAAGAAAGGTCAAATACAAATTCGCTCAACAATATTGGCCTAAGAATGTGAGTTAATGAGCCAATTAGAGTGAAGAAAGAGAGGGTTGGAGATTCAAAAGAATTTGAATCGGAACTAACAAGGAAATGAAATCGAAAACACATATTAGAGATACTTGGTGAAGAAGAAAGCTCAAATACAAATTCACTCAACAATATTGGCCTAAGAATGTGAGTTAATGAGCAAATTAGAGTGAAGAAAGAGAGCGTTGGAGAATCAAAAGAATTTGAATCGAAACTAACAAGGAAATGAAATCGAAAACACATATTAGAGATACTTGGTGAAGAAGAAAGCTGAAATACAAATTCACTAAACAATATTGGCCTAAGAATGTGAGTTAATGGGCCAATTAGAGTGAAGAAAGAGAGGGTTGGAGAATCAAAAGAATTTGAATCGGAACTAACAAGGAAATGAAATCAAAAACACATATTAGAGATACTTGGTGAAGAAGAAAGCTCAAATACAAATTCACTCAACAATATTGGCCTAAGAATGTGAGTTAATGAGCCAATTAGAGTGAAGAAAGAGAGGGTTGGAGAATCAAAAGAATTTGAATCGAACTAACAAGGAAATGAAACCGAAAACACGTATTAGAGATACTTGGTGAAGAAGAAAGCTCAAATACAAATTCACTCAACAATATTCGCCTAAGAATGTGAGTTAATGAGCCAATTAGAGTGAAGAAAGAGAGGGTTGGAGAATCAAAAGAATTTGAATCGGAACTAACAAGGAAATGAAATCGAAAACACATATTAGAGATACTTGGTGAAGAAGAAAGCTCAAATACAAATTCACTCAACAATATTGGCCTAAGAATGTGAGTTAATGAGCCAATTAGAGTGAAGAAAGAGAGGGTTGGAGAATCAAAAGAATTTGAATCGGAACTAACAAGGAAATGAAATCGAAAACACATATTAGAGATACTTGGTGAAGAAGAAAGCTCAAATACAAATTCACTCAACAATATTGGCCTAAGAATGTGAGTTAATGAGCCAATTAGAGTGAAGAAAGAGAGGGTTGGAGAATCAAAATAATTTGAATCGATACTAACAAGGAAATGAAACTGAAAACACATATTAGAGATACTTGGTGAAGAAGAAAGCTCAAATACAAATTCACTCAACAATATTGGCCTAAGAATGTGACTTAATGAGCCAATTAGAGAGAAGAAAGAGAGGGGTTGGAGAATCAAAGGAATTTGAATCGAGACTAACAAGGAAATGAACCCGAAAACATATATTAGAGATACTTGGTGAAGAAGAAAGCTCAAATACAAATTCACTCAACAATATTGGCCTAAGAATGTGAGTTAATGAGCCAATTAGAGTGAAGAAAGAGAGGGTTGGAGAATCAAAAGAATTTGAATCGGAACTAACAAGGAAATGAAATCGAAAACACATATTAGAGATACTTGGTGAAGAAGAAAGCTCAAATACAAATTCACTCAACAATATTGGCCTAAGAATGTGAGTTAATGAGCCAATTAGAGTGAAGAAAGAGAGGGTTGGAGAATCAAAAGAATTTGAATCGGAACTAACAAGGAAATGAAATCGAAAACACATATTAGAGATACTTGGTGAAGAAGAAAGCTCAAATACAAATTCACTCAACAATATTGGCCTAAGAATGTGAGTTAATGAGCCAATTAGAGTGAAGAAAGAGAGGGTTGGAGAATCAAAAGAATTTGAATCGGAACTAACAAGGAAATGAAATGGAAAACATATATTAGAGATACTTGGTGAAGAAGAAAGCTCAAATACAAATTCACTCAACAATATTCGCCTAAGAATGTGAGTTAATGAGCCAATTAGAGTGAAGAAAGAGAGGGTTGGAGAATCAAAAGAATTTGAATCGGAACTAACAAGGAAATGAAATCGAAAACACATATTAGAGATACTTGGTGAAGAAGAAAGCTCAAATACAAATTCACTCAACAATATTGGCCTAAGAATGTGAGTTAATGAGCCAATTAGAGTGAAGAAAGAGAGGGTTGGAGAATCAAAAGAATTTGTATCAGAACTAACAAGGAAATGTTACCGTAAACACGTATTAGAGCTACTTGGTGAAGAAGAAAGCTCAAATACAAATTGACTCAACAATATTCGCCTAACAATGTGAGTTAATGAGCCAATTAGAGTGAAGAAATAGAGGGTTGGAGAATCAAAATAATTTGAATTGGAAGTAACAAGGAAATGAAATCGAAAACACATATTAGAGATACTTGGTGAAGAAGAAAGCTCAAATACAAATTGACTCAACAATATTCGCCTAACAATGTGAGTTAATGAGCCAATTAGAGTGAAGAAAGAGAGGGTTGGAGAATCAAAAGAATTTGAATCGGAACTAACAAGGAAATGAAACTGAAAACACATATTAGAGATACTTGGTGAAGAAGAAAACTCAAACACAAATTCACTAAACAATATTGGCCTAAGAATGTGAGTTAATGGGCCAATTAGAGTGAAGAAAGAGAGGGGTGGAGAATCAAAAGAATTTGTATCGGAACTAACAAGGAAATGAAACCGAAAACACATATTAGAGATACTTGGTGAAGAAGAAAGCTCAAATACAAATTCACTCAACAATATTGGCCTAAGAATGTGAGTTAATGAGCAAATTAGAGTGAAGAAAGAGAGGGTTGGAGAATCAAAAGAATTTGAATCGGAACTAACAAGAAAATAAAATCGAAAACACATATTAGAGATACTTGGTGAAGATGAAAGCTCAAATACAAATTCACTCAACAATATTGGCCTAAGAATGTGAGTTAATGAGCCAATTAGAGTGAAGAAAGAGAGGGATGGAGAATCAAAATAATTTTAATCGGAACTAACAAGAAAATAAAATTGAAAACACATATTAGAGATACTTGGTGAAGATGAAAGCTCAAATACAAATTCACTCAACAATATTCGCCTAAGAATGTGAGTTAATGAGCCAATTAGAGTGAAGAAAGAGAGGGTTGGAGAATCAAAAGAATTTGAATCAGAATTGATAAGGAAATAAAATCGAAAACACATATTAGAGATACTTGGTGAAGATGGAAGCTCAAATACAAATTCACTCAACAATATTCGCCTAAGAATGTGAGTTAATGGGCCAATTAGAGTGAAGAAAGAGAGGGTTGGAGAATCAAAAGAATTTGAATCGGAACTAACATGGAAATGAAACCGAAAACACATATTAGAGATACTTGGTGAAGAAGAAAGCTCAAATACAAATTCACTCAACAATATTGGCCTAAGAATGTGAGTTAATGAGCCAATTAGAGTGAAGAAAGAGAGGGGTTGGAGAATCAAAAGAATTTGAATCGAGACTAACAAGGAAATGAAATCGAAAACACATATTAGAGATACTTGGTGAAGAAGAAAGCTCAAATACAAATTCACTCAACAATATTCGCCTAAGAATGTGAGTTAATGAGCAAATTAGAGTGAAGAAAGAGAGGGTTAGAAAATCAAAAGAATTTGAATCGGAACTAACAAGGAAATGAAATCGAAATTTAAATATTAGAGATACTTGGTGAAGAAGAAAGCTCAAATACAAATTCACTCAACAATATTGGCCTAAGAATGTGAGTTAATGAGCCAATTAGAGTGAAGAAAGAGAGGGTTAGAGAATCAAAAGAATTTGAATCGGAACAAACAAGGAAATGAAATCGAAAACACATATTAGAGATACTTGGTGAAGAAGAAAGCTCAAATACAAATTCACTCAACAATATTCGCCTAAGAATGTGAGTTAATGAGCCAATTAGACTGAACAAAGAGAGGGTTGGAGAATCAAAAGAATTTGAATTGGAACTAACAAGGGAAATGAAACGAAAACACATATTAGAGATACTTGGTGAAGAAGAAAGCTCAAATACAAATTCACTCAACAATATTGGCCTAAGAATGTGAGTTAATGAGCCAATTAGAGTGAAGAAAGAGAGGGTTGGAGAATCAAAAGAATTTGAATCGCAACTAACAAGGAAATGAAATCGAAAACACATATTAGAGATACTTGGTTAAGAAGAAATCTCAAATACAAATTCACTTAACAATATTGGCCTAAGAATGTGAGTTAATGAGCCAATTAGAGTGAAGAAAGAGAGGGTTGGAGAATCAAAAGAATTTGAATCGGAACTGACAAGGAAATGAAACCGAAAACACATATTAGAGATACTTGGTGAAGAAGAAAGCTCAAATACAAATTCACTCAACAATATTGCCCTAAGAATGTGACTTAATGAGCAAATTAGAGTGAAGAAAGAGAGGGTTGGAGATTCAAAAGAATTTGTATCGGAACTAACAAGGAAATGAAACTGAAAACATATATTAGAGATACTTGGTGAAGAAGAAAGCTCAAATACAAATTCACTAAATAATATTGGCCTAAGAATGTGAGTTAATGGGCCAATTAGAGTGAAGAAAGAGAGGATTGGAGAATCAAAAGAATTTGAATCGAGACTAACAAGCAAATGAAACCGAAATCACATATTAGAGATACTTGGTGAAATAGAAAGATCAAATACAAATTCACTCAACAATATTGGCCAAAAAATGTGACCTAATGAGCAAATTAGAGTGAAGAAAGAGAGCGTTGGAGAATCAAAAGAATTTGAATCGGAACTAAGAAGGAAATGATCCGAAAAAATATATTAGAGATACTTGGTGAAGAAGAAAGCTCAAATACAAATTCACTAAACAATATTGGCGTAAGAATGTGAGTTAATGAACCAATTAGAGTGAAGAAAGAGACAGTTGGAGAATCAAAAGAACTTGAATCGGAACTAACAAGGAAATGAAATCGAAAACACATATTACAGATACTCGGTAAAAAAGAAAGCTCAAATACAAATTCATTCAACAATATTGGACTAATAATGTGAGTTAATGAGCCAATTATAGTGAAGAAAGAGAGGGTTGGAGAATTAAAAGAATTTGTACCGGAACTAACTAGGGAATGAAACAAGATCACGTATTAGAGAGATTTGGTGAAGAAGAAAGCTCAAATACAAATTCACTCAACAATATTGGCCTAAGAATGTGAGTTAATGAGCCAATTAGAGTGAAGAAAGAGAGGGTTGGAGAATCAAAATAATTTGAATCGGAACTAACAAGGAAATGAAATCGAAAACACATATTAGAGATACTTGGTGAAGAAGAAAACTCAAATACAAATTCACTCAACAATATTGGCCTAAGAATGTGAGTTAATGAGCCAATTAGAGTGAAGAAAGAGAGGGTTGGAGAATCAAAAGAATTTGAATCGGAACTAACAAGGAAATGAAATCGAAAACACATATTAGAGATACTTGGTGAAGAAGAAAGCTCAAATACAAATTCACTCAACAATATTGGCCTAAGAATGTGAGTTAATGAGCCAATTAGAGTGAAGAAAGAGAGGGTTGGAGAATCAAAAGAATTTGAATCGGAACTAACAAGGAAATGAAATCGAAAACACATATTAGAGATACTTGGTGAAGAAGAAAGCTCAAATACAAATTCACTCAACAATATTCGCCTAAGAATGTGAGTTAATGAGCCAATTAGAGTGAAGAAAGAGAGGGTTGGAGAATCAAAAGAATTTGAATCGGAACTAACATGGAAATGAAACCGAAAACACATATTAGAGATACTTGGTGAAGAAGAAAGCTCAAATACAAATTCACTCAACAATATTGGCCTAAGAATGTGAGTTAATGAGCCAATTAGAGTGAAGAAAGAGAGGGTTGGAAATCAAAAGAATTTGAATCGGAACTAACAATGAAATGAAACGAAAACACATATTAGAGATACTTGGTGAAGAAGATAGCTCAAATACAAATTCACTCAACAATATTGGCCTAAGAATGTGAGTTAATGAGCCAATTAGAGTGAAGAAAGAGAGGGTTGGAGAATCAAAAGAATTTGAATCGGAACTAACAAGGAAATGAAATCGAAAACACATATTAGAGATACTTGGTGAAGAAGAAAGCTCAAATACAAATTCACTCAACAATATTCGCCTAAGAATGTGAGTTAATGAGCCAATTAGAGTGAAGAAAGAGAGGGTTGGAGAATCAAAAGAATTTGAATCGGAACTAACAAGGAAATGAAATCGAAAACACATATTAGAGATACTTGGTGAAGAAGAAAGCTCAAATACAAATTCACTCAACAATATTGGCCTAAGAATGTGAGTTAATGAGCCAATTAGAGTGAAGAAAGAGAGGGTTGGAGAATCAAAAGAATTTGAATTGGAACTAACAAGGAAATGAAATCGAAAACACATATTAGAGATACTTGGTGAAGAAGAAAGCTCACATACAAATTCACTAAACAATATTGGCCTAAGAATGTGAGTTAATGAGCCAATTAGAGTGAAGAAAGAGAGGGTTGGAGAATCAAAAGAATTTGAATCGGAACTAACAAGGAAATGAAACCGAAATCACATATTAGAGATACTTGGTGAAGAAGAAAGCTCAAATACAAATTCACTCAACAATATTGGCCTAAGAATGTGAGTTAATGAGCCAATTAGAGTGAAGAAAGAGAGGGTTGGAGAATCAAAAGAATTTGAATCGGAACTAACAAGGAAATGAAATCGAAAACACATATTAGAGATACTTGGTGAAGAAGAAAGCTCAAATACAAATTCACTCAACAATATTGGCCTAAGAATGTGAGTTAATGAGCCAATTAGAGTGAAGAAAGAGAGGGTTGGAGAATCAAAAGAATTTGAATCGGAACTAACAAGGAAATGAAACCGAAAACACGTATTAGAGATACTTGGTGAAGAAGAAAGCTCAAATACAAATTCACTCAACAATATTGGCCAAAGAACGTGAGTTAATGAGCCAATTACAGTTAAGAAAGAGAGGGTTGGAGAATCAAAATAATTTGAATTAGAACTAACAAGGAAATGAAACGAAAACACATATTAGAGATACTTGGTGAAGAAGAAAGCTCAAATACAAATTCACTCAACAATATTCGCCTAAGAATGTGAGTTAATGAGCCAATTAGAGTGAAGAAAGAGAGGTTTGGAGAATCAAAAGAATTTGAATCGAACTAACAAGGGAATGAATCCGAAAACACATATTAGAGATACTTGGTGAAGAAGAAAGCTCAAATACAAATTCACTCAACAATATTGGCCTAAGAATGTGAGTTAATGAGCCAATTAGAGTGAAGAAAGAGAGGGTTGGAGAATCAAAAGAATTTGAATCGGAACTAACAAGGAAATGAAATCGAAAACACATATTAGAGATACTTGGTGAAGAAGAAAGCTCAAATACAAATTCACTCAACAATATTGGCCTAAGAATGTGAGTTAATGAGCCAATTAGAGTGAAGAAAGAGAGGGTTGGAGAATCAAAAGAATTTGAATTGGAACTAACAAGGAAATGAAACCGAAAACACATATTAGAGATACTTGGTGAAGAAGAAAGCTCAAATACAAATTCACTCAACAATATTGGCCTAAGAATGTGAGTTAATGAGCCAATTAGAGTGAAGAAAGAGAGGGTTGGAGAATCAAAAGAATTTGAATCGGAACTAACAAGGAAATGAAATCGAAAACACATATTAGAGATACTTGGTGAAGAAGAAAGCTCAAATACAAATTCACTCAACAATATTGGCCTAAGAATGTGAGTTAATGAGCCAATTAGAGTGAAGAAAGAGAGGGTTGGAGAATCAAAAGAATTTGAATCGGAACTAACAAGAAATGAAATGAAACCGAAAACACATATTAGAGATACTTGGTGAAGAAGAAAGCTCAAATACAAATTCACTCAACAATATTGGCCTAAGAATGTGAGTTAATGAGCCAATTAGAGTGAAGAAAGAGAGGGTTGGAGAATCAAAAGAATTTGTATCGGAACTAACAAGGAAATGAAACCGAAACACAAATTAGAGATACTTGGTGATGAAGAAAGCTCAAATACAAATTCACTCAACAATATTGGCCTAAGAATGTGAGTTAATGAGCCAATTAGAGTGAAGAAAGAGAGGGTTGGAGAATCAAAAGAATTTGAATCGGAACTAACAAGGAAATGAAATCGAAAACACATATTAGAGATACTTGGTGAAGAAGAAAGCTCAAATACAAATTCACTCAACAATATTCGCCTAAGAATGTGAGTTAATGAGCCAATTAGAGTGTTGAAAGAGAGGGTTGGAGAATCAAAAGATTTTGAATCGGAACTAACATGGAAATGAAACCGAAAACACATATTAGAGATACTTGGTGAAGAAGAAAGCTCAAATACAAATTCACTCAACAATATTGGCCTAAGAATGTGAGTTAATGAGCCAATTAGAGTGAAGAAAGAGAGGGTTGGAGAATCAAAAGAATTTGAATCGGAACTAACAAGGAAATGAAATCGAAAACACATATTAGAGATACTTGGTGAAGAAGAAAACTCAAATACAAATTCACTCAACAATATTGGCCTAAGAATGTGAGTAAATGAGCCAAATAGAGTGAAGAAAGAGAGGGTTGGAGAATCAAAAGAATTTGAATCGGAACTAACAAGGAAATGAAACCGAAAACACATATTAGAGATACTTGGTGAAGAAGAAAGCTCAAATACAAATTCACTCAACAATATTGGCCTAAGAATGTGAGTTAATGAGCCAATGAGAGTGAAGAAAGAGAAGGTTGGCGAATCAAAAGAATTTGAATCGGAACTAACAGGGAAATGAAACCGAAAACACATATTAGAGATACTTGGTGAAGAAGAAAGCTCAAATACAAATTCACTCAACAATATTGGCCTAAGAATGTGAGTTAATGAGCCAATTAGAGTGAAGAAAGAGAGGGTTGGAGAATCAAAAGAATTTGAATCGGAACTAACAAGGAAATGAAATCGAAAACACATATTAGAGATACTTGGTGAAGAAGAAAGCTCAAATACAAATTCACTCAACAATATTGGCCTAAGAATGTGAGTTAATGAGCCAATTAGAGTGAAGAAAGAGAGGGTTGGAGAATCAAAAGAATTTGAATCGGAACTAACAAGGAAATGAAACCGAAAACACATATTAGAGATACTTGGTGAAGAAGAAAGCTCAAATACAAATTCACTCAACAATATTCGCCTAAGAATGTCAGTTAATGAGCCAATTAGAGTGAAGAAAGAGAGTGTTGGAGAATCAAAAGAATTTGAATCGGAACTAACAAGGAAATGAAATCGAAAACACATATTAGAGATACTTGGTGAAGAAGAAAGCTCAAATACAAATTCACTCAGCAATATTCGCCTAAGAATGTGAGTTAATGAGCCAATTAGAGTAAAGAAAGAAAGGGTTGGAGAATCAAAAGAATTTGAATCGGAACTAACAAGGAAATGAAACCGAAAACACATATTAGAGATACTTGGTGAAGAAGAAAGCTCAAATACAAATTCACTCAACAATATTGGCCTAAGAATGTGAGTTAATGAGCCAATTAGAGTGAAGAAAGAGAGGGTTGGAGAATCAAAAGAATTTGAATCGGAACTAACAAGGAAATGAAATCGAAAACACATATTAGAGATACTTGGTGAAGAAGAAAGCTCAAATACATATTCACTCAACAATATTGGCCTAAGAATGTGAGTTAAGGAGCCAATTAGAGTGAAGAAAGAGAGGGTTGGAGAATCAAAAGAATTTGAATCGGAACTAACAAGGAAATGAAATCGAAAACACATATTAGAGATACTTGGTGAAGAAGAAAGCTCAAATACAAATTCACTCAGCAGTATTCGCCTAAGAATGTGAGTTAATGAGCCAATTAGAGTGAAGAAAGAGAGGGTTGGAGATTCAAAAGAATTTGTATCGGAACTAACAAGGAAATGAAACCGAAAACACATATTAGAGATACTTGGTGAAGAACAAAGCTCAAATACAAATTCACTCAACAATATTGGCCTAAGAATGTGAGTTAATGAGCCAATTAGAGTGAAGAAAGAGAGGGTTGGCGAATCAAAAGAATTTGAATCGGAACTAACAAGGAAATGAAATCGAAAACACATATTAGAGATACTTGGTGAAGAAGAAAGCTCAAATACAAATTCACTCAACAATATTGGCCTAAGAATGTGAGTTAATGAGCCAATTAGAGTGAAGAAAGAGAGGGTTGGAGAATCAAAAGAATTTGAGCTGGAACTGACAAGGAAATGAAACCGAAAACACTTATTAGAGATACTTGGTGAAGAAGATAGCTCAAATACAAATTCACTCAACAATATTGGCCTAAGAATGTGAGTTAATGAGCCAATTAGAGTGAAGAAAGTGAGGGTTGGAGAATCAAAAGAATTTGAATCGGAACTAACAAGGAAATGAAATCGAAAACACATATTAGAGATACTTGGTGAAGAAGAAAGCTCAAATAGAAATTCACTCAACAATATTGGCCTAAGAATGTGAGTTAATGAGCCAATTAGAGTGAAGAAAGAGAGGGTTGGAGAATCAAAAGAATTTGAATCGGAACTGACATGGAAATGAAACTGAAAACACATATTAGAGATACTTGGTGAAGAAGTAAGCTCAAATTCAAATTCACTAAACAATATTGGCCTAAGAATGTGAGTTAATGTGCCAATTAGAGCAAAATAAGAGAGGGTTGGGGAATGAAAAGAATTTGAATCGGAACTGACAAGGAAATAAAATCGAAAACACATATTAGAGATACTTGGTGAAGAAGAAATCTCAAATAGAAATTGACTCAACAAAATTAGCCTAAGAATATGAGTTTATGAGCCAATTAGAGTGAAGAAAGAGAGGGTTTGAGATTCAAAAGAATTTGTATCGGAACTAACAAGGAAATGAAACCGAAAACACATATTAGAGATACTTGGTGAAGAAGAAAGCTCAAATACAAATTCACTCAACAATATTGGCCTAAGAATGTGAGTTAATGAGCCAATTAGAGTGATGAAAGAGAGGGTTGGAGAATCAAAAGAATTTGAATCGGAACTGACAAGGAAATGAAACAGAAAAAACATATTAGAGATACTTGGTGAAGAAGAAAGCTCAAATACAAATTCACTCAATAATATTGGCCTAAGAATGTGAGTTAATGAGCCAATTAGAGTGAAGAAAGAGAGGGTTGGAGAATCAAAAGAATTTGAGTTGGAACTAACAAGGAAATGAAACCGAAAACACATATTAGAGATACTTGGTGAAGAAGAAAGCTCAAATACAAATTCACTCAACAATATTGGCCTAAGAACGTGAGTTAATGAGCCAATTAGAGTGAAGAAAGAGAGGGTTGGAGAATCAAAAGAATTTGAATCGGAACTAACAAGGAAATGATATCGAAAACACATATTAGAAATACTTGGTGAAGAAGAAAGCTCAAATAGAAATTCACTCAACAATATTGGCCTAAGAATGTGAGTTAATGAGCCAATTAGAGTGAAGAAAGAGAGGGTTGGAGAATTAAAAGAATTTGAATCGGAACTAACAAGGAAATGAAACCGAAAACACATATTAGAGATACTTGGTGAAGAAGAAAGCTCAAATACAAATTCACTCAACAATATTGGCCTAAGAATGTGAGTTAATGAGCCAATTAGAGTGAAGAAAGAGAGGGTTGGAGAATCAAAAGAATTTGAATCGAACTAACAAGGAAATGAAACGAAAAGACATATTAGAGATACTTGGTGAAGAAGAAAGCTCAAATACAAATTCACTCAAGAATATTGGCCTAAGAATGTGAGTTAATGAGCCAATTAGAGTGAAGAAAGAGAGGGTTGGAGAATCAAAAGAATTTGAATCGGAACTAACAAGGAAATGAAACCGAAAACACATATTAGAGATACTTGGTGAAGAAGAAAGCTCAAATACAAATTCACTCAACAATATTGGCCTAAGAATGTGAGTTAATGAGCCAATTAGAGTGAAGAAAGAGAGGGTTGGAGAATCAAAAGAATTTGAATCGAACTAACAAGGAAATGAAACCGAAAACACGTATTAGAGATACTTGGTGAAGAAGAAAGCTCAAATACAAATTCACTCAACAATATTGGCCTAAGAATGTGAGTTAATGAGCCAATTAGAGTGAAGAAAGAGAGGGTTGGAGAATCAAAAGAATTTGAATCGGAACTAACAAGGAAATGAAATCGAAAACACATATTAGAGATACTTGGTGAAGAAGAAAACTCAAATACAAATTCACTCAACCATATTGGCCTAAGAATGTGAGTTAATGAGCCAATTAGAGTGAAGAAAGAGAGGGTTGGAGAATCAAAAGAATTTGAATCGGTACTAACAAGGAAATGAAACCGAAAACACGTATTAAGATACTTGGTGAAGAAGAAAGCTCAAATACAAATTCACTCAACAATATTGGCCTAAGAATGTGAGTTAATGAGCCAATTAGAGTGAAGAAAGAGAGGGGTTGGAGATTCAAAAGTATTTGTATCGGAACTAACAAGGAAATGAAATCGAAAACACGTATTAGAGATACTTGGTGAAGAAGAAAGCTCAAATACAAATTCACTCAACAATATTGGCCTAAGAATGTGAGTTAATGGGCCAATTAGAGTGAAGAAAGAGAGGGTTGGAGAATCAAAAGAATTTGAATCGAGACTAACAAGGAAATGAAACCGAAAACATATATTAGAGATACTTGGTGAAGAAGAAAGCTCAAATACAAATTAACTCAACAATATTGGCCTAGGAATGTGAGTTAATGGGCCAATTAGATTCAAGAAAGAGAGGGTTGGAGAATCAAAAGAATTTGAATCGGAACTGGCAAGGAAATGAAACCGAAATCACGTATTAGAGAAACTTGCTGAAGAAGAAAGCTCAAATAGAAATTCACCAAACAATATTGGCCTAAGAATGTGAGTTAATGAGCCAATTAGAGTGAAGAAAGAGAGGGTTGAAGAATCAAAAGAATTTGAATCATAACTAACAAGGAAATGAAACCGAAAACACATATTAGTGATAGTTGGTGAAGAAGAAAGCTCAAATAGAAATTCACTCATAATATTGGCCTAAGAATGTGACTTAATGAGCCAATTAGAGTGAAGAAAGAAAGTGTTGGAGAATCAAAATAATTTGAATTGGAACTACCAAGGAAATGAAATCGAAAACACAAATCAGAGAAACTTGGTGAAGAAGAAAGCTCAAATAGAAATTCACTCAACAATATTGGCCTAAGAATGTGAGTTAATGGGCCAATTATAGTGAAGAAAGAGAGGGTTGGAGAATCAAAAGAATTTGAATCGAGACTAACAAGGAAATGAAACCGAAAACATATATTAGAGATACTTGGTGAAGAAGAAAGCTCACATACAAATTCACTCAACAATATTGGCCTAAGAATGTGAGTTAATGGGCCAATTAGAGTGAAGAAAGAGAGGGTTGGAGAATCAAAAGAATTTGAATCGAGACTAATAAGGAAATGAAACCGAAAACATATATTAGAGATACTTGGTGAAGAAGAAAGCTCAAATATAAATTCACTCCACAATATTGGCCTAAGAATGTGAGTTAATGGGCCAATTAGAGTGAAGAAAGAGAGGGTTGGAGAATTAAAAGAATTTGTATCGAAACTGGCAAGGAAATGAAATCGAAAACACATATTAGAGATACTTGGTGAAGAAGAAAGCTCAAATACAAATTCACTCAACAATATTGGCCTAAGAATGTGAGTTAATGAGCCAATTAGAGTGAAGAAAGAGAGGGTTGGAGAATCAAAAGAATTTGAATCGAACTAACAAGGAAATGAAATCGAAAACACACGTATTAGAGATACTTGGTGAAGAAGAAAGCGCAAATACAAATTCACTCAACAATATTCGCCGAAGAATATGAGTTAATGAGCCAATTAGAGTGAAGAAAGAGAGGGTTGGAGAATCAAAAGAATTTGAATCGGAACTAACAAGGAAATGAAATCGAAAACACATATTAGAGATACTTGGTGAAGAAGAAAACTCAAATACAAATTCACTCAACAATATTGGCCTAAGAATGTGAGTTAATGAGCCAATTAGAGTGAAGAAAGAGAGGGTTGGAGAATCAAAAGAATTTGAATCGGAACTAACAAGGAAATGAAACCGAAAACACATATTAGAGATACTTGGTGAAGAAGAAAGCTCAAATACAAATTCACTCAACAATATTGGCCTAAGAATGTGAGTTAATGAGCCAATTAGAGTGAAGAAAGAGGGGGTTGGCGAATCAAAAGAATTTGAATCGGAACTAACAAGGAAATGAAACCGAAAACACATATTAGAGATACTTGGTGAAGAAGAAAGCTCAAATACAAATTCACTCAACAATATTGGCCTAAGAATGTGAGTTAATGAGCCAATTAAGGTGAAGAAAGTGAGGGTTGGAGAATCAAAAGAATTTGTATCGGAACTAACAAGGAAATGAAACCGAAAACACATATTAGAGATACTTGGTGAAGAAGAAAGCTCAAATACAAATTCACTCAACAATATTGGCCTAAGAATGTGAGTTAATGAGCCAATTAGAGTGAAGAAAGTGAGGGGTTGGAGAATCAAAAGAATTTGAATCGGAACTAACAAGGAAATGAAACCGAAAACACATATTAGAGATACTTGGTGAAGAAGAAAGCTCAAATACAAATTCACTCAACAATATTCGCCTAAAAATGTGAGTTAATGAGCCAAATAGAGTGAAGAAAGAGAGGGTTGGAGAATCAAAAGAATTTCAATTGGAACTAACAAGGAAATGAAACCGAAAACACATATTAGAGATACTTGGTGAAGAAGAAAGCTCAAATACAAATTCACTCAACAATATTGGCCTAAGAATGTGAGTTAATGAGCCAAATAGAGTGAAGAAAGAGAGGGTAGGAGAATCAAAAGAATTTTAATCGAACTAACAAGGAAATGAAATCGAAACCACATATTAGAGATACTTGGTGAAGAAGAAAGCTCAAATACAAATTCACTCAACAATATTGGCCTAAGAATGTGAGTTAATGAGCCAAATAGAGTGAAGAAAGAGAGGGTTGGAGAATCAAAAGAATTTGAATCGGAACTAACAAGGAAATGAAACGAAAACACATATTAGAGATACTTGGTGAAGAAGAAAGCTCAAATACAAATTCACTCAACAATATTGGCCTAAGAATGTGAGTTAATGAGCCAATTAGAGTGAAGAAAGAGAGGGTTGGAGAATCAAAAGAATTTGAATCGGAACTAACAAGGAAATGAAATCGAAAACACATATTAGAGATACTTGGTGAAGAAGAAAGCTCAAATACAAATTCACTCAACAATATTGGCCTAAGAATGTGAGTTAATGAGCCAATTAGAGTGAAGAAAGAGAGGGTTGGAGAATCAAAAGAATTTGAATCGGAACTAACAAGGAAATGAAACCGAAAACACATATTAGAGATACTTGGTGAAGAAGAAAGCTCAAATACAAATTCACTCAACAATATTGGCCTAAGAATGTGACTTAATGAGCAAATTAGAGTGAAGAAAGAGAGGGTTGGAGAATCAAAAGAATTTGAATCGGAACTAACAAGAAATGAAATGAAACCGAAATCGAAAACACATATTAGAGATACTTGGTGAAGAAGAAAGCTCAAATACAAATTCACTCAACAATATTGGCCTAAGAATGTGAGTTAATGAGCCAATTAGAGTGAAGAAAGAGAGGGTTGGAGAATCAAAAGAATTTGAATCGGAACTAACAAGGAAATGAAATCGAAAACACATATTAGAGATACTTGGTGAAGAAGAAAGCTCAAATACAAATTCACTCAACAATATTGGCCTAAGAATGTGAGTTAATGAGCCAATTAGAGTGAAGAAAGAGAGGGTTGGAGAATCAAAAGAATTTGAATCGGAACTAACAAGGAAATGAAATCGAAAACACATATTAGAGATACTTGGTGAAGAAGAAAGCTCAAATACAAATTCACTCAACAATATTGGCCTAAGAATGTGACTTAATGAGCAAATTAGAGTGAAGAAAGAGAGGGTTGGAGAATCAAAAGAATTTGAATCGAGACTAACAAGGAAATGAAACCGAAAACACGTA
>JAVHNK010000149.1:0-11788 GCA_031216115.1 Senna siamea | reverse complement strand
GTTAGAAATGTCGTTGTTGGTATCTAAATCTGTTTGCACATCCTAGAAATGAAACAGAAACATCTTGACTTGGTGAAGAAGGAAGCTCAAATAGAAAGTTTTGAGCACCATTGACCTTGGATTGTTATTTAAGTTTCAATTACTCGTATACTTGTATGGTGGTCGATCCAAATCAAAATGAACAAATTGCAGTGGAATATGAAACCAAAAACACATATGCGAAAGAAAAACTTGGCGATAGAAGGAACAACCTCAAATAGAAAGTTTCTATGCACGATTGGCTAAGGAGATGTGATTTGGGTTCGCGATTAGAGTTAGAAATGTAGTTGTTGGTATCTAAATCTGTTTGCACATCCTAGAAAAGGAAAAAAAAAATCCAAAGCACATCCTATAGAGACTTGGTGAAGAAGGAAGCTGAAATAGAATGTTTTCGAGCACCATTGGCCTTGGATTGTTATTTAAGTTTCTTATTAGCGCAGTATACTTGACTCTGGTGATCGATCCAAATCAAAATGAGATTACGTTGGAATATGAAACTAAAAGCACATATGCGAAAAAACTTGGCGATGAAGTAACCTCAAATAGAATGTTTCTATGCACGATTGGCTAAGGAATATGATTTGAGGTTGCCGTCAGAGTTAGAAATATTGTTGTTGGTATCTAACATCTTGTCTGTTTGCACCTCCTAGAAATGGAAAGCAGAATCAAAGCATCCTGTGTAGAGACTTGGTGAAGAAGGAAGCTCAAAATAGAATGTTTTGAGAAACACCATTGGCCTTGGATTGTTATTCAAGTTTCCAGTGGCAAGTATATGACTATGGTGATCGATCGAAATCAAAATGAGCAGTTGCGTGGAATTTGAAACCCAAAAAACATGTGTCAAATAACTTGTAGCGATGAAATGACTCGAATAGAAAGTTTCTATGCACGATTATTTAAGGAATGATGATTTAGGTTGCCAATGATAGAGTTAGAAATGTCGGTGTTGGTATCTAAATCTATTTGCACATCTTTGAAATGGAAGCAGAATCGGCAGCACATCTTTGCCGAGACTTGGTGAAGAAGGAAGCTAAAATAGAAAGTTTGAGCTGCATTGACCTTGGATTGTTATTTAAGTTTCGAATTACTCGCATTATGACTATGGCGGTCGATCGAAATCCAGCGACGAATTGGGTGGAATAACAGAGCAAAGCACATGTGAGAAAAACTTGTGAAAGCAATGAAGGAAGCTCGAAGAGAAAGTTTCTAAGCACGATTGGCTAGGGGGATGTGATTTGAGGCTGCCCAATTAGAAGTTAGAAAATGTAGTTGTTGAACATCTAAATCTGTTTGCACATCCTAGAAAAAAAAAGCAGAATCAAAGCACGTGCAGCAAAGACTTAGTGAAGAAGGAAGCTTAAATAGAATGTTTCGAGCACCATTGGCCTTGGATTGTGTTATTTAGAAAGTTTCCCGAATTAGTCATTATACTTGACTATGGTGATCGATCGAATCAAAATGAGCAGAATTACAATGGAATATGAAACCCAAAGACATGTCGTTAACTTGTGATGAAGGAAGCTCAAATAGAAAGTTTCTAAGCCACGGTCCAGCTCAAGGAATGTGATTTAGGTAAGCAATTAGTGTTAGAAATATCGTTTATTTGGTATCTAAATCTATTTGCCTCATATCTTTGAAATGGAAACGAGAATCAAAGCCTTTTCATCTGCGGAGACTTAGTGAAGAAGGAAGGCTCAAATGGAAAGTTTTAGGGCACCGTTGACCTTGGATTAATATTTAAGTTTCCAGTTACTCATTATAACATTGACTCTGTTGATCGACCCAATTCAAAATAAGCAGTTGCGATTGGAATATGAAACCAAAACACACATCTTAGAAAAACTTGTGATGAAGGAAGCTCAAAATAAAGAAAGTTTCTATGTACGATTATGGCTAGGGAATGTGGTTGAGGTTACTGATCAGGAGATCAAATGTCGTTGTTTGTACCTCAAATCTATTTACACATGTAGAAATACAAACAGAATCGACTTTATCTTGTAGGGATTTGGTGAAGCAGAAAGCTCAGGCTCTAAAGTTTTCGAGACACCCAGGCGGCCTTGGATTGTTATTTAAGTGTCCGATTACTCATTATACTTGACTATTTAAAGTCAGTCGAAATCAAAATAAACGAGTGCGATTACGGAATATGAAACCAACAACACATGCGAAAAACTTGTGATGAAGGAACCTCGTATAGAGAAAGTTTCTAAGCCACGATTCAGCTAAGGAATGTGATTTAGGTTGCCAATTTGCGTTAGTTAAATATAAATATTGGATATCTAAATCATTTGCACATTGTAGAAATGGAAACAGAATCAAAGCATGTCTGAAGATTTGATGAAGAAAGAAGCTGAATATTGAAGGATTTGGAGCATGATTGACCTTGGATTGTTATTTAAGTTTCCAATTACTCATATACAGCTATGGCGGTCAATCGAAATCAAAATGAGCAATTGCGATGGAATATGAGAGCAAAAACACATGTGTCGAAAAACTTCCACGATGAGCAGAGCTCGAATAGAAAGTTTCTAAAAACACGATTGGCTAAGGAATGTGATTTGGAGTTGCCAATTAGAGTTAGAAATGTCGTTGTTGGTATCTAAATACATTTGCACCTCCTAGAAAAGGAAAAACAGAGTCAAAAGCATCTTGTAGAGACTTGTAGTGAAGAAGGAAGCTCGAAATAGAATGTTTTCGAGCACCATTGACGCTTGGATTGTTATTTAAGTTTCCAATTAGCAGTATAAAATCTATGGTGATCGATCCAGTCAAAATAAGCAGTGCAATGGAATATGAGCAAAAACACATGTGCGATAAACTTGGCGATGAAGTAAGCTCGGAATAGAAAGTTTCTAAGCATGATTAGCTAAGGAATGTGGTTGCGGGTCGCCAATTAGAGTTAGAAAGTATGATTGTTGGTATCTAAATCTGTTTGCACATCTTTGAAATGGAAAAGCAGAATCGAAAGCACATCTGCGAGACTTGGTGAAGAAGGAAGCTCAAATAGAAAGTTTTAAGACTCGCGTGACCTTGGATTGTTATTGTTAAGTCATCGAATTACTCGTATAACATTCTTGCGGTCAATCCAAATCAAAATGAACGAGTGCGATTGGAATATTAAACCAAAAACACATGTCTGAAAAACTTGATGATGAAAGACACTCGAATAGAAAGTTTCTATGCACGATTAGCTAAGGAATGTGATTTAGGTTGCGAATTAAAGTTAGAAATGTTGTTGTTGGTATCTAAATCTGTTTGCGATCCTAGAAATGGAAAACAGAATCAAAAGCATCCTGTAGAGAGCTTGGTTAAGAAGGAAAGCTAAGAATAGAATGTTTTCGAGCACCATTGGCCTTGGATTGTTATTTAAGTTTCTTATTAGCCGTCTCTGCATGACTATGGTGATCGATCCAAAATCAAAAATGAGCAAATTGGGTGGAATATGAAACTAAAAACACATGTCTGGCTTTTGATGATGAAGGAAGCTCAAATAGAAAGTTTCTATACGATTAGCTAAGGAATGTGATTTAGGTTACCCCACTTGAGTCAGAGTTAGAAAATGTGTGGGTGTTGGTGTCTCCCTAATCTGTTTGCACATCCTAGAAATGGAAAAGCACAATCAAAAAGCATCATCTTGTAGAGACTTGGTAGAAGAAAGAGAGCTCAAATAGAATGTTTTGAAGGCACCATTGGCGTTGGATTATTATTTAAGTTTCTTATTAGCACGTATATGACTCGGTGATCGATCGAAATCAAAATGAACACAGTGCGAGTCACGATATGAAACCAAAAACACATGTCACGAAAAACACTGGCGATGAAAAAGAACCTCGAATAGAAAGTTTCTACAGCACGATTACCGTTGGGAATGGTTGATTTGCGATGCCAATTAGAATTAGTAATCTTTGATTGTTCTGTGCATCTAAATTCGTTTGAACATCTGGGAATTGGAATATGGAATCGAAAGCACATCTTGCGGAGAGTTGGCGAAGAAGGAAGCTTAAATAGAATGTTTTCGAGTACCATTGGCCTTGGATTGTTAATTAAGTTTCCCATTAGTGATATAGCATTTATGGTGATCGATAAAAATCAAAACAAACGGGATTGTAGTGGAATGTGAAACCACTTGACACATGTGCGACAAACTTGACGATGAAGGAAGCTCAAATAGAAAGTTTCTAAGCACGATTGGCTAAGGAATGTGATTTATGTCGCCAATTAGAGTTAGAAATATCGTTGTTAGTATCTAAATCTGTTTGCACATCCTAGAAATGGAAGCGAATCAAAGCACATCCTACTTGAGACTTGGTGAAGAAGCAAGCTCAAATAGAATGTTTTCGAGCACCATTGGCCTTGGATTGTTATTTAAGTTTCCAATTAGCCGTATAACAGCTATGGTGATCGATCCAAATCAAAATGAACAGAATTGCATTGGAATATGAAACTAACAACACATGTGCGAAAAACTCAACGATGAAGGAAGCTGAAATAGAAAGTTTCTAAGCACGATTGGCTAAGGAATGTGATTTAGGATGCCAATTAGAGTTAGAAATGTCGTTGTTGGTATCTAAATCTGTTTGCATATCCTAGAAATGGTAAAAGCGGAAGATCGAAGCACATCCTGTAGAGACTTGAGTGAAGAAGGAAACTCAAATAGAAGGTTTTCGAGCACCGTTGGGCTTGGATTATTTATTTAAGTTTCCAATTAACCGTATACTATGACTATGGGTCGATCGAAATCAGAATGTTTGACAAATTACAATGGAATATGAAACCAGAAACACATGTGCTAAAAACTTGGCAGCGGAAAGAAAGCTCAATTAGAAAGTTTCTATGCACAATTGGCCAAGAAATGTGATTTAGGATGCCAATTTGAGTTAGAAAAGTCGTTGTTGGTATCTAAATCCGTGTGCACATCGCAGAAATGGAAAACAGAATCGAAAGCACATCTTGTAGAGACTTGTGGTGAAGAAAAGAAACTCGAATGAGAAATTTTTCAGAGCACCATTGACCTTGGATTGTTAATTTAAGTTTCCAGTTACTCGTATAACAGCTCATGTTTGTCGATTAAGTCCAAATCAAAATTAATAGGGTGCATTGGAATATGAAACCAAGAAACACAAGTGCGAAAAACTTGTGATGAAGGAAGCTCAAATAGAAAGTTTCTAAGTGATTAAATAAGGAAAATGCGATTCAGAAATCCGCCTAATTAGAGTTAGAAATGTAGTGGTTGGTATCTAAATCTATTTGCACATCCTAGAAATGGAAGCAGAATCAAAAACACATCACTGTAGAGACTTAGCGAAGAAGGAAGCTCAAATAGAAAGCGTTTTTAGAGGACCATTGACCTTGGATTGTTATTCACGTTTCCAGGTAACCGTGCTCACTGACTATGGTGATCAGTCCAAATCAAAATGAAGCAGGTCACGATTGGAATATGAAACCAACAACTCGTATGCGGCAAACTTGACAATGAAGGAAGCTCGAATAAAGAAAGTTTCTAAGCACGATTGGCTAAGGAATGTGATTTGAGGATCACCCAATTAGAGTTAGAAATGTCGTTGTTGGTATGTCTAAATCTGTTTTCACATCCTAGAAATGAAGCAGAATCGGCACATCTGTAGAGACTTGGTGAAGAAGGAAGCTCGAAATAGGAAGTTTTTCGAACACCATTTGACCTTGGATGGTTATTTAAGTTTCCAATTACTAAATATATGACTATGGTACAATCGATCCAAAATCAAATTAATAGGAATTGCATTGGAATGTAGAGCCAAATCACAAGTCTGAAAAACTTGTGATGAAGAGAGCTCGAATAAAAAGTTTCTAAGCCACGATTGGCTAAGAGATGTGATTTGGGTAGCCCAATTCAGTTAGAAATGTCGTTGTTGGTATCTAAATCTATTTAGCATCCTAGAAATGAAACGCAATCGAAAGCACATCCTGCAGAGACTTGTGGTGAAAGAAACAAGCTCAAATAGAATGTTTTTCTGAAACACCATTGGCCCCTTAGATTGTTATTTAAGTTTCCAATTAGCCGTCTAACTCTTGACTGGTGATCGATCGAAATCAAAATGAACATAATTGCATTGGAATATGAAACTAGCAACACGTAATAGAAAAACTCAGCGATGAAGGAAGGCTGAAATAGAGAAGTTTCTAAGCCACGATTGGCTAAGGAATGTGATTTGGATCTGCCAATTAGAGTTAGAAGTAATGTTGTTGATATCTAAATGCGATTGCACATCCTAGAAATGGAAACGAGAATCAAAAGCACATCCTGTAGAGACTTGAGTGAAGAAGGAGGGTCAAATAGAAAGTTTTCGAGCACTGTTGGCGTGGGACAGCTATTGAAGTTTCAGACCTTGTACCTCAACAGCTCTGAGCCAGTGGTCGATCCAAATCAAAATGAACAGAGTCAGATGAAATATGAAACCAAAAACACATGTGCAAAAAACTTGACGATGAAGGAAGTTCAAATAGAAAGTTTCTAAGCACGATTGGCTAAGAAATGTGATTTAGGTTACCAAATAGAGTTAGAACTATCCTTTTGGTATCTAAATCCGTTTGTACTTCGTAGCATTGGAATATGGAACTAAAAACACATCCTGCGGAGACTTGGTGAAGAAGGAAGCTCAAATAGAAAGCTTTCGAGCACCATTGACCTTGGATAGTTATTTATGTTTCCAATTACCCGCATAATAGCTATAGTGATCGATCCAAATCAAAATGAACTGAATTGCAGTGGAATATGAAACCAAAAACACAAGGGCGAAAAAACACAGCGTGGAAAGAAGCTCAAAATAGAAAGTTTACAGCACGATTGGCTAAGGAATGTGATTTGGGTAAGCCAATTAGAGTTAGAAATGTCGTTGTTGGTATCTAAATCTGTTTGCACATCCTAGAAATGGAAAAAGAATCAGCACATCATCTGTAGAGACTTGGTGAAGAAGGAAGCTCAAATAGAATGTTTTCGAGCACCTTTCAGGCATGGATTGTTATTTAAGTTTCCAATTAGCCATATAACAGCTATGGTGATCGATCCAAATCAAAATGAAAAAAATTGCAATCGAAAATGAAACCAGAAACACATGTGCGAACATCTTAATGACTGAAGGAAATCAAATAGAAGGGTTTCTATGCACGATTGGCTAAGGAATGTGATTTAGGTTGCCCAATTAGAGTTAGAAAGAGCGTTGTTGAGTATCTAAATACATTTGCACATCTAGCCCGGGAAATGGAAGCGAATGCGAAAGCACATCCTGTAGGGACTTGGTGAAGAAGGAAGCTCAAATCAGAAAGTTTTCGTGTTTCATTGACCTTGGATTACTGTTATTTCAGTTTCCAATTACTCATTATACTTGACTATGGCGGTCGATCCAAAAACAAAGAAATAGACATAATTCTGCGATTGGAATATGAAACCAAAAACACATGTGCGAAAAACTTGTGATGAAGGAAGGTGAAATAGAAAGTTTCTAAGCACGATTGGCCTGGGAATGTGATTTGGGATGCCAATTAGTGTTAGAAATGTGGATTACTGCGGTATCTAAATCCAGGTGCACTTCGTGGGGTGGAATAGGGAGCAAAATCGAGCACATCTGCGAGAGGCTTGGTGAAGAAGGAAGCTCCAAATAGAGAATGTTTTAAAGTACCATTGACCTTGGATTGTTATTTCAGGGTTCCAATTAAACAGCATTATAATCTTCTGATGATCGATCGAAATCAAAATGAACAAAATTGCAATCGAAAATGAGACGAGAAACACATATGAAAAACTGCAGCTTGACGATGAAGGAAGCTCAAATAGAAAGTTTCTAAGCACGATTGGCTAAGGAATGTGATTTAGGTTGCCAATAAGTGTTAGAAAAGTCATTGTTGGTATCTAAATCTGTTTTCACATACTAAAAATGGAAATCAGAATCGAAAGCACATCCTGCGGAGACTTCCCAGGTGTGAAGAAAGAAGCTCAGAATAGAATGTTTTCGAGCACCATTGGCCTTGGATTGTTATTTAAGTTTCCAATTAGTCGTATACTTATTTATAATTTGATCGATCCAAATCAAAATGAACAAATTGTAGGAGAATATGAAACCATAACCATTAATGTGAAACAAACTTGACGATGAAGGAAGCTCAAATAGAAAGTTTCTAAGCACGACTGGCTAAGGAATGTGATTTAGGTTGCCAATTAGAGTTGGAAATTTCATTGTTGGTATCTAAATCTGTTTGCACATCAAGAAATGCAGAATCGCGACACATCCTGTGGGAGACTTGGTGAAGAAGGAAGCTCGAATAGAATGTTTCAGAGCACCATTGGCCTTGGATTGTTATTTAAGTTTCCAATTAGCCATATATAGCAGCTATTGTGATCGATCCAAATCAAAATAGACGAGAATTGCGTTGGAGATATGAAACCATGACACATATGCTGAAAACATAACGATGAAGGCGAAATAGAAAGTTTATAAGCACGATTGGCTAAAGGAATATGTGATTTAGGATGCCAGTGAAATTTATAAATGTAGTTGTTGGTATCTAAATCAGTTTGCGCATCGTGGGGTGGAATATGAGGCGAAGAAGCACATCCTGCGGAGGCTTGGTGAAGAAGGAAGCTCAAAAAGAATGTTTTCGAGTACCATTCGCCTTGGATTGTTATTTACGTTTCTTATTAGCCGTATAATAGCTATGGTGATCGATCCAAATCAAAATGACTCATTGCAATACAATCAAGTAAACCCGAGAAACACATGTCTGAAAAACATGTGATGAAGGAAGGTGTCAATAAGAAAGTTCCTAAGCACGATTGGCTAAGGAATGTGATTTAGGTTAACGATAAGAGTTAGAAATGTCATTGTTGAGTATCTCCCCAAATACATTTGCACATTCTAAAAATGGAAATCAGAATCGAAACCTCATCTGCCGAGAGCTTGGTGAAGAAGGGAAGGTCAAATAGAATGTTTTCGAGCACCGTGGACCTTGGATTGTTATTTAAGTTTCGAATTAAGCCAGTATAACTATGGTATGGTCGATCCAAATAAAAATCAAATAATGAGCAGAGTGTGGGGAATGTGAAACCAACAACACATATGCTAAATAAACTTGGCGATGAAGGAAGCTCCAAATAGAAAGTTTCATAAGCACGATTGGCTAAGGAATGTGATTTATGTCGTAATTAGAGTTAGAAATATACTTGTTAGTATCTAAATGTGTTTGCACATCACAGAAATGGAAAAACATAATCGAAAGCACATCACGCAGAGACTTGGTGAAGTAGGAAGCTCAAATAGAATGTTTTTGAGCACCATTGATTGTGGATTGTTATTTGAGTTTCCATTGCTAATCTCATATGGAGAAATATAGTGATCGATCCAAATCATAGCAAATGACAAACCATTCTTTAGTGGAATATGAAACTCATGAACATCTATAATCTTGAAAAATTTGTGATGAAGGAATGTCAAATGAGAAAGTTTCTAATACGATTGGCTAAGGAATGTGATTTAGGATGCCAATTCTAGAGTTATAAATGTCGTTTGTTGGTATCTAAATCGGATTTGCACTTACATTAGGAAGGTGGAATATGGAACTAAAAACACATCACAGGGAGACTTGGTGAAGAAGAGAGCTCAAATAGAAAGTTTTCGAGCACTTTGCTGACACAGAGTTGCTATTTAATTTTCCTAATTACTGCGTGTATACTTGACTATAATTTGGTCGGTCGATCAAAATCAAAATGAGCAGTTGCAGTGGAATAACAAACCAAAAGCATATGTGCGAAAAGCTTGTGATGAAGAGAGGTCGAATAGAGAAAGTTTCTAATACGATTGGCTAAGGAATGTGATTTAGAATGCCAATTAGAGTTAGAAATGTCGTTTTGGTATCTAAATCTGTTTGCACATCCTAGAAATGGAAAAAAGAATCGAAAGCACATCCTGTAGAGACTTGGTGAAGAAGGAAGCTCAAATAGAACGTTTTCGAGCGCCATTGACCTTGGATTGTTATTTAAGTTTCCAGTGCTCGTATATGGCATATAGTGATCGATCCAAAATCAAAATGAAGCAATTGCGATGGAATATGAAACCAAAAAATACATGTGGTGTGATGAAGGAAGATCAAATATAAAGTTTCCTAAGCCACATTTGGCTAAGGAATGTGATTTAGGAATGTAATTAGAGTTAGAAATGTCGTTGTTGGTATCTAAATCTAGATTTTACAGCCCGTAGGGTGGAATATGGAACTGAAATCACATCCTGCGGAGGCTTGGTGAAGAAGGAAGCTTAAATAGAATGATGTCGAGTACCATTGGCCTTGGATTGTTATTATTTCGCAGTTTCAATTATTAGTAAATCTCAAACTATGCTGATCGATGAATCGATAAAATGAACTCAAAATGCCAGGCTAAAATGAAACCGAGAAACACATGTGCGAAAAACATGGCAATGAAAGAAGCTCAAATAGAATTTTCCTAGCCACGATTAGCTGAAGGAATGTGATTTAGGTTGCCAATTAGAGTTAGAAATGTAGTTTATTTGGTATCTAAATCTGTTTGCACATCCTAGAAATAGGAAGCAGAATCAAAGCACATCTGAGGAGACTTGGTGAAGAAAGAAGCTGGAAATAGAAAGTTTTCGAGCATACCCTTGACCTGGGATTGCTCTTTAAGATTCTAATTACTCGTACTCTACTTGACTATGGTGGTCGATCAAAAAACAAAATGAGCAATTGCGATGGAATATGAGCCAAAAACACATATACGAAAAACTTGGCGATGAAGAAGAAGGTCGAGAATAGAAAGTTTCTAAGCACGATTGGCTAAGGAATGTGATTTAGAATGCCAATTAGAGTTAGAAATGTCGTTTTGGTATCTAAATCTGTTTGCACATCCTAGAAATGGAAAAAAGAATCGAAAGCACATCCTGTAGAGACTTGGTGAAGAAGAAGCTCAAACAGAAAGTTTTCTAGCACCATTGACCTTGGATTGTTATTTAAGTTTCCAATTACTCGTATAACAGCTATAGTGGTCGATCCAAATCAAAATGAACAGAATTGCAGTGGAATATGAAACCAAAAACACATGTGCGAAAATCTTGACGATGAAGGAAGCTCAAATAGAAAGTTTCTAAGCACGATTGGCTAAGGAATGTGATTTAGGTTGCCAATTAGAGTTAGAAATGTCGTTGTTGGTATCTAAATCTGTTTGCACATCCTAGAAATGGAAAACAGAATCGAAAGCACATCCTATAGAGACTTGGTGAAGAAGGAAGCTCAAAAAGAAAGTTTTCGAACACCATTGACCTTGGATTGTTATTTAAGTTTCCAATTAGTCGTATAACAGCTATTGCGGTCTATCCAAATCAAAATGAACAGAATTGCAGTGGAATATGAAACCAAAAACAGATGTGCGAAAATCTTGACGATGAAGGAAGCTCAAATAGAAAGTTTCTAAGCACGATTGGCTAAGGAATGTGATTTAGGTTGCCAATTAGAGTTAGAAATGTCGTTGTTGGTATCTAAATCTGTTTGCACTTCAAGAAATGGACAAAAGAATCGAAAGCACATCTGTAGAGACCTGGTGAAGAAGGAAGCTCAAATAGAAAGTTTTTGAGCACCATTGACCTTGGATTGTTATTTAAGTTTCCAATTATTCGTATAACACTATGGTGGTCGATCCAAATCAAAATGAACAATTGCAGTGGAATATGAAACCAAAAACACATGTGCGAAAAACTTGACGATGAAGGAAGCT
>JAVHNK010000148.1:0-11920 GCA_031216115.1 Senna siamea | reverse complement strand
TGCGTTGAAGTGATCGCCCTTGCATGATTTAGATTTTCACCAAAGGTTTTACTCGTAGTCGACATTGGCCTTGATAATGTCCTATTAGAAAATTGACGATGAAAAAAGGGGCGCGGCACAAAGAATTCCAAGGGTGGTCGCGCATCCTAGACATACTCTCTTCCATGTTCGCCGAATAACGGAGCTCTCAAAAGAACTTGCGTATTGGTACTCGTGTGAATGCTACAGCTAAATTTTACTCCCTTTGAATATTCGTTCCAATTACCCCATCTCGGAGTGCAAATTTGCGTTGAGAAACAGTACTCTACGAATTTGCATGATTCTAGACGGAAAAAGAGGGGTGGGGTGCAACACGAGGACTTCCTAGGAGGTCACCCATCCTAGTACTACACTCGCCCAACCACGCTCAACTACGAAGTTCTGATGGGATCTGGTGCACTAGTCCTGGTGTGATCGAACCCTTAACGATAAATGCGCCCTTTATATTTTTCACCAAAGGTTTTACTCGTAGTCAACCATGAAGCGCAGTAATGTCCTATTAGAAAATTGACAACGAAAAAAGGGGCGCGGCACAAAGAATTCCAAGGTTGAGTGGCGCATCAGAGACATACTCTTTTCCATGTTCGCTGAATAACAGAGCTCTCAAAAAAACTTGGGAATTGGTACTCGTGTGAATGCTCCAGCTAAATTTTACTCCCTTTGAATATTCGTTCCAATTACCCCATCTCGGAGTGCAAATTTGCGTTGAGAAACAGTACTCTACGAATTTGCATGATTCTGGACGGAGAAAGAGGGGTGGGGTGCAACAAGAGGACTTCAGGAAGTCACCCATCCTAGTACTACTCGCCCAAACGCAGCTTAGCTGCGAAGTTCTGATGGGATCCGGTGCCCTAGTGCTGGTGTGATCGAACCCTTAACGATAAATGTGCCCTTGATATTTTTCACCAAAGGTTTTACTCGTAGTTAACCATGAAGCGCAGTAATGTCCTATTAGAAAATTGACCAAGAAAAAAGGGGCGCGGCCTGAAAATTCAAGGAGTGTGGCGCATGCCACAGACATACTCTCTTCCACGTTTGCCGAATAACGGAGCTCTCAAAAGAACTTGCGTATTGGTACTCGTGTGAATGCTCCAGCTAAATTTTACTCCCTTTGAATATTCGTTCCAATTACCCCATCTCGGAGTGCAAATTTGCGTTGAAAGCGATACTGCAATTTGCATGATTCTGGAAGCGGAAAAGAGGGGTGGGGTGCAACACGAGGACTTCCCAAGAGGTCACCCATCCTAGTACTACTCTCGCCCATGCACGCTTAGCTGTAGTGTTCTGATGGTATCTGGTGTAGTAGTGCTGGTGTGATCGCACCCTTAACAATGAATGCGCCCTTTATATTTTTCACCAAAGGTTTTACTCGTAGTCCAACATTGAGCGCAGTAATGTCCTATTAGAAAATTGACGATGAAAAAAGGGGCGCGGCACAAAGAATTCCAAGGGTGGTCGCGCATCCTAGACATACTCTCTTCCATGTTCGCCGAATAACAGAGCGCTGGAAAGAACTGGCGTATTGGTACTCGTGTGAATGCTCCAGCTAAATTTTACTCCCTTTGAATATTCGTTCCAATTACCCCATCTCGGAGTGCAAATTTGCGTTGAGAAACAGTACTCTACGAATTTGCATGATTCTAGACGGAAAAAGAGGGGTGGGGTGCAACACGAGGACTTCCCAGGAGGTCACCCATCCTAGTACTACTCTCGCCCAAGCACGCTTAGCTGCAGAGTTCTGATGGGATCCGATTGCACTAGTCTTTGGTGTGATCGCACCCTTAACAATGAATGCGCCCTTTATATTTTTCACCAAAGGTTTTACTCGTAGTCCAACATTGAGCGCAGTAATGTCCTATTAGAAAATTGTCGACGAAAAAAGAGGCACGGCACAAAGAATTCCAAGGGTGGTCGCGCATCCTAGACATACTCTCTTCCATGTTCGCCGAATAACGGAGCTCTCAAAAGAACTTGCGTATTGGTACTCGTGTGAATGCTCCAGCTAAATTTTACTCCCTTTGAATATTCGTTCCAATTACCCCATCTCGGAGTGCAAATTTGCGTTGAGAAACTATACTTTACGAATTTGCATGATTCTAGGTGGAAAAAGAGGGGTGGGGTGCAACACGAGGACTTCCCAGGAGGTCACCCATCCTAGTACTACTCTCGCCCATGCACGCTTAGCTGCGGAGTTCTGATGGGATCCGGTGCAATAGTCTTTGGTGTGATCGAACCGTTAACGATAAATGCGCCCTTTATATTTTTCACCAAAGGTTTTACTCGTAGTCGACATTGGCGTTGATAATGTCCTATTAGAAAATTGACAGCGAAAAAGAGGCGCGGCAAAGAAGAATTCCAAGGAGTGGCGCGCATCATAGCCATACTTTCTTCCATGTTCGCCGAATAACGGAGCTGTCAAAAGAAGTTACGTATTGGTACTCGTGTGAATGCTCCAGCTGAATTTTACTCCCTTTGAATATTCGTTCCAATTACCCCATCTAGGAGTGCAAATTTGGGTTGAGAAACATTACTCTACGAATTTGCATGATTCTGGAAGGCGAGAAAAAGAGGTGGGATGCAACACGAGGACTTCCGAAGAGGTCACCCATCCTAGTACTACTCTCGCCCATGCACGCTTAACTGCGGAGTTCTGATGGGATCCGGTGCACTAGTGGTGGTGTGATCACACCCTTAACGATAAATGCGCCCTTAATATTTTTCACCAAAGGTTTTACTCGTAGTCCAACATTGAGCGCTGTAATGTCCTATTAGAAAATTGACGTCGAAAAAAGGGGCGCGGCACAAAGAATTCCAAGGGGGGTCGCGCATCAGAGACATACTCTCTTCCATGTTCGTTGAAAAACAAAGCTCTCAAAAGAACTTGCGTATTGGTACTCGTGTGAATGCTCCAGCTAAATTTTACTCCCTTTGAATATTCGTTCCAATTACCCCATCTCGGAGTGCAAATTTGCGTTGAGAAGCGATGCTCACAATTTGCATGATTCTAGACGAAAAAAGAGGGGTGGGGTGCAACACGAGGACTTCCCAGGAGGTCACCCATCCTAGTACTACTCTCGCCCAAGCACGCTTAACTGCGGAGTTCTGATGGGATCCGGTGCAGTAGTGCTGGTGTGATCGCACCCGTAACGATAAATGCGCCCTTTATATTTTTCACCAAAGGTTTTACTCGTAGTCGACATTGGCCTTGATAATGTCCTATTAGAAAATTGACGATGAAAAAAGGGGCGCGGCACAAAGACTTCCGAGGGGGCTCGCGTATCATAGACATACTCTCTTCCATGATTGCCGAATTGCTGAGCTCTCAAAAGAACTTGCGTATTGGTACTCGTGTGAATGCTCCAGCTAAATTTTACTCCCTTTGAATATTCGTTCCAATTACCCCATCTCGGAGTGCAAATTTGCGTTGAGAAACAGTACTCTACGAATTTGCATGATTCTAGACGGAAAAAGAGAGGTGGGGTGCAACACGAGGACTTCCCAGGAGGTCACCCATCCTAGTAGCTGCGGAGTTCTGATGGGATCCGGTGCACTAGTGCTGGTGTGATCGCACCCTTAACGATAAATGCGCCCTTTATATTTTTCACCAAAGGTTTTACTCGTAGTCCAACATTGAGCGCAGTAATGTCCTATTAGAAAATTGACGACGAAGAAAGGGGCGCGGCACAAAGAATTCCAAGGGGGGTCGCGCATCATAGACATACTCTCTTCCATGTTCGCCGAATAACGGAGCTCTCAAAAGAACTTGCGTATTGGTACTCGTGTGAATGCTCTAGCTAAATTTTACTCCCTTTGAATATTCGTTCCAATTACCCCATCTCGGAGTGCAAATTTGCGTTGAGAAACAATACTCTACGAATTTGCATGATTCTAGACGGAAAAAGAGGGGTGGGGTGCGACACGAGGACTTCCCGGTAGGTTACCCATCCTAGTGCTACTCTTGCCCAAGCACGCTTAGCTGCGGTGTTCTGATGGGATCCGGTGCACTAGTGGTTGTGTGATCGCACCCATAACGATAAATGCGCCCTTTATATTTTTCACGAAAGGTTTTACTCGTAGTCCAACATTGAGCGCAGTAATGTCCTATTAGAAAATTGACGATGAAAAAAGGGGCGCGGCACAAAGAATTCCAAGGGTGGTCGCGCATCCTAGACATACTCTCTTCCATGTTACATTTGAATAGCAGATCTCTCATAAAAGAACTTGCGTATTGGTACTCGTGTGAATGCTCCAGCTAAATTTTACTCCCTTTGAATATTCGTTCCAATTACCCCATCTCGGAGTGCAAATTTGCGTTGAGAAACAGTACTCTACAAATTTGCATGATTCTAGACGGAAAAAGAGGGGTGGGGTGCAACACGAGGACTTCCCAAGAGGTCACCCATCCTAGTACTACTCTCGCCCAAGCACGCTTAACTGCATAGTTTTGATGGGATCCGGTGCACTAGTGCTGGTGTGTTCGAACCCTTAACGATAAATGCGCCCTTTATATTTTTCACTAAAGGTTTTACTCGTAGTCCAACATGAAGCGAAGTAATGTCCTATTAGAAAATTGACATCGAAAAAAATGGCGCGACACAAAGAATTCCAAGGGGGATCGCGCATCATAGTGATACTCTTTTCCATGTTCGCCGAATAACGGAGCTCTCAAAAGAACTTGCGTATTGGTACTCGTGTGAATGCTCTAGCTAAATTTTACTCCCGTTGAATATTCGTTCCAATTACCCCATCTAGGAATGCAAATTTGCGTTGAGAAAGCGATGCTGCAATTTGAATGATTCTAGACGGAAAAAGAGAAGTGGGGTGCAACACGATGACTTCCCAGGAGGTCACCCATCCTAGTACTACTCGCCCATGCAGCTTAAGCTGCGGAGTTACGATGGGATCCGGTGCACTAGTCTTTGGTGTGATCGCACCGTAATGATAAATCGCCCTTTATATTTTTCACCAAAGGTTTACTCGTAGTCGACATTGGCCTTGATAATGTCCTATTAGAAAATTGACGCGAAAAAAGGAGCGGCAAAGAATTCCAAGGTTGGTCGTGCATCATAGACATACTCTCTTCCATGTTCGCCGAATAACGGAGCTCTCAAAAGAACTTGCGTATTGGTTCTCGTGTGAATGCTCTAGCTAAATTTTACTCCCGTTGAATATTCGTTCCAATTACCCCATCTAGGAGTGTAAATTTGGGTTGAGAAAGCGATACTCTACAATTTGCATGATTCTAGGCGGAAAAAGAGGGTGGGGTGCAACCACGAGGACTTCAGGAGGTCACCCATCCTAGTACTACTCTCGCCCCGAAGCAGCTTGCTGCGGAGTTACGATGGGATCCGGTGCACTAGTGCTGGTGTGATCGCACCCTTAACAATGAATGCGCCCTTTATATTTTGCACCACAGGTTTTACTCGAAGTCCAACATTGAGCGCAGTAATGTCCTATTAGAAAATTGACGACGAAAAAGAGTGCGGCCTGAAAGAATTCCAAGGGTGGTCGCGCATCCTAGACATACTCTCTTCCATGTTCGCCGAATAACGGAGCTCTCAAAAGAACTTGCGTATTGGTACTCGTGTGAATGCTCCAGCTAAATTTTACTCCATTTGAATATTCGTTCCAATTACCCCATCTCGGAGTGCCAATTTGCGTTGAGAAAGCGATTACTCTGCAATTTGCATGATTCTAGACGGAAAAAAGGGGTGGGGTGCAACACGAGGACTTCCCAGGAGGTCACCCATCCTAGTACTACTCTCGCCCAAACACGCTTAACTGCAGAGTTCTGATGGGATCCGGTGCAGTAGTGCTGGTGTGATCGCACCCTTAACAATGAATGCGCCCTTTATATTTTGCACCAAAGGTTTTACTCGTAGTCTAACATTGAGCGCTTGATAATGTCCTATTAGAAAATTGATGACGAAAAAATGGGTGCGGCACAAAGAATTCCAAGGGGGGTCGCGCATCATAGACATACTCTCTTCCATGTTCGTCGAATAACGGAGCTCTCAAAAGAACTTGCGTATTGGTACTCGTGTGAATGGTCCAACTAAATTTTACTCATTTGAATATTCGTTCCAATTACCCCATCTCGGAGTGAAAATTTGCGTTGAGAAACAGTACTCTACGAATTTGCATGATTCTAGACGGAAAAAGAGGGATGGGGTGCAACACGAGGACTTCCCAGGAGGTCACCCATCCTAGTACTACTCTCGCCCAAGCATGCTTAACTGCGGAGTTCTGATGGGATCCGGTGCACTAGTGTTGGTGTGATCGCACCCTTAATGATAAATGCGCCCTTTATATTTTTCACCAAAGGTTTTACTCGTAGTCCAACATTTGAAGCGCGATAATGTCCTATTAGAAAATTGGCTGACGAAAAAAGGCGCGGCCTGCAAAAAAGAATTCCAAGGAGGTCGCGCATCATAGACCTACTCTCTTCCATGTTAGCCGAATAGCTAAGCTCTCAAAGAACTTGCGTATTGGTACTCGTGTGAATGCTCCAGCTAAATTTTACTCCCTTTGAATATTCGTTGCAATTACCCCATCTCGGAGTGAAAATTTGCGTTGAGAAACAGTACTCTGCGAATTTTCAAGATTCTAGATGAAAAAAGAGGGGTGGGGTGCAACACGAGGACTTCCCAGGAGGTCACCCATCCTAGTACTACTCTCGCCCAAGCGCGCTTAACTGCGGAGTTACGATGGGATCAGATTGCACTAGTCTTTGTGGTGTGATCGCATCCATAATGATAAATGCGCCCTTTATATTTATCCCCAAAGGTCTCACTCGTAGTCGACATTGGCCTTGTGATGTGTCTATTAGAAAATTGGCGAAAAAAGGAGCGCGGCATAAAGAATTCCTAGGTTGGTCGTAGCATCATAGACATACTCTCTTCTATGTTCGCCGAATAACGGAGCTCTTAAAAGAACTTGCGTATTGGTACTTGTGTGAATGCTCCAGCTAAATTTTACTCCCTTTGAATATTCGTTCCAATTACCCCATCTCGGAGTGCAAATTTGCGTTGAGGAAGCTTTACTCTGCAATTTGCATGATTCTAGAGGGAAAAAGAGGGGTGGGGTGCAACACGAGGACTTCCCAGGAGGTCACCCATCCTAGTACTACTCTCGCCCAAACATGCTTAACTGCAGAGTTATGTTGGGATCCGGTGCACTAGTGCTGGTGTGATCGCACCCTTAACAATGAATGCGCCCTTTATATTTTGCACTAAAGGTTTTACTCGTAGTCTAACATTGATCGCAGTAATGTCCTATTAGAAAATTGATGACGAAAAAAGGGGCGCGGCACAAAGAATTCCAAAGGGGGGCGCGCACCATAGACATACTCTCTTCTATGTTAAGCTTGAATAGCAGCTCTCAAAAAGAACTTGCGTATTGGTACTTTCGTGTGAATGCTCGGCTAAATTTTACTCCTTTGAATATTCGTCCCAATAACCCCATCTCGGACTGAAAATTTGCGTTGAGAAACAGTACTCTACGAATTTGTATTATTCTAGACGGAAAAGAGGGGTGGGGTGCAACACGAGGACTACCCAGGAGGTCACCCATCCTAGTACTACTCTCGCCCAAGCACGCTTAGCTACTTGGAGTTACGATGGGATCAGGTTGCACTAGTCTTTGGTGTGATCACACCCTTAACGATAAATCGCCCTTTATATTTTTCACCAAAAGTTTTACTCGTAGTCAACATTGGCCTTGATAATGTCTATTAGAAAATTGATGACGAAAAAAGAGGCGCGCCTGAAAAGAATTCCAAGAGGGTTGGTGCATCATAGACATACTCTCTTCCATGTTAGCCAGAATAGCGGAGCTCTCAAAAAGAACTGCGTATTGGTACTCGTGTGAATGCTCGGCTAAATTTTACTCCCTTTGAATATTCGTTCCAATTACCCCATCTCGGAGTGCAAATTTGCGTTGAGAAACAGTACTCCACGAATTTGCATGATTCTAGACGGAAAAAGAAGGGTGGGGTGCAACACGAGGACTTCCCAGGAGGTCACCCATCCTAGTACTACTCTCGCCCAGCGCGGCTTAAGCTGCGAGTTACGATGGGATCGGTGCACTAGTCTTTGGTGTGATCGCACCCTTAACAATAAATGCGCCCTTTATATTTATCACCAAAGGTTTTACTCGTAGTCCAACATTGAGCGCAGTAATGTCCTATTAGAAAATTGACGACGAAAAAAGGGGCGCGGCACAAAGAATTCCAAGGGGGGTCGCGCATCATAGACATACTCTCTTCTATGTTCGCCGAATAACGGAGCTCTCAAAAGAACTTGCGTATTGGTGCTCGTGTGAATGCTCAACCTAAATTTTACTCGCTTTGAATATTAGTTCCAATTACCCCATCTCGGAGTGCAAATTTGCGTTGAGAAGCGATACTCTGCAATTTGCATGATTCTAGAGGGAAAAAGAGGGGTGGGGTGCAACACGAGGACTTCCCAGGAGGTCACCCATCCTAGTACTACTCTCGCCCAAGCACGCTTAACTGCGGAGTTCTGATGGGATCCGGTGCAGTAGTGCTGGTGTGATCGCACCCTTAACAATGAATGCGCCCTTTATATTTTGCACCAAAGGTTTTACTCGTAGTCCAACATTGAGCGCAGTAATGTCCTATTAGAAAATTGACGATGAAAAAAGGTGCATGAAAAGAGGAATTCCAAGGGGCGTCGTGCATCATAGACATACTCTCTTCCATGTTCGCCGAATAACGGAGCTCTCAAAAGAACTTGCGTATTGGTACTCGTGTGAATGCTCCAGCTAAATTTTACTCCCTTTGAATATTCGTTCCAATTACCCCATCTCGGAGTGCAAATTTGCGTTGAGAAAGCGATTACTCTGCAATTTGCATGATTCTAGAGGGAAAAAGAGGGGTGGGGTGCAACACGAGGACTTCCCGGTAGGTCACCCATCCTAGTACTACTCTCGCCCAAGCACGCTTAGCTGCAGAGTTCTGATGGGATCCGGTGCACTAGTGCTGGTGTGATCGCACCCTTAACAATGAATGCGCCCTTTATATTTTTCACCAAAGGTTTTACTCGTAGTCCAACATTGAGCGCAGTAATGTCCTATTAGAAAATTGTCGACGAAAAAAAGGGCGCACGGCCTGAAAAAGATTCCAAAGGGTGATGGCGCATCATAGACATACTCTCTTCCATGTTAAGCGAATAGCAGACTCTCAAAAAGAACTTGTGTATTGGTACTCATGTGAATGCTCGAGCTAAATTTTACTCCATTTAATATTCGTTCCAATTACCCCATCTCGGAGTGCAAATTTGTGTTGAGAAACAATACTCTACGAATTTGCATGATTCTAGACGGAAAAAGAGGGGTGGGGTGCAACACGAGGACTTCCCAAGAGGTCACCCATCCTAGTACTACTCTCGCCCATGCACGCTTACCTGCGGAGTTCTGATGGGATCAGGTGTACTAGTGCTGGTGTGATCGCACCCTTAATGATAAAGCGCCCTTTATATTTTTCACCAAAGGTTTTACTCGAAGTCGACATTAGCCTTGATAATGTCCTATTAGAAAATTGACGGCGATGAAAAAGAGTCGCGGCACAAGACTTCCAAGGTTGGGTGCATCCCTAGACATACTCTCTTCCATGTTCGCCGAATAACGGAGCTCTCAAAAGAACTTGCGTATTGGTTCTCGTGTGAATGCTCTAGCTAAATTTTACTCCCGTTGAATATTCGTTCCAATTACCCCATCTAGGAGTGTAAATTTGGGTTGAGAAAGCGATTACTCTCACAATTTGCATGATTCTAGGCGGAAAAAAGAGGGGTGGGGTGCAACACGAGGACTTCCCAGGAGTCACCCATCCTAGTACTACTCTGCGCCCAAGCACGCTTAGCTGCGAGTTACGATGGGATCCGGTGCACTAGTCTTTGGTGTGATCGCACCCATAACGATAAATGCGCCCTTATTAATTTTCACCAAAGGTTTTACTCGTAGTCAACATTGGCCTTGATAATGTCCTATTAGAAAATTGACGATGAAAAAAAAGTAGCGGCACAAGAATTCCAAGGGGGTTGCGCATCATAGACATACTCTCTTCCATGTTCGCCGAATAGCTGAGCTCTCAAAGAACTTGCGTATTGGTACTGCGTGTGAATCTGCATCGGCTAAATTTTACTCCCTCTGAATATTCGTTCCAATTACCCCATTTCGGAGTGCAAATTTGCGTTGAAAGCGATGCTCTGCAATTTGAATGATTCTAGAGGGAAAAAGAGGGGTGGGGTGCAACCACGAGGACTTCCCAGCAGGTCACCCATCCTAGTACTACTCTCGCGCTTACGCAGCTTAGCTGCGGAGTTACGATGGGATCCGGTGCACTAGTCTTTGGTGTGATCGCACCCGTAATGATAAATGCGCCCTTTATATTTTTTACCAAAGGTTTTACTCGTAGTCGACATTGAAGCCTTGATAATGTCCTATTAGAAAATTGGCGGCGAAAAAAAGAGGCGCGGCCTGAAAGAATTCCAAGGGTGGTCGCGCATCCTAGACATACTCTCTTCCATGTTCGGTGAATAACGGAGCTCTCAAAAGAACTTGTGTATTGGTACTCTTGTGAATGCTCCAACTAAATTTTACTCCCTTTGAATATTCGTTCCAATTACCCCATCTTGGAGTGTAAATTAGCGTTGAGAAAGCGATACTCTCACAATTTGCATGATTCTAGGCGGAAAAAGAGGGTGGGGTGCAACCACGAGGACTTCCCACGAGGTCACCCATCCTAGTACTACTCGCCCAAACTGCGCTTAAGCTGCGGAGTTACGATGGGATCCGATGCACTAGTCTTTGGTGTGATCGCACCGTAACGATAAATGCGCCCTTTATATTTTTCACCTAAGGTTTTACTCGTAGTCGACATTGGCCTTGATAATGTCCTATTAGAAAATTGACAATGAAAAAGGCGCGGCACAAAGAATTCCAAGGGTGGTCGCGCATCCTAGACATACTCTCTTCCATGTTCGCCGAATAACGGAGCTCTCAAAAGAACTTGCGTATTGGTACTCGTGTGAATGCTCCAGCTAAATTTTACTCCCTTTGAATATTCGTTCCAATTACCCCATCTCGGAGTGCAAATTTGCGTTGAGAAAGCTTGATACTCAATTTGCATGATTCTAGAGCGGAAAAAGAGGTGGGGTGCAACACGAGGACTTCCCAAGAGGTCACCCATCCTAGTACTACTCTCGCCCATGCACGCTTACCTGCGGAGTTCTGATGGGATCAGGTGTACTAGTGCTGGTGTGATCGCACCCTTAATGATAAATGCGCCCTTTATATTTTTCACCAAAGGTTTTACTCGTAGTCCAACATTGAGCGCAGTAATGTCCTATTAGAAAATTGACGACGAAAAAAGGGGCGCGGTACAAAGAATTCCAAGGGGCGTCGTGCATCATAGACATACTCTCTTCCATGTTCGCCGAATAACGGAGCTCTCAAAAGAACTTGCGTATTGGTTCTCGTGTGAATGCTCTAGCTAAATTTTACTCCCGTTGAATATTCGTTCCAATTACCCCATCTAGGAGTGTAAATTTGGGTTGAGAAATAGTGCTATACGAATTTGCATGATTCTAGAAGGAAAAAGAGGGGCGTGGTGCAACACGAGGACTACCCAGGAGGTCACCCAACCTAGTACTACTCTCGCCCAAGCACGCTTAGGCTGCGAGTTACGATGGGATCAGGTGCACTAGTCTTTGGTGTGATCGCACCCATAACGTTAAATGCGCCCTTTATATTTATAACCAAAGGTCTCACTCGTAGTCCAACATTGGCCTTGATAATGTCCTATTAGAAAATTGGCGGCGAAAAAAGAGCGCGGCACAAAGAATTCCAGCGTTGGTCGCGC